>OW052223.1:15028375-15343375 GCA_932526605.1 Nephrotoma flavescens
ACTTAAATTTCGTCACTAATATTTATGAAGAATTTAAATCATTAATTAATGTTAAAATGGTAGGTACATCAGGATCAAAAGAATATTTCATATCATAAAAGAAATATTGTATAAATAACCAGGTGTTTCTACATTGATCTGGATATTTTAAATTAAACAATTGAAATATGAAAAAACAAATATTTACAGATTCTAAAAAGCTGCCAAATTTATATTTAATGGAATTCAATATCACATAAAATTCTTTTGCGTCTAAGGGATCCCCTACAGCTGCTAACAAAGGCTGCAAACTCGACTTATTCAATTGACATTCTTTATTTATGTCATCTAGCTTGTTATGTAGTTCATTCGAATCAACTGCTTTTATTATAAATGAAGATTGTGCATCAAGTTTCGTTGCTTTCAAAGTTTTCTTTTTATTTATTGAAATTCCTGATGGTAATACAAGTGGCAACATACTTTAAATTTGTAAATAATACGTATCTGAAAAATAGAAGAAATTATTACAAAACTTGTTGTAAGTAAAATAAAAAAAACAAACACTTACCAGTGCTTAAGTTCTGCCGGTTATCGAAAACTTCTTTAAAACAGCTTTTATTCACATCATTTAAATTATTTTCGAATTGTCTCGGAATATTACCAACGAATTTCTCCCAATGCGTATAAATACTATTTCTAGTACTAAAATACGTGTAAAAATCAATCGTGATCTATGTAATGTATATTAAAATTAGTATTATATATAAATGTATAAAGTATTATTAATTTACCAATTCATGAGCTTGAGCATGGGTATACAGGGGCCACTGTTCGATTATAGTCGACAGATTAGTTTCTTCGTCATTCATCATGCCGTTGGTACGATATAGTGAAGTTGTTTTCCATTTTCTTACGACATCTTCCCACGGCGAACGTAGATGTTTTAGTTCGGTAATCAATAACTCAATTGTTGCATTATCGGTAATTGAGTTTGTTGTGTCATTGGATACTAAAATATAAATAAAACAATTATAAATGTATTACAATATGCAAACATTTATTTATTATATTTATACTTACTTATTGAGAATTTTCTGCAGCTAACACACTTACAATATTTTGATTTTAAACAATTATTTTTCGTTGAGGGACTTCCTAGATATGATCTATGTCTTTTGCTCGTGTTCATTAGCTTATCATACAATTTTCCTTGGGGCGTAAGTCCTGTTCGATGAACTAAATATGTTTGCCATATGTATATTGAAGTTTGAATAAAAATAAAAGATAGCGACAAAAATAATCGTATTTTAACATTCTTCCTCCCCCTAGCCAAAGAGCTTACATAGATTTCAGTTGGAAATAAAAGCAAAATTTCTTTAGTAATCTTTCTACATAAAGAGACGCCCGTTTTCAAGTTTTTTTCCGTTACTAAATAATTTGCTAATAATTGACAAATTAATTGACGACTTCTGTCATCGAGATTTCGTTCTGTTTTATATTTACATATTATAGACCTTCCAATCTCTGTACTAGAAAGAATCGATTCTACACTCTAAAATAATTATATTGGTTAATAAATAAATCATTTAAAAAAAAAATCAATTACAACCTTTAAATAATCACCATTATTTAAAATAATTGGCACACTAGCTTCCATTTCTGAATCATTTTTAGAAACTGTTTCATTTCGCTGTAACAAAATTGGATCGGATTCTTTAAATATTTCATTTTTCCACTGATAAAAGAAATGCTCAAACTTTGCTTGGTTTCCGATTTCGCGCTTTCCAAAAATCATATCGATATGGTTTTGTTTAATATAATTCAAATCTCGATAATACACCCCAGCGCCTAAAATATTGAATATTGTTAACACTCACTAATAATATAATTATAATGTTACACGATCCTTACTAATAAGTTTATCATATATATGGCTTAAATCCCAGGATGATAATAAATCGAAGAGATCTTTATCTTCTACAATTGAATCTGTTAACGTTGCATTGCTCTCACAGTCTGTTGATCCATTATCTACGTCACTTTGTCCCACATAAATTTCATCGTTTGTTATTGATCTGCTACCATAACTTGATGAAGATTGTATATCACAATCGATGGCTTCCCGGAGCAATGCTCCAATACTTATTTCGTTACTCATCACTAATTATTCAATCACACTAGTTATTATTATAATCACATTAGTTATAATAATATTTTGATCTGATCAATTTTGATCCTTGTATTCTGTATTCATCAAGAGGAGGACCGTTAAAGTAATTTAAAGGAAATATAAACTTGGTCTCGCTTCTTGATAATATTTTATATGAAGCATAGTGCTTTATATACACGAGTGAGTACTTGTGGCAAATAACATAAGGTAGGGGATCAATGTTATTCAGAAATATTGAAATTATTTTATATAGTTCTATTTGATAAGGTACGGATCTTATGACGTACATGTTTGCTTTATAAAAAATGTCTTTATAAGTTAGTTTACTATAAAATTTAAGTTCGCTCATGTGAAAACCAAACTCAATAATGAGATTCTCTTCAACTGAAACTGGAACGACATCTGATTCGTTTACCTTCGTCTCTAATTCGATTTCAGATACTAAATCATACGCAAATTTCAACTGAAATTTTAAACATAGGCTTAGTGTAATATTTACTCGACTGTTCATGTTTCTAGTATATTTCTTTAGTTGAAAGTGCTTTGCTTCAAATCGAAAACAATTTAGATAGCGTAAAGGTCCAGAATTTCTTATAATTCTTGGATAATGTGTTAGAAAATGAAACTTTGGTTTTAGTGTGTCTTTAAATAATCTGACATATTCTAAATTATTTCTTTCGATTTTTAATTTAAGTTGCTCAAGAATATTTTCGTTAAATTTTGGTGACATCATTAAATCTACAAGTTGAACAAATTCGATAAAGAAAATCCAGATCTCGTTTATAGGATTAACTAAATGACCTATCAATAATGGCAGAAAGTGTGTTAAATGCATCATTTCTCGCGCTGCCGCGTTCAGTTTTTTATTTTTCAAATGAGTCATTTTAATATCTTTGAAAATATTTCCTACCTCTGTTTCTCCATAGGGAAAAGTATTTTTTATTTGATTAAATTGTTCCAATGTAAAATATTTGTTCACCTCAATGAAATGTAATAAAATAGAGGAAATAGTGTAATGACATACTCCCTCAAATAAATCGTGCATTAAGTCAGCCGCATAATTATCTGTAACATGAAAAGAATTCAGATTGTTCCAAATAGAATCATCATTTATACCTGTCTGCTTAACGTCATTTACACGAACGTCCAATTTATAATTATCTAAAGTACGTATTTTATCAGTAATTTCTGTAGCTAGGGTTATATTTTCATTTTTATTAGATTTACAAAACCGACAATAATAATTTGATGAAAATCCCTTACCGAATCCCATTATACTATTCAAACCTAAATTATCGCCTAATATTAATCCTAATACAAAATGTATTTGAAATTTGCCATCCTCTGTGTCTATAAGTAAACCGTTTTCTTCCAAATTTGAAAGCTTTCTTATCAAAAAATCCAAACACAGATTGTTACCGTACTCTTTTATAAAACAAGATCTTATCAACCCAGCAATTTGAATGTCTTTTAATTTAGATGACGTTCCTACCGTTGGGAATGTATAATAAATTGCCATAATGGAGTGTGTTCCACCATGAGAGCCTAATGGGTTGTTAATTTCAAAATCATCAATGTATAAAAAGTAAGGCACTAATATTTTATTTAGATACATTTGAGATTTTTTTTTCCATAATTGCCCTTGAAGAAAATTTGATATATAGCCATCGTCATTTTGAAACTTTTGTATATTACTAAGATGAGCTTTTAAATTACCACATTTTTCAAAAAAACATTTAAATTGAAAATCTAATGGAAAACAAGTTCCTGTACTTTCATTTTCATTAAACGCTGGAATTCCCTTTCGATAAATTTGTTCAACTTGTTTACTTATAGAAAATTCAAATGCAGGGGAATACAAATTTTTATTACCCAAATATTTAAATAGGCTATGTTCACTGTTAATACCTTCTAGTGCATTTAAAGAAGTTTTATAAATATTTCCTGAATCAACGCCCTGTCCTACACTGTTTAATAGTTTAATTGTGCCATTCTGAATAAATAATACATCTTTTCTATTCAAATTACACTTACTATGTAAAGATAGTATGAATAGTGCTGCTGGAGAAATAGAACAGCTTGTTGAAGATTCATTTAGAGAAGTACAGTTTTGGCTAAAAAGTTTATCTGAAGAATTTGCAGAGTTATAAGATTTTGAATTACAATCTGTGAGATTATCATTATAATTTGGAAGCTCCGTAGAACTACCAATTAGATTTGGAACCACTTTTGAACTAGCAACAACATCGACATTTTCTGTTAAACAACTCTCTTTCATAGTTACATCGAGTATCTGTAAATGTTCGACTTTGTCGCAAATTAATTTGTGGCGTTGCAAATGTCGTTTGAAACTACTTAAACAGCCGAATGTTTGTGAACAAGGTTTTACGGTACAAATAAACTTTGAATTAAAAGAACATTTATGATGCAGCTTTAAATGCAACATATAACCATGTATGTTATGGGTTTCGGTTTGACATATATAACAGATATACATTTTTTATGATCAAACTATCAATTATAGAGAAAATATAATCAAAATATAAATTAATTACGAAGCTAATGCAATGCGTTGACTAGAATGAACCGATCTGTAAATATAGTAAAAAACAAATACACAAGAATTGAAATATGGTTCTAATTTTATTTTCTATTAGGTATACTTTTCACAAGGTAAAAGTAACAGGCAAGTCATAAGGAAAAGCGTTTTGCATTGAGGATGCGCTGTTACAACTGATAAAGCAAAAAATCAGGACGAAAATTTCAAATTGATACATAGTTTGTTTGCCATATTAAAAACTAGATTAGCATTTGAATTGGAAGCAAAATGTTTGAAATCAAGTATAAAATTTTGCCAGTTGCTTGAAATACGTTTCAAAATCTTATATATTATAAACTTAAAAGCTGTTAGCAAAACAGCTTTTAAGTTTATAATATATAAGATTTTGAAACGTATTTCAAGCAACTGGCAAAATTTTATACTTGATTTCAAACATTTTGCTTCCAATTCAAATGCTAATCTAGTTTTTAATATGGCAAACAAACTATGTATCAATTTGAAATTTTCGTCCTGAATTTCCTGAAAAAGATTACAACAACAATTGCATTGTATTAAAGCCGATTATCTTTAATGTTAAGAAAAAAAATTTTATGATTAAGGGAAATAAAACCAATTTATGGTTATGGTGTTTACCGCAAGGCGTTATTTTTTCTATTTTTTTTCAAAAAATTTATCTTGTAGTAAAATTTGGCATTTCTTATTTGATAACAAAATATTCGGTATTTGTTCTATTTCATAAAATAAAAAAAACTTTTATTCTGTGGGTGAAAATCTCACATATCCTCACTTATAATTTATATGCGGCCCCAAGTACAAATTTGAACATTTTTGGGAAATTGTTAAAAAGTATAAAAAAATTAATTTTATGTGAAAAAAATTTAAATTCGAAATTGTATATGAGGATATGTGAGATTTTCACCCACAGTGAGAATCATAATACCCAAATTGAATTATGGTAACGTCTATTCACCCGGTTACGAGTGATTAAGCATCATAATAGGGGTATAAAACAAAAATTAAAGTAATAAGAAATCAGACGGTACCTTTTATCAAGTAAATAGATCAAGTATCCACTTATCCGCTTATTGGTAATACCTTCCGTTTGTAATTATACATTCCCATTATTTTTTTATCATACAAATTTGTAGTTTTTATAGTTGTATCGTCAAATAATCTTCGTAAATTTATTATGGAGTATCAAGTATCCACTTATCCGCTTATTGGTACTACCTTCCGTTTGTAATCATACATTCGCATTATTTTTTTACCATACAAATTTGTAGTTCTTGTATTTGTATCGTCAAATAATCTATAACCGTAAGTTTATTATGGAGTATCCGCTTATTGGTAATATTTTTCTTGAGTAACTAAAATAAAATAAAATAAAATAAAATAAAATAAAATAAAATATATATATATATATATATATATATATATATATATATATATATATATATATATATATATATATATATATATATATATATATATATATATATATATATATATATATATATATATATATATATATATATATATATATATATATATATATATATATATATATATATATATATATATATATATATATATATATATATATATATATATATATATATATATATATATATATATATATATATATATATATATATATATATATATATATATATATATATATATATATATATATATATATATATATATATATATATATATATATATATATATATATATATATATATATATATATATATATATATATATATATATATATATATATATATATATATATATACATATATACATATATATATATATATATATAAATATATATATATATATATATATATATATATATATATATATATATATATATATATATATATATATATATATATATATATATATATATATATATATATATATATATATATATATATATATATATATATATATATATATATATATATATATATATATATATATATATATATATATATATATATATATTGTTGTGTTGTTATTACTTGAAATCACCAGAAATCATAATAACTTCCGTTCTAAATGCAATTAAGACATTCTGTAAAGTAATTTGAACTTGCATGCATCCTTTACAACTTTCATAAGTGTCGATTCGATCTGAGTTATTTGGCATAAAAAAATTAAAATTTCTTTCTAAATTTGGCATTTCTTATTTGATAACAAAATATTCGGTATTTGTTCTATTTCATAAAATAAAAAAAACTTTTATTCTGTGGGTGAAAATCTCACATATCCTCACTTATAATTTATATGCGGCCCCAAGTACAAATTTGAACATTTTTGGGAAATTGTTAAAAAGTATAAAAAAATTAATTTTATGTGAAAAAAATTTAAATTCGAAATTGTATATGAGGATATGTGAGATTTTCACCCACAGTGAGAATCATAATACCCAAATTGAATTATGGTAACGTCTATTCACCCGGTTACGAGTGATTAAGCATCATAATAGGGGTATAAAACAAAAATTAAAGTAATAAGAAATCAGACGGTACCTTTTATCAAGTAAATAGATCAAGTATCCACTTATCCGCTTATTGGTAATGCCTTCCGTTTGTAATTATACATTCCCATTATTTTTTTATCATACAAATTTGTAGTTTAATTTGTAGTTTTTATAGTTGTATCGTCAAATAATCTTCGTAAATTTATTATGGAGTATCAAGTATCCACTTATCCGCTTATTGGTACTACCTTCCGTTTGTAATCATACATTCGCATTATTTTTTTACCATACAAATTTGTAGTTCTTGTATTTGTATCGTCAAATAATCTATAACCGTAAGTTTATTATGGAGTATCCGCTTATTGGTAATATTTTTCTTGAGTAACTAAAATAAAATAAAATAAAATAAAATAAAATAAAATAAAATATATATATATATATATATATATATATATATATATATATATATATATATATATATATATATATATATATATATATATATATATATATATATATATATATATATATATATATATATATATATATATATATATATATATATATATATATATATATATATATATATATATATATATATATATATATATATATATATATATATATATATATATATATATATATATATATATATATATATATATATATATATATATATATATATATATATATATATATATATATATATATATATATATATATATATATATATATATATATATATATATATATATATATATATATATATATATATATATATATATATATATATATATATATATATATATATATATATATATATATATATATATATATATATATATATATATATATATATATATATATATATATATATATATATATATATATATATATATATATATATATATATATATATATATATATATATATATATATATATATATATATATATATATATATATATATATATATATATATATATATATATATATATATATATATATATATATATATATATATATATATATATATATATATATATATATATATATATATATATATATATATATATATATATATATATATATATATATATATATATATATATATATATATATATATATATATATATATATATATATATATATATATATATATATATATATATATATATATATATATATATATATATATATATATATATATATATATATATATATATATATATATATATATATATATATATATATATATATATATATATATATATATATATATATATATATATATATATATATATATATATATATATATATATATATATATATATATATATATATATATATATATATATATTGTTGTGTTGTTATTACTTGAAATCACCAGAAATCATAATAACTTCCGTTCTAAATGCAATTAAGACATTCTGTAAAGTAATTTGAACTTGTCAATGCATCCTTTACAACTTTCATAAGTGTCGATTCGATCTGAGTTATGTAAGTGTTTCTATTTCGAGTCAATTTTGCGTTTATTCCTACAGAGTGTTGTTATTACTTGAAATCACCAGAAATCATAATAACTTCCGTTCTAAATGCAATTAAGACATTCTGTAAAGTAATTTGAACTTGTCAATGCATCCTTTACAACTTTCATAAGTGTCGATCCGATCTGAGTTATGTAAGTGTTTCTATTTCGAGACAATTTTGCGTTTATTCCTACAGCGTATTGTTATTACTTGAAATCACCAGAAATCATAATAACTTCCGTTCTAAATGCAATTAAGACATTCTGTAAAGTAATTTGAACTTGTCAATGCATCCTTTACAACTTTCATAAGTGTCGATCCGATCTGAGTTATGTAAGTGTTTCTATTTCAAGTCAATTTTGCGTTTATTCCTACAGAGTGTTGTTATTACTTGAAATCACCAGAAATCATAATAACTTCCGTTCTAAATGCAATTAAGACATTCTGTAAAGTAATTTGAACTTGTCAATGCATCCTTTACAACTTTCATAAGTGTCGATCTGATCTGAGTTATGTAAGTGTTTCTATTTCGAGTCAATTTTGCGTTTATTCCTACAGCGTATTGTTATTACTTGAAATCACCAGAAATCATAATAACTTCCGTTCTAAATGCAATTAAGACATTCTGTAAAGTAATTTGAACTTGTCAATGCATCCTTTACAACTTTCATAAGTGTCGATCCGATCTGAGTTATGTAAGTGTTTCTATTTCGAGTCAATTTTGCGTTTATTCCTACAGCGTATTGTTATTACTTGAAATCACCAGAAATCATAATAACTTCCGTTCTAAATGCAATTAAGACATTCTGTAAAGTAATTTGAACTTGTCAATGCATCCTTTACAACTTTTTTAAGTATCGACCCGATCTGAGTTATGTAAGTGTTTCTAGAAAAACACCAGAAATCATCATAACTTTAATGCACATTAAATCATATCAAAGAAAAAATTACATAATTATGTACATATGTAACATTTTGCTTCACGTATGTATTTGGAATTCGTAAACCACGCAAAACCAAAAACATGTGATTATTTTTGTTTTCGTAAACAAATCAACAACAAAAGAAAAATATTATGCACAATTTTTTGCAGCAGTCGTTTGCGCGCCAACATGTAAAAAAATTATAATAACAATACATAAGCCCACGTTATTTTTTTATTCCATACACACACACAAAAATACAAATCGCATGCGCTAGACGACGCTAATGAAATAAAATATTATATACATATTTATGTATGTATTTATGTGCATGTCAAATTTCATTAAAATCGAATTATATCTGAATCGTAAGATTTTAAATAGAAGATCGGCTTGTTTTTATTTTTTTTATAAAATGCACGTGCTAGATTGCAACAACAATGCTGAAAAAATCAAATTATTTTCTACATGAAGTTTTTAACTATTTAACATGTGTGGGTGTGTGTGTGCTATATAAAAAATGTTCTAATAGAAAAGGATAAACTGGTGCGCATGCCATTAGTCAGAGAAAAGAGACTATACACAATGGAAAATGGAATAATGTTTATTTCAATCAGCTGATGCCTTGTGACCTAAATTTGGATATTATGAAATAAATAGAGCATTGACCTATATACGGAAAATCTGAAATCGTTGAATATAAAGAAGTTAGAATTTATTTTACCTATGTGATAAATGCTAATGAAATTTAACTGTTATATATATGATGTTCAGAGAAGATTCAAACTATTTACAACTTCCATACGTGTCGATCCGATCTAGTTATGTAGGTGTTTCTATTACGAGTCAATTTTGCGTTTATTCCTACAGAGTATTATTATTACTGGAAATCACCAGAAATCATCATAACTTCCGTTCTAAATGCAATTAAGACATTCTGTAAAGTGATCTGAACTTGACGAAGGATCCTTTACAACTTTCATAATCTGGCGCTTCAAATTAAATCTAAACACATTTTGAATCAAAATTGGATTAGAAAGCTACTATTATTTTTATTTTTTGAATTTTGATTTATAGATGGAAAATATGTAAGAATCCCAACAATCAGTTTCGAACGGATGAGAATATTGATTTGAAAAAATCAGTCTTCTCATCAGGTCGCGACGACTGACGTTGTATTATTTACATGGAATATTGTCTATATATATAGAGCAATACCATGTAGTTGTACTACTAGCGAATTACTGCATAGCGTACGAAATTCGATTCTTTTTTTACATTTATCATCTATATTCTATTTTTGCAATTAACTTTCTCGTGTTTACGAATTTTATTATATTTTACTTTTTGGTTTTTTCGATAGTAATGGTGTTTGTGATTGTTCCGTATTTCGAGAATACTGAAAATAGACCAATATACGGAACAATCACAAACACCATTACTATCGAAAAAACCAAAAAGTAAAATATTATTTTTAATTAGGCATTATTTATATTTAAAGAATAAACAAGAAAACCAAAGAATCATTAATAAATATTTTTGTTATTTTGTTAATATCTAATGATTATGATTAATTTTCGACATTGTCGACATTGTCGACGTCAGATTTTTAATTTTCGACATACATTGTCTATACGTGTAGACAATGTATTAATTACGCCATGTAGACAATACGGCACAACGCTGGTTAAGAAGAGTAGGTAAAGAAGTCCTTAAGTGATGTCTTTTAGTTAAATAGGGGTCGGTGCGATGTCTTTTTCATAAAAAATAAAATCTTTCACTTTGGAAATAGGGACAATCAATACACATAATGGCGAAAATTCTCAATATTAACGACCCGTTTTGAATAAAATATTTACTTTCAAAGTTCGGTCTCTTGAATTGGATACGAAGCCCAGTGCCTTGGTCTCCACGTTCACTCAATTTATTAACTTTTCATTAAAATTATTACATCAAGATTAGGTTACCAAAACTTTGGAAGTTTGGTTTCGAACTAATGAAACAATGAATTCTTTGTATTAAAAAATTCGGTCGTCTCATATTAAGATAAAATTTCTATAACATATACGACTAGTAACTGCTTCTATTTCAGGTCGATTTTGGCTTTATTATCCTATAGAGTATTGTTATTTCTGAAAATCATTAGAAATCTTCATAACTTCGGTTCTAAATGCAGTTAAGACATTCTAAAAATCTGGTAAGACTAACGAAGCTGAAGTTTGAAATAACAAATGAACTAGTTTATGTGAACCAAACTTAGGTAAAACATATTTTTAATTTTAAAAAATATTTAGACATTTTTACATGTCTAAAATATCATAAAAAACTCATAATTGAAGGCATACAAATTAACCGAAATTATTGTCTCAGTTGACCAAGCTACACGGTAGTTTTTTCAATGTTGCATATGCCAAAATTATTACAACGAATACAACTTTGTTAAAATAACCGACAATTTATGTTACTTATTATTAATTTTTTTTTGTTAAAACAACTAAAATCATTTACCATAATTTTGGTTATCAATTTTTTCATATTTTTCACTTAACCAAGTTAAAAATAGTAAAATGAACAAGTTCACGGTTGCATATGCCAAAATATTAGTACGATAACCGTACCGTAGTTAAAATAACCAACATTTGTTGTTACCTTACTAATTTTTATTTGTTATAACAACTAAACTTTTTAACTATGAGTTTGGTAACCATTTTTTATGGCATTTTTCGAAGTTACCAAGCCAAAATTAACCAAAATAATGAAATGAACAAGTCAAAAGTTGCATTTGCCAAAAAAAATTGGGTTAATGTAACAAAATGAACTTAAACAAGCTCCTGGTTATAATTATTTTTCTGAGTGTAGGACACTATATATTTATAATTTGAAAAAAGCCCTCTAACCATAAACAAACAAATTGATTTTGCAATTGTATTTTGCCTTGATCTGTATAGCCGTCAATTTGATCATGGTAACTATTATATTTCCAGGTCACGCTTTATGTCGATCTCATCAAAAGCCAAAACCGCATATTTCGATTAATATCCATTTCAGAACATTTTTGTTTCACGTTATTGAAAATATCGTCATGTATTCCAGGTTTCAGATGTTTCACTGGCATCCAGGTATGTAGCGATGAGACAGCTGGTAGTCTACATTTTAAGTTTTTGATGTGTAAACATCTTTACGCGCGTATGCCAAAAATGTTTGTATGGTAGTAAACTTTCAAATGAAACGAACGGAAATGACGTACTACTACGTTTAAATATCTTCATTGAAAAAAGAAACAAAATATAAAATAAAAAAAAAGAACAAAAACTACAAAATACATATATAAATTTTGTACTATACACATAGTCTGAGTGTATGTGTATATATAAATAGTCTGGAAAGAAAACAAAGAAACATTTATAAAATTAAATAGAAACGACGAATCGACGAATCGACATTTTCAGCGAACAGAAAAAATAAAAAAATTTAAAACAGCGTGTGCCACCACAATTTATGCACTATAGAGAGTGGTACCTATAACGAGATAGTATACTCTTAGGGTAAAAAACACAGTCAACAAGTGTATGTGGCTTTATCACGATCTCGTAGAGCAGTTCATCACGTCGGCTAACAATGACCATGTCTTCTACCATAAACGTAAAAATGCAACCTCAATTGGTCCTCTTCAAAATGAGTTAACGCGCCTCACCACAAAACTGCTAAGTATAGCTCAGGATGTATTGGCGAATTTTGTACGAGATAATAATGACGTCTGGTTTTTAACATTGAACTGCCAGAATCTCAGGTCGCTTCACCTCGACCTAACTGATATAGTCACACAGGGATGCTCAATTCTTTTGCTCTCCTAGAATGACCTGCATGTTCAATTTTCCTAATTTTCAATGCTGCGTTCAGTTCAAGAGAAATAGTCAGCGGGCGGTTGGAGTAGCAGTATATAAAAATTCAAGTAGAACTCATACAGTCACCTCGCATAAGGAAATCATCGTTGGACAAGCAACTGGTATGAGCGTAACAACACAACCCATTGGCGATATAAGATGCTTTTGGTAGTTGTATACACCTCGCCGAATAAAGCTGTCGAAGACATAATCAAGTACATACATTTCGTCCTTTCTCCATATTCTGAAAGAATTTCAAAAATTCTTCAAGGAGACTAACATCTTTTGCCGATGATTATGAGCAGGGATTTCATTTTGCTGCTCCCTAAGATCAGTGATGAATCGTACTTTTTACACTATTTGCCGTAGGCACTTGGCGAAACACACTTATACTTAATAAACACATTTTTATTAATCACTTGTTTTTTGTTCCGCAGAATATATTCTGCGAAACAAAAAACAAGTGATTAATAAAAATGTGTTTATTAAGTATAGTGATGAATCACTTATAAACTTCCTGCGATACGAATTCGATTTGCACAACTCAGATCGAAATATATCTTCTAGGAGATATGTGAAAAATACAAGATATATGTACTACGAGATATGGGACCACGTCTTTGATGCTTGCAGCTACCATACGCCACTTGCGTTGATTATACCAAAAGAGTAATAGACCAATTTGATGGTAATAAACGAATGAAAAAATCTGGTTAGTAAATTTTCATTTCTTCTTCCTTCAAAGTAAACCATACACACGCACTATACATATGCCATGTTTACACATCTCCTTGAGAGTACTAATGGACTCACTCTTTTTTATTTTTTTAAATATCGATACGTTCTTGCAGACCGGGAAAAAATGTTTTTGGGCTACAAATCTCTAAGGTTGGCTCCATTTAGATGTCTTAGATTTTTGTACTAGTAACATTTTCCCCAGTTATTTTGCATGCTCTTCTACATAAGGTAATTTATTTATTTTATCCGCTATATTAATTTTACTAGACAACTTTAAAGATTTACTTGTTTTCCGTAGATAGCGATATTTTAGGGTGAGAGATCGAATTTGAATTTTTTTCTGTTGAATCACCTTTTTAAGAATTTCTATTTCTTTATCGATTACGAAATATTTACTCCTGTAGTAAGCACAGTTTTTAGTTTGAATTTCGCAGTTGTTGCAATTACGAGTGCAGTTGTTGCGAACGATTTTAAAATACCTAACGAAGATTTAACAATTCAAATAAACACCAACACACCAATATTAACTAATAAAGTCAAAAGCTTGAAAATAATCAATCATGTGGAATTAGTAGATAAAGCAATATATAGCATCCCGAACTAGATGAATGCTCTGAAAAATATTTTTTCTGGATATACGGTATCCCGGCTGAGAAAGAAGATTAATTGTGCAAATTGTGAAAAATTAATGATAAAAGTGGACAAAACCATAAAATTGCAGAACGAATCTTTTATTTTTAATAAAAACTATAAAAAGGACTCTGATTTTGGCTCTCATCATCCGCAATCTGAATTTTTTTCTGAAATCAGCAAAAATCACATTAAAATTTTTCGGCAACTGTTTGATAAATCGCCTCACTCCAAAAATATCAAACAATTAATCGTTGAACAGTGTATTGGATGGACGAACAAACTAATCAACTTAAAATGGTGGTTTCAAGAAAATTGTGAATGTTCCAATCATCGCAAAGTTATTTTGGATTTTATGATTCTAGTTTTAATTAGAAAGCAATGTAAGTGGAATGTAAGTATGAAACGTAAATTTTTAAGTAAAAATACAACAAATATGGAACAAAATACATCAAACACCACATCCGGATCTTCGAATGGACCTATAATAAATAATCCATCGACGCTTACAAATCCTTAAATAATTACTACTGAGATAATTAGTAAAGGTCCTTAGAAATATTGAATATTCTAATGTTTTAAATTTTTTATGCTTTTAATTATAATTAATGAATTAATATGTATTTTAATATGGTGGATTTCTAAAATATATTTCTTGAAAATTAATATACTATGTATAATATTTTCTATTTATTTTGTTATGTTAAAACTAAAATATCATATTATATATCATTGAAATACCGAATAATTAATTTTAAAATGAAAAATTATGAGATTGTGTTTAACTACTCGCTTGTCTATTGTCTTTCATTATAAAACTCGTGAACCACCTACCGTCTTTCATCTCTCGTATCCCGGAATCAGTGTTGTGCAATTGTATGTAAAAAACTGTTTTATACATTTTTTACGTAAAAAATGGTAATATACTTAAATTACTGTATAATACGTATAGTATTGTCTAAAATCAACAAACGCGGATTTAAAAACCTCAGTAAAGTCGCATATCTTAATATACGAAAAGTAAATTTGTATCATATTAATAGATTTAATTTTATTCGATAAAAACTATATTAATAAAGGATGCTAAGTTAAATTAATATAAAATACGACATAACTACAGAAGTCGTTATCCAAATATACACTTCGCAAATGCAATTACTGCGAGGAACACTGCGTCGTAAAATATTCGTAACTAATTCAAAAACAACAATTCTTACGTATATGCTACGCTTATGTACGCTTTTGATAAAATCTTTATCAAAAATTAGTTTTGATATATTTTCCATAACTATTTTGGTGTCTAACAAATTTAATTGGCCACGGAAATTTGAGGATTGAGGATTGGCACATTTACAAAAACAAAGTGGAATTTTCCAAACTTTATACTCAAAAGAATCCAGATCCATCTTAGCACTGAAATTATTAAATCTTCAAGCATCGCTGTCAGATTGAACGGATATTTTCAAATCGAGGTCAAATTCCTTGCCTAATTCGAAATAGCCTGACATTTAATAGGTCTAAAAAATTAATTCATATTTATTAATATTATTCTTTAAATAATAAAGAAATTCTAAATCGATTTGTTGATAGTGATGTTGCGATAAACAAAATTTCATTAATGTTACATTTAAAAGTAATAATAAAAAAATAAACAATCTTTTTGAAATACAATATGTAACAATAAGAAAAAACTACGTGACCATGACCTTATAGCATGTAAAGCGGATAAAGGCAATACAATTACCGTGCTCACAAAAGTCGATTACTGCAATAAAATTTTTGATTTTATTACAGAAAGCAAAGCAATAAATCTTGGCAGAGATCCAACTAAGTCGTTTAAGACTTCGGTTAGTAAGTGTATCAACCAATGCCAGAAGTTATTTGATGGAACTGGTTGGAAGTACTCTGTCATGAATCCATCTGCCCCGATCCTTTATGGTTTACCAAAAATCCATAAGGAACGCATTCCGATTAGACCAATAGTAGCGTATTGCAATGCTCCTGCTTACAAGCTATGTAAGGGTTTCATAAATTTTTTCAATTGTCATACTAATTTCTTTTCAGCTTACTCGGTTAAGAACTCGGTAGAATTGATTAACAAAATTCAAGAGGTCGGCATTCCGTTGCATTCAAAACTAGTTTCATTTGACGTTGCCAGTCTTTTCACTTCTATTCCAATTAACACTTTGTCCCAAATAGTTTGTAATTACTTAGATAGGGATGTTGTAGATGAGAGCTTACGTCGTGAACTGAAGTTAGTTTTTGAGACTTGTATTAAACAAAATTATTTCTGTTTTGATAATACATATTTCAAATTCGCTGATGGTCTACCCATGGGCTCCCCTTTGTCACCCTTGTTGGCTGAAATTTTCATGAACTTCTTCGAACAAATGATCATATCAAATAACAATCCTTATTTTCGTCATATAATCTTTTGGTATCGATATGTTGATGACATATTATGTCTATGGAATGGAACTGATAGACTATTAGACTCTTTCCTTACTTGGTTAAATTCTCAATATCCCATCATTGATTTTACGTTAGAAAAAAAAAGAAAATAAATGTATTAATTTTCTAGATATAACAATAATCAGGATTAATTCTACTTTAGACTTCAAAATTTATCGGAAACCTACGTATACAGACGCTGTTATCCCTAGTTCTTCAAACCATCCCCATAATATTAAAATGTCAGCTTTCCACTCACTCATAAATAGACTAATAAACATCCCTCTGTCAAATTCAAATTATAACACTGAGCTTAACATAATTCTTCAAATAGCAACGAATAACGGATATGCAACTAGGACTATATTAAAGTTATTAAATAAAAAGCTAAAGCGTAAAACTCTAACGGGTATTTATCCACCGGATAGTCCAACGCGGGAAAATTGGCGTCGCTTAGAGTATATAGGAAAAACGAGCCAACGGATTAGCAACATCGTGTCCAATTATACCAATATTAGTTTTGCTTTTTATAATAATAACACAATAAAGAAAATGATTTTTAACAATAAACCTAGAGTTGATCGCCTTTCCAAATCTGGTGTCTATAGGATCAATTGCAATGATTGTAGTTTCTCCTATATTGGTCAGCCTGGGCGCAATTTTGGAGTTAGAGCTAAAGAACATTTATCTGGTTGCAATCAATCAACTTTCCATAACCATTTAACTTCAGAAAATCATACAGCTAGCTTGAACAATTTAGACATATTACATATACAACCCAAAGGCAGACGTTTAGATACTTTAGAATCTTACGAAATTCGAAAATCAATATTTCTTAACCATAATATCCTTAACGAACAGAGAGAAATCCGGTTCTCACCAATTACAGACCCCGCCCTTTTCTATTCTCACGTACGCAATAATATACCTTGAATTTTGTTACTCAACCTATGACTCATCGCCTACCTGCGCGATCCGTAGATTAATTTTTATTGCTTATTTTTTTTTCCTCCTTCTTTTATTTATAATTTGCTTTTTTCTACTATATAACAAAATTTTTACTAAACAAATCAGTAGATACTCCTGATAATGACCTAACAAGTCGAAATCGATCGAGTGATTTTTTAAACTTTTTGAAAAATATTCAAAATATTCTGCGGAACAAAAAACAAGTGATTAATAAAAATGTGTTTATTAAGTATAAGTGTGTTTCGCCAAGTGCCTACGGCAAATGGCGTAAAAAGTAACTACAGATTGTAATTACGGGTAAAATCTCACAGTCGTGCAACAGGCTTCAGTTTTCTTTTCGTTCCGACCTTTAAGTTGAACCTGTCAAAATGTCGGAAAACATAAGTTGCTTTCCAATCGACCATCGCAAGTACTTGTAAGTGTAAAATATGTGTATTGGCTAAAGTGTCGATTGGAAAGCACAAAAAATTACAAAAGCAAAACATAACCTACAAATGTGTAGTTTATTTGTGATAACTTTTAAATAAAAAAATATCTATCCGAAATTTTTTTAGCACTTGACATACGACATTCAATTATATTTTTGACAGAAAAATACTACACACAATCACCTAGCGGACAAATTTATAGTAACTGCTTTCAACTACTCATAATAAAATGGTAAAGCAGTTGTGAGTAGTTAATTTAGTAAGGACAAACACCATAAGTGCTTATACTTGCGGTGGTCGATTGGAAAGCTACTATTGGGCACATTCAAGCCAACCAATAGTTATGTTGAGTAAAATAACAGCCAACGTTATGAACTTTTTAAATTCTATGAAATTTTAAAATCAAATTTGCGATAAATTTCACTTTCTTCTTAACATACATACATACATATATAATTTACATTTTATTTTATATAATATTTTTATAAACTCACCGATGGTAAGATATTCCTTTCTGTAATTTTTTAGGCGTGTTTTGGCAGATTTTCACAAGACACTTCATTTTAATTAAAAGTTTATAATTTGTATTGCCAAATGATCCGTCTACTACACAATCCACTAACTATTTTATAATATTTTTATTAATAATTTCAATACTTTTTAAAGGCGTAATATTTTGCTTTCAATTTGAACAACAACAAAAGGTAGTTTACTGGTGGGTTTTCGATTGCGATATGAGAATGGATAAAATCTTTACATCCATTCTACAGTATATAATTCTATGTAAAATACCATGTCGTTCAAATAAAACGTCATTCAACTGGATTTTTTTCTCAAAATCTTTATATCCCATTTCCTGCCTATACCCACAATCGTGTGAGTAAAAATCGTGTACGAAAGAGAATTGTGAAAAAACAAAACGTCATTATTACAATTTATAAAGCATGTTTTGTTACCCACACATTTGTGTGTGGTGGTCTTATATCTAAGTCTAGTTCGTCGGAAAAGCGATATGTATGTTTTAAATTTTGCTCCAAAATTTAAAATCTAAACTAAAAACAAAAATATGAAAATATGGGTAGTTGAGTAAAATTTCGTTTAATTATTTATTATGACGGATTCCAGTTCACCTAAAACACCTTAACCACAGAATAGACAGAATAGACATAACGCTAGTCTTGTATGGAAAAATTTCGACTCATTTTTTGAACTTGGTTCGCGAAAAGGTAGGAAAATTGTTTGCAGGGTAACCAAAATTTGTTATTTTTGAGCTTTAAATTTGAAATAAAAAAAATTTTTAACTCATAACATTTGTACAACTGTTAAACTAATTAATATGAATCATAAATATTAATAACAATGATTCCATTAAAATAATTGCATTTCAGAGTCTTAAAAAAAACGTAGGAAAATCGTCGGTAGGTCATTTTTTCTTGGTATACGCAATAACTGTTCTGGATATTATATATTCTGTGCCTGAATTTTAAACTATAACACACTATATGTCGCAAAAAATAGTAAAACTTTTTTAAATTTCTTTAAAATTAAATTATCACGCGTCGGTTCGGTCACCCTTTTTTAAAAAATCACTGTATATTCCAGATGACTCGCATAAATATGTTATTCAACACAGATATGCTATGGTCCTTTCTCTATCTAGAACAGCAACCCGTTTGAAGATATCGTAGAGCCTGTAAAATGAAACTGATATTCAAATATGAGTCCGTGGTTGACATCGATATTTAGAATGGAAATACGCCATTTCTTTACCAATTTTTATGGAACTGAAATAAGCAAGTAATGTAAATGAAATAAGAGTCCAATATGGAGTTGGTTGCAAATTTCAACACCGTGGAAGGCCGCATGCGTACATCCTTTTGTGGCTCGATTTCGATTATCGCGAGCATGTGTCCAAAAATATGCCTAATACCATTCAACTGATAACTGGTCTGTGTTCTGTTAGACGTAATGACTTAGCGGGTGATCAGTACAACAATCAAGTTCACCAAGATACATTTACCTCGCATCCTCAATAGAAAACTTATGACTTTTGCCTTACAGAAAAGTTATAACAATGGGTGCTTTCAGGTCGTACGCTATCATGATTAGTGAAATCATCGCCAATTTCATTTGTAAATTTCATAAATGCAAAACATTTTCATAACGTTGGCTGCGATTTTACTCAACATGTTCCCAACTGTTGGGTGTCCTGAAAACGCCCATTATAACAATGGCACCGTACTTGGATATAATTCGATCTACGTTAATACCGTGGACAGACACAAAAATTATCGCAACAATTAAAGTTACAATAAGTTAATATGTATGTATAAATAATTTCTGTGACATATTAAAAATTTTAAAATATAATTTACAATCTAACAATTTTTCTGTATTCATTCAATGAAAATAACATATGTTCCACAGGCTCAAACAATCCGACTGAATTTTTCTTATATTTCTCATTTATCTTGTTCCTACAACACGATCGTAATATTCTTGTTCTATGAATGTAATAATCCTGTTTTGATGATCATCATGATATAACAGACCAGAGAAATAGCGCGATAATCAAAAATTCATGATGTCTGTTACAGTACTACGGCTGCTAACGTTGATGACACGACCACACAGAAATTTATATAAACTCAACGCTAACTCATCTAATACTCTGTACGTGCAAACAGAGTAAATGCATATCCAGGGGTGGAATAATGGGTTTTTTCATTTTTCAATTACGTTGCGTCTATTGTGATCTCTACCTATTCGAATAAAACATTATGTCGTTCTACTCTTATTGTATCACTTACTGTTTTTATAAGTGATACTTTATCGAAAAACAAAAAATAGATAAATAATCAATTTATTCTAGGTAGTGTGCGATCGCAATATAGAAATCAAAATTGAAAAGTGAAACGACAAGCAATTTTATTTTAAGCCTAGTACTCAGTTCCATTTCACGTGAAATTTCCATACGATTTTACCAAAGTGAAATTAGAAATGAAAAATTTCATTTCTGTTTTCGTTTTGTAGTACTCAGTTCTCCAACGAAAAAACCAAGTGTGTTCAATACATCAAAGATGGCACGCATAAACTCTCCAAATTATTTTCATGTGAAAATAATGTCTCGGCACATTATTTTCACGCGAAATTTTGACATTTGTTTGTTTTTGGCAAAAAACAAATTTTTTAAGACCACAAATTCATAAATTTTAATTAAAGTCAATTTAATTTAAATTATTTACGTAAAATAAAGAAATTAATTTATGCATGTTTACAAATTTATCCGTTTTCAACTGGATTGAATAATAGTATTAATAATAAACACCTGGTAAACCTCGAAAACTCTAAATTTCTCACCAAACTAAAATATGTATAATGATTTAATAGTCAAACGCTGAATAATTGGATGAAGGAATATTAGTAAAATTCTAATAATCTCTGAAATCACATTGTGAAAAGAATTATTTTATAAATAGCCATAGTAAAATGTACCAAAGAATATGTTATGTTTATCCAAGAGTACTCGTTACCCACCCCCTCTATAAACAAAAAACACACTGCAACACACAAAGTTATATCCGAAACAACCCCAAAAGACGGTTTGAATCCTCTCCCCGTGACACCTCTACCATTCGCCAAGCGATCTTCCATCAACATCACTAATCGACAACACCTATGCTTCATACAGTCGTGATTATAAAAGTATCGCGGCAATCCTACAGCTCAAAAACCCCAACGTACGACCGATCATCCTAAAATTTCAAAAATGACTCAACTCCCGCGAAACCGACGGTAAACTTTAAGAAAAACATCTATAATATTCAGCAAAGATACCAACCTGGATATACAAATCCAAACCTAAGACAAGGGTTCCATGCAAAACTGCAAATTTGCCTTTTTATACAAACAATTGATTGATAATTGATTGACATCAACTCCCAAACTTCCAAACAAAACGATTTAAAATAGCCCAAAATAGCTTACAGATACAGGTAACGAAAGAGCATGTTATATGGATATAACCCTCCGTAAGTTGAGAAACACAATGTTCAATAAACAACCATCATAAACCACAGACACCGACCAACCACTCATCATGAACGAAATCTATTCAAAGCTCTACCACAAATATCAAAGAAAATTTATTGCAATACGGCTCCACCATATCCTCGCCGCCTCTGTGAAAATTGATCACACAAATGAAATCAATGAAAAGGCGAACAACAAGGAAAACAACAACTAAAATCTATGATTTGATCTGTTTTTTTTTGTGTCTTTTCGGAACCAACGAAAATGTATTCTACAAGCAAAACCGAACACAATCATATTCTATAAGCCGTACAATACCCGGCTATACACGCGGATAATGGCACTTTTTAACTCCTATTTGATAGTATTGGGGTCAATTTTTAACTTCTATTTGATAGTATTTGTATACGGCCAATAGAAATCGAATATGACACATTTGATCTAGATTTCTCGTAAACAACAAAAAACAAAATAGATTTAAAGATCAAATATGTGTAGCCACGCCTCATTCTTGCATAAAAAGACTAAAACAATTATGAAAATAGAAATTAAAAAACAAAATCCTTTTCTATTGTAAATATTTTTTGCCGTCGGCAAAACCAAAATCGAAAGATTACTACCTTTTCCTTTTGTTTTATCGCGATCGACATCGAAATGCACTTTTTAATTATATCATAACAAACAAGAGACAAAAACACGTCTTTCCTCGACGACGATCAATCGCCGACCAAAACTAATTTTGAGGTCACCCTTACAGATTAAATCATTAAATCAAGTTTTCAGGTTCAAGTTTTACAACACATAATAATAGGATTTTTGGTTTGTTTGTTGTTTACATAAAAATGGAAGACAGAATATTTGTAATTTATCAAGCGTATTTCATTATCAATAAGTTTATTGACTCGCTAAAAGGAAAAAATAAATAAATAAATTTTAGTATTTACATTGCATATTGAAATTTCACTTTTCCAATATTAGTAAAATATTTGTGGCTTTTTTTAAATATCGAAATAAAATTATTTTTTAATTTCGGAATTAAAAAAATATTTATTTCAAAATTAAAAAAATAATAACAAACAAATTGTTGAAGTGCAAAAATATTGGGAACAAATATTCCCTTCGCCATATTATCTGCAAGAACGTCATGTACAACCTCCACGCATACGGTTGGAACACGACTGAAAAAATGAAAACAGAATGAAAAACATAAACACAATTTCATTATTATTGTCTATTTTTTTTTGTCATATATATTGCATATATTCAGTTGAGAGAGAGGAAAACACATTTCATTCTGTTTTCTTTTTTTTTGTTAAAATTTCTACTGGTGTGGGTAAATAATAAATCAAAAATATGTTTTACTCCGTTCTAGCAGCTTTGCATTAATTGGGTCTATCTTTGTTCTTCTTAAACCTACATGAAGTGAGTTATGCTCTTCTTTTACAGTGTGTAAGAAGCAAGAAAAAAATCAAACTTGTTGTTGTAATTCACAGTGATATTATCTATATGTATTCAATCAACGATTAAACCCAGCTGCGATATAAAATTTTTGTTCGTGAATCCAAAATGAAAAAATTGAAATGGAAATAAAAAAATTTAAGGACAATTTTGAGATGTAGATTTTTGTTTAAATTTTGTTTTCGAGAGAACAGAATAAAACAAGACAAAAAAACTAATGATTTAATTTAAAATAAGGGTTTAAATTAAAAATTAAAATCTATTGCGACTTAGTTTGAATCCAGAAACCGAATTATAGTGTAGCATCCCACATGTACATATACATATGCATGCAGGACGGAAACACCACGACGAGCATTACAAAACGAAAGCATAACACGAGATGCGACGAAGACGAAACCAAAAAAAAACCGAAGCACGAACAAACTTTATTGGGTAAAAAAAAATCCATCCATCTCAGTGGAGTGCTTGTAAAATATCGAAATCCTTTAAATAATAGGACATCCCAATTTTTCACGGATTTTTTTTTTATTATAAATAAATATTAAGTAAATATTTTTTTTTTCTTATGTAAATTTAATAAGTATAGTTGATGAAATTGTTTAATTATTTTCTGATTTTCAGTTGAAATCAAACATTATTTTACTTAAATAAATCATCTCGAAATCCACATCAACTAATAGCGTTTTCACTGGCACAAAAATCCACATCCAAATTTTTGGATTTTTTATTTTTTGCCACAGAACACGATTTTGGATTTTTTTTTTACGTTTACTCACACATATACTAAACGTCATGTCAATTGTCAAAAAAGACGTCGCGCCATTTATATTTTATTATATTTGTGATAATTGTTTAAGCAATTTGTGTTTTTATTAAATTAAATTTTGTTTAATTCAAAGTGTTGTTTTATAAAGATTATTGCGTGTGCACCGATAACAATGTTACAACAAATAACTTTACAACTTTTGCATTTCATCCGCTGTAAATTATAGTAAATAGCGCAAACTTGAAAGTCGTGTTTTTTTCTTGTTTTTATTATAGATTTTACTATATTTTATTAAATAATTTATTTATAATAATGTCTGACGAATCAAATGAAAGTGGGTGTGGTTAAAATGGATAATAATCGAACTAAAATTATCAACAAGCCTCGAAGAATATGAAAGTTTGCAAAAATTATTTAGACGGGCTCTTCGTGACTACTACAGCACGGATATTGATATCGAATATGCTAAATTAACCGTTTTATGGGTTATCCCATAACCCATAAAACGGTTAATTTAGCATATTCGATATGCTAATCCCAATACACTTGGTTTTAGATTTCTCAGAGTAACGAACAGCCTCTTCAACATTGGCGCTTGCTTGTCCAGTTAATCCGTCATGAAGGTTACGAATGAAATAATCACGATACTCTTCGGAAAGACACATGAATGTACCACCCATCACAATGAATTCGACCTTATCAACAGAGTGGCCGACCTGCTTTAATTGCTCAACCCGATGGCGGGTTTGTAAGAATGGGTTATATCTAGCACGAATCGCCCGCATCGATGTCGGTTCATATCCAGTGTAACTTTGGGTTGAATATTCAAAATCGCTATCTGGTCCACCTGGACAATAAACGCAGATGTTTCCGGTTATCCCAAAAAACGGTTGATTTAGCATATTCGATATCAATATCCGTGCTGTAGTAGTCACGAAGAGCCCGTCTAAATAATTTTTGCAAACTTTCATATTCTTCGAGGCTTGTTGATAATTTTAGTTCGATTATTATCCATTTTAACCACATTCACTTTCATTTGATTCGTCAGACATTAGGTTAGGTTAGGTTTCGGTGGTTAACACTTAGGCCATTTTTGGCCCATTGTGATACCACGCATTCACGCCACATCATTAACCCATTCACCTATTCACCTACTCACACAATTACAGTATACCACCTGCACATTGCAAGCTCCATGTCAACCTGTACATTGATATGGAAGGTGGGTCGGCGTTGAATTCTGCACTCCATCAGAGGGTCTTAGTTGTGTTTATTAACATCACCGATTGTAATCGATGATGAAAATTCGATTTGCATCTAGCCTCTGATGGGATTCGAACCCAGTACCTCCCGGTCCAAGTGCCGAAGCTTTAACCACTGCACCACTTGTCCGGTTCCGTCAGACATTATTATAAATAAATTATTTAATAAAATATAGTAAAATCTATAATAAAAACAAGAAAAAAACACGGCTTTCAAGTTTGCGCTATTTACTATAATTTACAGCGGATGAAATGCAAAAGTTGTAAAGTTATTTGTTGTAACATTGTTATCGGTGCACACGCAATAATCTTTATAAAACAACACTTTGAATTAAACAAAATTTAATTTAATAAAAATACAAATTGCTTAAACAATTATCACAAATATAATAAAATATAAATGGCGCGACGTCTTTTTTGACAATTGACATGACGTTTAGTATATGTGTGAGTAAACGTAAAAAAAAATCCAAAAAAAATTTTTTTGGATTTTTTTTCAAAAAAAAAAAGACAAAAAATCTAAAAAAATCCATTTCCAATTGATTCCAATCAGAAAAAAATGTGGATTTTTGTGCCAGTGAAAACGCTATAAGAGTTTGTAGCCAAATCCATCAACTACATATTTCTGATAAGAACAGAAATGTTTACCCAATATGCAATGCCGACGGAATTCCGTTTACATTCGCGTTCTTAAACCACACTTTCTATGGAACGAACCATGTTCAGTACACTTAAATCCGTACTACTCGCAAAAGAAAAGTGTCATTTAAATTAGGGGTCTATTTTCGACCGCGTTTTTTCGACGTTGTCGAATTTTTGTATTATGATATACTCGACGATTTTTTTGAGATAAAGCAGACTATTTTACGACAGCTCTTGAGGTGTCGAATACATAAAAGAAAAGTGTTGTGTTGAGAAGTAAAAAAAAAGTTTGTTAGTAAAAATATATTAATACTTAATAAACACAGTTTTATTAATCACTTGTTTTTTGTTTCGCAGAATATTTTGAATATTTTTCAAAAAGTTTAAAAAATCACTCGATCGATTTCGACTTGTTAGGTCATCATCAGGAGTATCCACCAAGTCGAAATCGATCGAGTGATTTTTTAAACTTTTTGAAAAATATTCAAAATATTCTGCGAAACAAAAAACAAGTGATTAATAAAAATGTGTTTATTAAGTATTAGTGTGTTTCGCCAAGTGCCTACGGCAAATAGCGTAAAAAATATATTAATAATTTAAACTTATAAAAACTGTAGTACAACGTTGACGAATCACTTACAAAGTACTATAATTATACTATTATTATTATAAAGCACTATAATTTACAAAAATTTCTTTTAATAATCAAAAACATTATAGAAAAAATCAATAAACTAAATTGATAAAATTTGCACGCACAGCTTATTCTTCGCCAACTTGTCAGTGTCACAAGAAACTCACTGGAGATACAAAATAAAAATTTATAAAAATAAAACAAAAACGTGAAATAAAAAGAGAAAGAAACTATTTTTGGTCCAAAATCAATATTTTTGTGTCTTTGCTATTTTGCAGTACGGAATTTAGTATTGATTGATTGATTGATTGATTGATTGATTGATTAGAATGTACGGCCAAGACTAAGCAGGGATCCCGGATACGCCGGGCCTACCGTACACCCCTTTTACATATAACAAGATGGAGGGAGAGGAAAGGTTGTTAGATATGATAGATTTGACCCGGTTACAGACACCTAAGTAGTCAATAGTTAGTAAATTGTTTGGCACAAGACAGCACAATTATTTTTGGTTTTATAGTATAAAAGTTCATCAATCAGCATCCTGAAAAAAATTTAACAATTAATTAAGTACCCATATATAATGGTACATTTCCTGCAATCAAACTTTATTATTATGAGTTAAACTTTCAATAAACTAAATAGTTCAATTGTCCATAAATAAAATTAAACCTGGTTCCCTAAAAAACGTATTAAATCATGTAAAATTAATCAAATGAAAATCACCTATAGGCATTAAATAATAAAAAAAGCAAACCATCTTTCAGTCTTTATTTATTTCATTTATTTGTAGAAAATAATTTGAATAATAATGGTTTAAATTAAAATAATGTTAAAGACAAAGTCGCTGCCATCCCTGCCATAAATATTTTTATCTAGTTTTAATTTAATACAAAATGCATTTATTTGATAGATAAACTCACATAATATACAGAACATTCATTCATACACTGCAAATAAGAAAAACTGATTATTACATGCACGAAGTGAATATTAATCTTCATTTAGTAAATTTTATTGAAATAACCACATGTAATCGGAATATAACTATGGGTTGGGTACAATTGCCCGTATGACACAATACCGTTTACAAAATCCCGTATACATAATACCGTATTACAAAATCCCGCATTCCCAAACCCCGCATTTCAAAATCCCGTTTCCCAAAATCCTGCACTTCAAAATCCCGCATTCCACCACGATAAATCGGCCCAGGTTAGGTTAAAAATCGCGCGATTTTTAACCTTACCCAAACCGATCCATCACGATAGAATACGGGACCTTGAATTAAGAAATTTGATCCATTCGGAATTTGAATACGCGCGTAAGTACTGATGCCGGGAAATTAAATACCTTCTGAAATTTATAATACTCAGTTACCAAACATATATACATAATTAATTGTTGCAATG
Organism: Nephrotoma flavescens; assembly: GCA_932526605.1. Classification (NCBI taxonomy): domain Eukaryota; kingdom Metazoa; phylum Arthropoda; class Insecta; order Diptera; family Tipulidae; genus Nephrotoma; species Nephrotoma flavescens. The sequence continues at coordinate 15,057,336 of OW052223.1, forward strand.
TTTAGTTCGATGTATTATTCAACGCAGTTATCGTTGTAATATTTTGTTGATAACAAATGCATTTTAATATATGCATTTGTTACTTACATTTGTTAATTAATAGTACTTCATTTAATATCATTCTATAAAAAATAAATTATAAAATTTTAAAAGCAAAATAAACACACAGTTTAAATAACTTTTAGTGTTGCTCATTATCTTTTTCATATCAAAATGAATGTATCGATGGTTACATCTAATAAAGGAAAAGATAAATTGATTATCGATGGATATTCATACGCATTAGATAGAAAAACCAAAGAAACGTATAATTGGGCTTGTTCTCAGAGAAAAGCTTTGCTCTGTAAAGGTAGAGTAACCACAAAAATGGAAAGAACACTCCATATTGTCGTTAAAGGTCCGTGTATCCACAGTCATTCACCATCCGCCCAAGAAAAAGCTATAGTTACAGTAAACAACTATGTAAAAGAACTGCACACAATAATCAACAAATACCACCTTCGCAAATAATAACTGAAAGTGTCGTGCAGGCAGATCCTGAATGCCGAGTTTTTCTTCCGAACAAACTGGCCCAAAAGTTTTAAGATAACGCGAGTGAGAGCTTCACACCAAAAAGAACCCAAGAGTCTAAATGAAATCAATATCCCGGATCATTTACTTAATTTAGAAGGCGAATTATTTATCTTAAGTGAAATGGAATTTGATATGGAAAAAATAATTTTAATGGGAACGTGTTCGAGCCTTAAACTTTTAGCTGAATCGAAATGCTGGTTGATGGATGGAACATTCTATGTTGTTCCATCAATTTTTAAACAACTGTTTACTATTCACGGACTTGTAGAGGGTGAAATTGTACCTCTTTTATTTTGTCTTATGACCAAAAAATCAAAGGTGGTTTACAACGAAATGTTTTTCGAGCTGTGTCGTGTAGCTTGTGATTGGGGTATAAATCTGAACCCCACGCAAATAATAACGGGTTTTGAAAAACCATTTCAATCACTGCTAAAGAATATTTTAGATCAGCTTTGTTTAGCGGATGTTTATTCCATTTTGGACAAATAATTTGGCGACAAGTGCAAGCCACAGGATTAGCGCGCAAGTATGGAAATTCTGTGAGTTTCAGTCAACAAATTAAGATGATAATTAAGTTTGTCGTTTGTGCCAGCTGACCAAATTGCTGACTATTACAAAGAACTGCATAACAGTTTTAAGGATCCGGATTTAAAGAAAATTAGCAAATGGTTTTAAAAAAATTATATTACTGGCCCTAATCACACAAACCCACAATATTCCCCAAAGTTTTGGACAGTTGCCTACGCAATTGAAAAAAAATTTGCCAAGAACCCAAAACAATGTCGAAGCTTGGCATCGACGTCTCAAAATAATCGTTGGTAAGCGTCATTCTGGGCTCTATAAAATTATAGAACATCTGGCGAAGGAATTAATCATTTCCAAGACTACTTTGGAAAAAGTAAAGTGCGGAGAAAAAATACCGAGGAAGAAAAAATACGTAAAACAAAGCAAAAACATAAAAAGAATATACAGAACTTTTAATCCGACATACAATAAACTCGATTATTTGAAAAGAATCGCGAATAATATATTTTTAAATTAAATAATATTATTTTATAACAGTTAATTAGAAAAATTAATAAAATGAATTCAAATATTTTAAACTAAACAATATTTTTTATTTGATGAATCCCGTAATCCCGTAACAAATTCATAAAACGGGATTTTGAAATACGGGACCTTGAAATACGGCACCCTGAAATACGGTCTTTTTGCGATCTACGGGATTTTGTCCATTCGGGATCCTGTAATACGGGCATAAGTACTGATCCCCATATACATATACTTAAATTCCACTCAAGCAATAATAATAATATTTACACTATTGTAGAGAATGTAAACAATGTCGAAAAACATCGTTTCTGTCACCAATCAACATAATTCTATGATTTCTTTGTTAATGGGATCATTTCGGCTTCCTAAATAATATAAACATTTATTAATTTAACTCCTCAACTTACAATAGAATTTTTGTAAACCATATATGTAGTTATTTGAACTACAATATACCCGTAAAACATTTTCAGTCCATTGCGACATTTTCGTCTCTTTTAGGGTCAAAATAAATAAAAAAACAGGGAAGAGACGGAAATGCTGCTTTAGCTTTAAACCAAAAATTTTGTTTTGCTAAAAATCAGCCAAAATTGACTTAAAAATGGATATAAAAATAAAATTTGGTACGAAAATTTCTGAATTACATTAATCAAAAAACAATATGTTCCAGCCAATTAAGGGTCGATAATGACTGTATTTGGTACATTCAAAAAAAAAAAAACATTTCATTCTTACTAAAAAATTTCTAATTTCGTTTATTTTATCATTGCCTTTTATGGTCATCCCAAAAATAAGGGTCGATAATGACCATATTTGGTACTTTAAAAAAAATAAAATTCTCTTTTTCCCTAAAAAATTTATGATTTTTTGTTTCTGTTGTTTCACTATTGCCTTTTATGGTCATTGGTGTTTTTATGCTGTGGAAAAAATTCACGCTTTTAATTAGTTTGGGGTTGAAAATTGTAAAGTAGTGTCGTTGTGTGAAAAAATATTAAAAACGTGAAATTTTTTAGTGTAATAAAAATAATAATTAGTTTTATTTAATAAATTCAAAATTTGAAGCAATAATAACGTGAGGTAAGTTTATAATTAATCGTTATTCACATACATTTAATTGAATTATTAAAAAAAGCGCAATCATCTTGATAATGTACATAATAATTGCATACATAATTTCTTTGAAGGCTTTTGTTAGTACGAATTGGGTATTGAGTGTTATCTTAAAGATTAATTAATTTGATATTTAGGATTTTTCAAATCTTTATTCATTTCACAATATATGTATGTTGTTTTGGGCACACGGCTAAGCTTAAGCTACGCTACGTGTGAATGTAACGACTTAAAATGTTTGGCATGAATAACTTGCATATATTTTTAATGCTGTAGAATCGTTTTAATTTTATCAGATTCCTAGAATAACTTTCGACATCAATTGAACGTCATTGTCAATCAATTTATAAACTATTATTATTGCCATGTTTAATAAGTTATTGGTTAAATTTTTTATTTTGTTGATTTCGTAAGCGACGGTAAGCCAAAATAGAAAATATAGCTACCTTCTGGATAAGTGACGACACATGACGACGAAATGTCTGAAAATTGATCATTCGACCATTAGAGACGAAATTAGTCAAATGCCGGTCAATTGTTCGTGTTATTCTTGCTTGAAAATTAACGAAATTTTAAAGGCAATTCTGTCCCAACAAATACATCAACTTCCATTTGACCATCGTATTCGACTGGCAAATTCCAGTCGAATTGCCTAATTAAAGAAGGGTGACATTGAACGGTCGAATCTCACTGACAATAGCTGTTGCTTAATGAGTGTCTTTTGTCAACCATTTCGGTATTTCAATATGTAGGCAGAAATGGTTACAATAAGTGGAATTGTTCCAATATATATATTTCCCATTGTAGTTCAAATAAAACATATTTAATCGGATATTTTTTAAGATTATTTTATTGATTATATGCATTTTTTAAATTAATTTTACAATTCTTGAAAAAGTTTTCTTGCTTGTAAGAAATAACCATTGGCACACTTCCACATAGACACAAAATACTTATTTTAATGGTTCTAACACAAGTTATACAAGTTTAATCTAATCCTTTTGAATAAAAAAAAATTATTTTACTGGGTTTAGTAAAAAAATCAGTTTTACAAATTTAGCTATGATGACATAGATGGGATGATGATATTTTGCAAATCACATTCTTCTTTAATTTCGAGAATGTTTCAAGCATTCTGCCACGTTCGTCAATTTGAATTATGCTTTCTAAAAATGATTATTTGAACCAAACTTGAACTCCCATTTAAAACCGTTGCTGCCGTAAATAATTTTAATTTACAATTGTTAAACAAAGCATTTTCGGAACAAATGGTATATACTATATTTCTTAAAATTTATTGTGATTAAAATTAAAGTTTTACTTTTTCTTATGCTTAAAATTCTAGCTCCTTTTTCTAAAAATGGAAGTAGATGGCAAAAAAATAACTAGGAATATTCGAAATATTGTGGAAAAGCTTATGGAAGCGGAAGTAATCCATGAATACACCTGGACAGGCGCAATTAATATAGCCAAAGGTAACTATGATTTAATAAACCATACATTCAAAGTTTATTCAATGAAGTTCATAGGGCTGCTCTACGGGCGGTCTAACTAAGGAAATGTTATATTTTACACAATTTTTGAACTTAAAGATTCTGGTGTGAGGAAAAGACACTTCATAATATTAATATGTTACTTTGAAACTTTTTATTTAACATGTATAAGTGAATTGTAGGATCAAATTTAATGGACAGTCCACTTAATCAACTATACCTTTTCGGTGAAAAGCCAATGATATGTTGTGTCTTTTACTCTTCCATAACATAAATCTTGTGCCGCAAACGAATTGATCTTTTACTTATACATCTCAGCTGAAGGCCGTCGGAATCTATTTGGTATTAAAAATTGCATAATAAACACAACTAAGACCCTGAGGTTACTAGCTGATAATACTCGTAATACGCGGATGGTACACTCTAATTGTGTGATTAGATAAATGCCCATTAGAATTAGTAGGGGAATGTAGTTTTATCACAACGGCTCTTACTTTTTATGTTCGTTTGTTATATGGCAAGAAATTATTAGGTACACTCTAGATTGGTTCAAAATGTTAGAATCTAAATAACAAATAAAAGTTGTATATTTATTCGAAATTAAGTAATTTAATAAATTGATTAATGTTATTCATCCTGACGATTTATGAAACCTACATCGCCTAAACCCAAGTCAAAATAGATGTCGCTATATGAAATTTTCTGAGTGTATTTAAATTGTTTATTTATACTGTTTATTACTACATTTCAGAAAAGAAGAAACTCTCATTTTTAGAGTTAAGAAACATCGTTACTCTGGTTGAGGATACGATCAATTACAGATTCAGCGAATTAGGATACGCTGACATTAGCAAAATCGAGGTTCGAAAGAGCTTTGTGGAATTTTTAAAGCGAGCTGCCGAGCGGTTTAGATATGCCGAAAAAAAAGCAACCGGAGCTTAATAAACTAATAGATAATTTAATATCATATAATAATTTATAAAAGTATAAATATTAACATAATATTATATAAATTCTAACAAGTACAGTATTATATAAACAGTATTATATAAATTCTATTTTTTATTTTTATTTTGATTTATCTGAAATAAAATTATGATGCCGTTACTGGCCTGTGAACTATTAAACTGTCAGCTTTTATTATATAAATGAAACAACAGAGACGTCGCATTCATTTCGGCAAACAAAACATTTGAGGAAAAAAAAATCGCATGAGCCAATCACCGAATTACCATATTCAGAGAAATTTCAATAAACGTAGATTTGTAACTTTTTAAACTTGTTCATCAGGTGGCAGAGTTTACATTTTATCAAATGTTTTGTATGAATGAATTTGAGAATTTACCATCCTCCATCGGACTTCCTGATCCAAACTATCTTATTAACGATACTACACTGGACTCTCACATTCGTGGGCCAATATCGATGAACTTTTGGTGCACCTCTGTATTGACAAATTGTAACGACGCCAGCGTCGGCTGACGGCGTTACTGGTGAGGCGCCTTCTTACGCGCTCTATATAGAAATTTCCTCTAGTACTTTTTCACTTAGGTTTGCATATTAAAATATCGAATCACCCTGCTGTTGATCGTGCAACCGGTCTGTAAAAAAAAGTATAAATACCGAAATTTTTTCGACACGAGCGGTTCAGTTTTTTATAAATCGAGTTGATGATCCATCAAAGACAAACGATAAATTGTTTGTCATGACATTCATAAAGAATATCGCAAATGGATGGACACCATCTAAAATTAGTGCGTGATTATTTTTTTTCCAATTTATATACGGGCATAAAGAATCCCCATAAAAACAAATAAAAACCAAGAAAATTCGCAAACAAAACACGCGTGGGGATCGCGTATAGCCAAATTTCGTAATATCGAGCTGTGAAAAAATTGGTAAGTTGGTTTAGCCTAAAGGAAAAAAAATAATCCTTATGAACAATTAAGTGCTGTGTGTGAAAAAAAAAAAACAGAAAACTATCCGAACGTAGGAATTCGGCATGCATAAGTTCCTTTGAGTTATAAGGTTGCCAATTTCGATAAGCTAAGTGTATTTAAAGCCTACAATTCGATAGTCTAAGAAAAGTTACAAAAAAAAAATTAACGTAGCGAACGGTATCCACGCTTAATGTGAAAAAAAACTGTGCATTGCCCACGTTGGAAAACATTAAAAAACTCGTAAGCCTTACAAAAATAAATTTTTGCGCCAAAACAACGAAAAAACATAAAAAATAAGTTTGGCTTATATGTATTGTGATTAGTTAAGTACTTAAGTACCTATAGTGAGCTATTTAAAAACAGTATCGATGTATAGTTTAAGTTTGCTTGCTGGTCCATATTAATACTTAAGTTTCATAACAAAAAAAAAATAAATAAAAAAAAAAAAAATTTGGTAATAATTATTGTTACGGTCCACGAAAACGAATGCATGGCTCATGACGTAGCCATAACTATTTAAATGTATATACCACAACAATTAATCCATCGAGTTACGAAATCGTCTTAAAGGTATTACCGGTATATATATGTTCAGTACGAGACTCAACCAGCAGTTTGGATCTTGCAGTACGGAATTTAGTATGGAATTAAAACAATTTTTTCCACACAGTTGAAAAATTGCATACTGGGTAACATTTCGTTTTTTAAGAGTGTTCTTAACTAAAGTAAAGCACTTTTCATACCGCACGCCTCGGCTTTGAGCTTCAATTTGTTTTTTAATTTTGCTTTTCAGCTCCCTAAATTAGTTTCATTCGATTAAAAACCTTAAATTTTATAGAAATAAACCAAAATAATTATCGAATAAGTTATTTTTAAGTGAATATTTTCAAAAATAAAAAAAATATTGCAATGAAGTTATCTGTAAAGCGGAGGCAATATGCTCCACACGCGACTTCATAAATTTAAAGTCGTATAAAGCGAAGTAAAACAATCAGTTAAAGTTTGACAGTTTAAGTTTTTAGACTACCCTCCGACGCGTAATATATAAATAAAAAACAAAAAGTAGAAAAATGGATAAATTTGAGGACTACGAATATCTTGATGAAGAATATATAGTGTACGATGAAGAGCTCGAGCTAGAGTGCACAGAAAATCAACACACTTTTGAAGATTGCTTGATTTTGGAAGTACAGACTCATCCTATACTTTATGATTTGACCGACACCAACTATAACAACCAAAGAAAAAAAGATTCGGTCTGGTTAAAAATTTCTGAAAACTGTAGTCGACCAGGTAACTATAGATTTTGTGAATATATTTCTGTGTATTAAATTACAAATAGTTGATGTTGATTTCTCTTTACAGTCAACGAATGTAAGAAACGATGGAAATCATTAAGGGATCGGTTTCGTTCCCTTTATAACAAAGAAAATACTACAGACAGTGGGCAAGCTACCAAGAAGAAAGTTGACTGGCAGTATTACGACGCCTTGAAATTTTTAATTCCGACAATTTCCCAAGCTCCGTAATTATTAATACTATACATATTTTATGTCATCTAGTAAGATTATCAATAATTTGATTTTTTTATGTGTATTTAGATCATTTAGCAACTACAGTGAGAGTAATTGCTCTTCCAACCACGACACACCATCGACATCACGGAACTGTAGTGAAAGTAGTTCATCTTCCAAACAAAACACCCCACCCACCACTAGGAACCCTAATAAAAGGAAGATAGATGAGTTAGAGTATCACCTTCTTCAATATATGCAAACTCCTGATGTTGAAGAACAAATTGATAGCGACAAAAGTTTTGCGTTTAGTCTTGTAGAACCATTTATCAAAGCGAAAAAATGCACTCGCTCGGATTAAAATTCAGCAAGTTTTGTATGAATTGGAATACGAGGATGATGCAGCAATAATTTGAATTTATTTTATATGTGTTTTAGTTTAATTAAATTAATAAGACTGAATTTGCTTTAATTAACAGTTTTGGATTATACTGTGATTTAGATTTTAAGTTTTGTGTACATATGTCAAAAAATAAAATGCCTACTACTGAATTGCAATATGAATTTCAATTTATTATTATAATAGAGTATTTTTTACACATTAAATAAATATTCAACTGAAATAGAACGTGAGTTTTAATTTATATGCTCGTCTTGCCACTCTACTTTTCCATCGGTGACAAACCACTCAGCCAGTTCCTCTCTATTATTTATTGGTTCAACTGTATTCAAGCAAATTGATGAATTGGGTCCCGTACTTTTAAATTCCCGATGTGGTAGTCTTTCGCCTGCCTTAATATATTATGTAACACTACACAGCACATAACTATATTTATTGCATAGTTTGGTTGGGCAAGCATCCGAACTAACAATATACGCCAAGTGTGGCATAGTATCCCGAAAGCGTTTTCGATCATTCGTCGGGCGCGAGATAGTCTGTAATAAATATGTTTGAATATTAGCACAGTTGAAATAAAACTCTTGAATTAATTTTTTTACCTATAATTAAATATTTTTTTTTGTATGTAAGGTTTTTTCCTCCAAATGGTCTTAAAAGGTTCCGCCTTAGGGGAAACGCCTCATCAGCAACCAAAAAATATGGAAACCTTTTGTTGCTTTTGGGTAAAATGGCATCTTCCGGAATTTGAAGTCCTCCGTCATGGTTCATCCATGCCTTTCCAAATTCGAATGCTGCAAAAATGTCTGCATAACTGTTTGAACCATATCCACCAACGTGAGCCATGTTAAAGCAGTAGTGTGCATCGCAAACTGCTAGGAGCACAATTGAAAAATGTTTTTTGTAACAGAAATATTTGGATCCGCTTTTTCGTGGTTTATACATTTGAATATGTTTGCCGTCAAGAGCTCCTAGGCAGTTTGGCATATTGCTTGTAGCAATTGTGTGTAAAATTCATTTCCAATTTCTGTCCAATTATCAGTCGTTCGAGGACCCATATAAATTGGCAATAGTTGTTTCACTATAGCAGTCGAAACTTGTTTTACAATTTTCGAAGTAGTGGAAATACCCATTCTGAAATCTAATGCTAATTTCGTAAATGAAATTGCATGTGCCAAATGTCTACAAGCAAAAAAGTAATTAAAATATTATATTTATGTAAATTTATAAGTATATACTTACATTAATGGTATGCACAGTTTTTCTTTTGCACTAATGCTTCTTCGGAATTGTGTGCCTGGACCCTCTATTTCATTTTGGATAGCATCTAAAATCATATTGAAATTAACTTGCTCCATCCGAAACAAAGTAAAATATCTCGAATAAAAATCAAAATAAATAAATAGCCGTCACTGGTATTAGTAAAATATAATTTCATACTCAGGCTGTGGGCCAATTCTCAAGTAAATCTATGGTAAATGCCGTTTTTAACAGTGTATGCGGTAAATTGAAATACTGCACTAAAAAACAGGGTAAAGCGAAGACACAAAAGGTAAATAGTAGTGGTTTTTGTTTTTGCTAAATGAACCATGAAAATATGGCGACCATGTTTCTAGACATAAATTTTTTTTATATTCACTAGCATTTCCCATGAAATGAAAATTTGCTTGAATATTTATGAACACAGTTTTATTTGTTAAAATTGTTATTTATTTTTCCAATAAGTTTATTGTGCATATTACGCAACAAATTTGAGTAAATATACAATTTAAATTTATTCGTATAAACAATACGAATAATTGGAACAACAACAATAAAAATTATGACATTAGTTCGTCACTCACTTTCGTGTGCCTACATACCAATTTTTGTATATTCCTAGAAACCATGTGTCCCTTTAAGCCGCATTTACCTAATTTTATTTACTAGAGAATTGGTTCGATTTGAAAAGTAGTTTGTACTAAAATTTTAATTTACTGTACTAATCGATTTACTTGAGAATTGGCCCACAGCCTTAGCTGAATATTCTTCTAGTTGTTGGCATAACGTTCGATAGTACCCAAATGAGTCCCGTTTTGCTTCGGTGTTAAATTCGTGCACCCAACAACTACGTTTTTTTTTGCTTACATATGTATATATGCACGAAATAATTATTTTTTTTCGTACAAATTTTGTTTTGCGAATTAGTTTTCTTCTAATAATCGACATTATTGTTATTGATATATTTATTAATTTTAATAGTAGAACCCGCGCTTATAACAGACAGTCATAGGAACAACCGCCGCGTTCGTTATAACCGTTTGTTCGTTACAAACAAACTTGTTTCGAATTTATTATAATTGGGTATCGGATGGTTTTTATATACGGTTGGTTTTTATACTTAAAACCAAATTTTGCAAAGAATTCATGTTTATTAAACTTTTAAATAATTTTAATAACTAATATTTAAAAAAAATAAATATATATTCACGGTTTATCACATAAGGATATTAGATACAGAAATTAAACTTCAAAATTTAAATTACATACATAAGATAATATCACAAAAATATATTCATTTTGAGAAGAAATCGGTAATCTTCGATTGAACTTTACTTTTTATGTTTAATTCGTCAATTGCATTTTCTATGGTATTTAAGCAACGCAATTCTCGTTCCATATTCTCTCCTTCACCAAGGACACGTCTTATAATATTAATGTACTGATAAATTTCTTTGTTAGAAGGTTTGTTTAACGTTTCTTCAATATCAGAATCGCTCAAATCATCAAGTTCAGTGGTTGTTGCAACGGCTCCTAAAATATCATCATCAGTTACGCCATGAGATGTTTGTACCATTTCATCCACTTCCAGATAATCAGTCATTGGAGTGTTTAGTTCCATTATCTGAAGATTATTGTCGTTCCAGAGTAAATTCAAATTGCCTACGTTATCGAAATTGCTGGTAGTTCGAAGTGTACTCATTGAAGTGAAAAATCCGGCCTTTCTAAAGCAGTTTTCGATTGAATCGTGTTTGACTTTGTCCCATGATTTATTTAAAAAATGTAACGCATCAAGAACACTTATTTTGGCATCAAACGCAGACGACGCGGCTTCAGATTCAATGCACGACACTATTTTTCGATAAACTTGTTCCGATAATATCCCTTTAAAATTTTAATGACTCCTTGGTCCATAGGTTGCGCAACGGCTGTCACGTTCGGAGGTAAAAATTGAAATTTAATTGATTTCAGCCCTGGCACGGTACAATGAGAGGGACAGTTATCACCCACAAACAAAACTTTTCTGTTTTCTTTCGTAAATTTGTTATCCACATTTTTTAAATAATCTTGCCATTCCTTGCTGGTCATCCACGCCTTTTTGTTACTGGCATGCATAGTTGGCAATGTTTTAATACCTTTGAAACAGCGCGGGTTTGCTGATTTACCTATAACTAAAATCGGCAATTTATCAGAACCATCAGCATTAGCACCAACCAATACTGTGAGCCGCTCTTTACTCCATTTACCTCCGCTGCATTCTTCATTTTTAAACGCGATAGTTTTTGATGGCATTAACTTATAAAAAAGCCCAGTTTCATCTAGATTATAAACGTTCTTTGGTTCGTAATCTTTTAATATGTTTGGCAGGTTTTCTAGCCAATTCTCGAAAATTTGTGTGGGAACTGATTGTTTCTCACCTACAATATTCATAAATCTTAATCCATGTCGTTTTTTAAATCTATCTAAATAACCATTAGATGCAACAAAATTCGGTAAATTTCATTTATCACCATATTCACGGGCTTTCTCTTTTAGCAAATTTCCATTAATGGCAACATTTTTTGACCGCATTTGCCTAATCCACAATAACAAAGCCTCGTCTAATTTAGGATAATTACTTTCCCGTAATTTTTTCCTGTCGGTATTGCTTTCAATATGTTCAAACTTCTTTCGATTTTTTACAATATCACTTATAGTTCCTTTAGAAATTCCAAACTTGTTCGCTAATTCTTGATAGGTAAGTGTATTTTCAGCCACAACCCGTAAAATTGTTTGTTTTGTGGCTAATGAAATGGCTCGCCGTTTCAAAGATTTTGTAGTACAATTTTTTTCCATCCTATCTCAAAACAGAATACATAAATTGTTTTATCTAGAGTTTCGTTATGCAATAAATACTCACTTTTTCCGAAGCAAATGTATGTTAATGTTTATCCAACGATAATATCTTTCTAGGATATAATATAGCAATTTCGCAACGTGAATAACAAAACTGTCAGTTTAAGAGTAACAGAGATGTTTATGTGGTTATCTTTATTCACATCCAAATAACTCAGTTATGATATTATCTCGTTCTAATTTCCGCGAGTAAAACAATTCGACGTGAAATGGAGGTACTGATTGTACTGAATGCTCCCTTTCTAGTAATTTATATTATTTCACGTTTAGAATACATCGTTAAAATAATTTTAAACATTGCACAACATAACGAGGCGAGAACGATGAGAAAATGGTCTCTCTTTCTTTATTTAAAATTTTTATTTATGCGACGTACGTTATAACCGAGTAATTTTTTCAATTAGTTTGTTATATAAAACGAATTCAAACTAAGTTTTGTTTGTTGGTTAGCATAAATTGTATGGTATACGGTTATAAGCGAACTAGAAGAAATTTTTCAAAGAAGTTAAACGGACTAATTGATTTGTACGTTATAGTCCTAGTGTACGTTACATCAGAGGTCGTTATAGCGAGGCTCTATTAATTTTTAAGATTTTTGTTTTCCTACTATATACTTCGCTTGACCAATGACAAACAGAAACAACAAAATATTTGACAGCTACGAAATAATAAAGTCGACGCTCTCGGTATGAATGAGTCATGGCTTCATATTTATGGAACATAAAAATTTTGAGGCGAGGCGTGCGGTATGAAAAGTGCTTAAGGGTAAGTTGTGCAGGTTCGATGAGCATCTGTGGGAACATTTTCTTCTACGGTTTTTTGATATTCAATAGCTATTACGGAAAACCCGTGCTTAGTTATTTCGTTTTCCCGAATTTTCCTTTTAATATTTTCTTACTAGCTCTCAAACTTACAGAAGTTGTGCAAGTTCGATCGGAATATACAACAACAATACTCATTTTTTTCGAAATAATAAAGTTAAATTTATAATCTCGTGCTTAGCTTTGTTCGTTTTTAAGTATTTTAATTTTGTATTATAGCAAAAATTTAAATAGAAACAGATTACCCATAATTGCCAAAAAAATCAGGACAAATATTACACAGACAATGCATGAAATTCGGATCAAATAGAAATTGATCGGTATAGTTGAGCATAAACTGTGTACGATCGATGTCAATTTTAAAAATTTAAAATCGAGTTGCCCGTTCGACACCATGATTAATCGTATTATATTTTTTGCCAATCCAAATCATCCTCTTCCATCTGTGCTGTTATTGTCTAGAATTCCCGACAAACTGAAATTATTACTGGCCGCACTAGTAGATTGTAAATATGTATTTGATTGGACTGGTTTGTTTTTATTATTTTTTTAGGTTAAAAAAAAATAAAATCTGCCATGTTCGTTTTTTTATTTTTGTTGTTGGATTACCAGAATACATAAATATTTTTTTTAATTCACAAACCGTTATTTTCCTTATATGTACATTATACAGAGTGTAACATAATATTTTGTTTTAACGGTTTTTATATTTACTTCGTGCATGTAATATATTTACTTAAGCTATTTAATAGTTTGTATCGCCCGTCATTGTGTCCATCACACATTCAATATTTTTCAAAAAAATACCATTATCGCATCTAAATGCTACACAGTTACATTTTAACTTACTTTGAGAATCACACGTTCGCATAACTATACATCACGACATATCGAATTTATCGCAGTGTAACTCGTCATCGCCCTCTCGACAACCAAGCACTCGATTATAACGGAACGTCTGATCCATGCAAAAAAAGCGGACTTTTCACATTTAAAGTAGTTGGGCCCACGGTAAAAAAAAAATCGATCACAATTCCGTACATAAAATCAAAGTGGCCCTCACAACAAATTTTAAGATCTATAAAACGTCTACTATTACATTGAAAATCGGAGGGCATCATGCATTTCATCTAAATTATCATCTATGCCAATACCACTACAATTACAGGCCGATTTTTAAAAATCCGACGTTAGTATGAGTATTATTTAACAAAAACTGACAAAACCATACAAAAAAAATTTCGGTTGCATAGTAAGAATGTTATGGTTCGCTGATTTTGCCAATAAATCGCTTGTATTACATAAATAAAATAAAAAAAAAAAATATTTTGTCAGTGATCACTATAAATAATCAACTTTTGGTGACAATTTTGCCGAAAAATAACAACTCCACTTTGCTTACGCATCATAATCGGCAGTCGGCACATGATTTTACCACACGAGAAAACACGACAATACAAAAAATAATAATTTCTTTGTTTTGTTTTGTAACTTTTACTTTGATTTGTTTTGCTGAAGTTTATTTATTTAGTAAAAAAATGTATGCTGCGACGGAAGGGTGTATATTATGTCGAACATTTAAAAAAAAATATTTTAAATATCAAATTGAATTTTTTTTCACTAATTAAATTTATTAAATTTACGAAAATGAATTTTAATAAATTTAATACATTATTTCAATTGTTTGTGAACTAAAAGATTCGTATTCTTTGATATAGATTGGAAAAAATTCTTACAGTAGTTAAATGTAAACATGAGTACAGTGGGGAGAAAAAAAACCGAACTGATTTAATCCAATTTGTTTTTATGTGTAAAGCAGTTCAATAAATTTAATTTTCTATTATTTTAATTTTGAAAATGAATATGTGAAAACTTGTTTGGAATAAATTTTCACTACAATTTTGTTACAGTTTAATGCAAATATTCCACGATATTCAAAAAAATTAACAATCAAACTAAATTAATTCGATAATACACAAGACACAACTTTAATATTTATATTTTCACAATTATAATTTGTTCTAATTGATTTTACTAATAAAATTTAATTAAATATTGCACAGAACTTACGTAAATTGCTATCCCGTCAACTAAATTGTCTTTCCTATTATCCCGTTACAAAATACTCGTACATATAATACAGTGTATCGAAATAACTATACCTATGTAAACGGAATATTTTGTACAGTAAACTATCGAAACATTTGTACGTACTTAGTGGTAACGGTGTGATTTTTATTCCATAATCCAATCATGTATACATAATTTTCTTAGATAGAATAGACTAAATTAAGTTAAAATATAGCTGTCCATTACAATTACACATTTAAATTAATATATTAACTACATAACGCAATATATTATATTAATAATTAATATATAACGTAAACTACATAATTACAAAATTTAAATAAATATTATTTTACATCAATCTGTTACGGTTGTTTTTCCCCACACTGTACCTCAATGTGTAAAACCGGAATCTACTTAAACATAAGTCGTGCTAACTCCAGACATATGAAATAAACAATAACTAAGTAAAGATGTATTAGAATTTTTTTTTCCATAGTAATTTTTTTTAAATAACTAAGTATAAGTGTGTTGGTGCAGAAACAAAAAAAATTAACAAAAAAAAAATCAAATTTACGTTGCATTGTTAGTGTAACCAACACACTCTTTGTTAGTTTTTTTTAAATAGGTATCTGTCAATGAGAAGAGTAAGCAGGACTTATATTAAAGTAGATTCTGTGTAAAACCAAAAACAACAACCAAAAAAAATAATAAAATGAACCGACCACAAAACAAAACAAAAATTTTTTGTTTTCGTAAGAACACGTGGTTTATGAAAAAATGGGTTGTTGTTCTAATTGGAAAATTAATGAACGAAAAGTTTCTTAACAAGATTTTTTTTTTGGTTTATAAATGTTACTAAAGGAGCTAAGATTAGAGAGAAAGGGGCAATAGTTCACTTTTCTAGCTCATTTAAAAGATATAAATGATTTAGTGGACGTAAACAAGGATTTTTAAAGAATGTAGCGTGATTGTGCTACGCAGCAACCATATGGTGAAATATTCGGGTACTCCAGATAAACGCACTACACACAAATAAGGGGAAATTAATAAACCGTACCATAATTTAATTTACAAAAAACATCTTACCACAAAATAATTTAAAAAAAAATTATAAGCCTACAAAACTAAATATTTTAATTTACAATGTGATGTACGTCGATTTTAGAGTGTACCTCTACTTATGATGATTGATGGAGAGTGGACCCGAACTGTGAAGCTGAACTGCAACTGATGGATGGATTTTTTTTTTACCCAATAAAGAACGATCGTTTTTTTTGGTTTCGTCATCGTCGCGTCTCGTGTTATGTTTTCCTTTTGTAAAATGCTCGTCGTGGTGTTTCCGTTCTGGGGTGGGATGTTGTAACATCACATTTTTCGATACTATCGAAATTTATATCTCTTTCATTAAGTGCCTATTCCATGGAAAAATTTTACTGACTGCAAAAATAAAAGCGAGAAAAAAATATAGAAGATTTAAGCCTTTATTCCACAATGAAACATATTTTTTCAGTAAAAAATTGCGAGATAAAAATATAATTTCGCCACGTACCAAAACGAAACAAACAAAAATTTCAGTAAAATTTATTGGGGAAAATGTTGCCATAAAAAGTATGAAACTAAATACTTTTTATGGCAACATTTGTTGTCTTTGTCACTCTAACGTAATTTTAATATGTATACTCTCCTCTTTTCGGTTTCTCAGTATTTTTTACTGAAAAAATATGTTTCATTGTGGAATAAAGGCTTTACTGGTTGTGTACGAAACAAAAATTTTTGTCAGTAAAATTTTACTGAGAAAATAATTATCATTGTGGTAGTGTGCTGCCATAACGTGCTATAAAAAAATGTAAACTTTAGCACTTTTTATGGCAGCATTGTCAACACATCTACAAAAAATGTATGTAAAGATAAGAAATTTTTTTCACACTCACACAAAATAAATCGTTCGCCATTTTTATAGTCAAATGTCAGTTTGTTTTTTATTTCGATACCTAAAATTCGAGTTTTGTTTACATTAGTGAATATTAGTGTTTTTAACGTTTTTTTAGGTGTTCAAATATACAAAAAAAATCTAAATACTTGTTATAAAATACAAATAATTTTATATTAAACAACATAATAATAAATTAGTATGGAAAATTACGGTAAGTTTGGTTGAGCATTATTTTATTTGGTGGATGTAGCATCAAAATATTTTATTGTGTGCGACGAAATTATTAGATACGTGAGAATTGTGTATTAATCTATTTATATAATTACAGCACCGAGTAAAAAAATTATCGTATTGGAAAATATCCGGTGAGCAAGTATCGCAACTGGACGACAGCGGCAGTTCCCCGATACAAAATTTTTTGCCAGCTATGGTGAAGAGTACGATGAATATTCAGCGTCCGCAGAAATAATTTTGGATCTTGCCGCAACTCGTTAAAAATACAATTGTATCCTCCGGTTCGATCCCGCTCTAAATAATAAGGGCCAACATTTACGTTTCTTTTTGGTCTTATTTTCCACATTTCTTAAATTCATTATGTTTAGTGGATCTAAATAATCCAAATCTTTCAAATCCATGGTGATATTAATAAAAATTATAAATTAATTATAAAATTAATGGCGATTACAATTTTTTTTGTTTGAAACGAACGAAACGAAATTACAACTTTTATGAAAATTTTAGGTTATGTCAAAATATAACTGTCAAAATTAAACCATAAATTTTGCTATAAAAATGAAATAAAAGATATTTGTTTTCTTTGTCACTCTTATGGAATTTTAAGTATTTTTTTGTTTTCGTTTTTGCAGTAAAAAAATACAGTCAGTAAAATTTTTCCATGGAATAGGCACTTTACGAATAAAATTTAACGTTTTTCCATCTATCAATTACGTTGTTTCTAATGCGATCTCTACCTAATCGAAGAAAATATTAAGTCGTTCTACTCTTAAGTGGGAACTATAGATAGAATAAAAAAAATAAAAAAAATAACGTAAGAGAGCGAGAGATAGGATTTAAATGTATCCCAAGTATCTTTACTTTCGACTTTTTCTCTTTTTATCGAACAATAGTTCGAAACTAAGATTCGAATATTCCTAAGATTTAGTTTCGAGTTATTTTAAGAAGTCGTATGAAACTTGTCGCGAAAATTCGAAACTCGGCGAAATTCGATATAATAAAATTGTGTGCATGTATGTATTAAAATAAAATTAGCTGGAGCAATTTTGTGCATATATGTGAAATGTCAAAATGGATTTAGGGGGTTCTAAATATTCTATTAACAAAATTAAATTTTAATTTTATTTATATAAAAAATCTTTTATTATATCTATGAATAAACTGGAATAGTAATAAGAATAACCAAACAAGTAAAACTCTTACAGCTAGGTTAATTCAATTGATGCCTGTATGTATACACAACTCCAAATCATCTCCAATAAAAATTGCACCTGGATATGTTTGAGATATAAATTATCTAAAATAGGCAAGCAAATTAATTATAGGAATTATTAAAATATTGTAGCATTTAATTACATATGTATTTTATCTGTCATATATACCTTTTCATAATTTGAATATTTAATATCCTTTCAAAATAGCAAATTGATCATGCCACATGAATAATTTTTTTTATATTTCAATGTTTGCAAATAGTTTTATTATTTACAAAAAGAAATACGTTCTAAGTACGTTATAATTTTTTATTAATTTGTGATTATGAAAACAAATTAAAATAACACGATACTTTATTTTTATCTGCACTTCAATGTTATTTTGCACTTCACTACTAAATAATAAAAATGCAATATGGATGCCATACATAATTTTTCTTTCGACTTTTTCGTCATAATTCGAAGGAAAATACGATAGCTCAATTTTGAGTTTCGTCTTGTTATACTTGGGATACGACCATACTTAGAATAACAAAAATAAAAAGTTTAAAAGAAATTGCGTTTTAATTTTGCTGTCACGTAAAAAGAATAGCAGAGCGAAAATTTTCGTGCAAGAATAAAAAACTTAACAATTACAACAACAAAATTCAAACAAATTTTTGTGCGTTACAAGTAATATGCATTTTTATTATTTTATATATGGGAATTTGGAATAATTGGTGTATTTTATGTTTCCTATTTATAAAATATCCATGTACACATATACTAATATGATTATAAAATCAAAAATAATTTTCACTACACTGTATAATTGTATTTTTCTAATTAATATGCGGTAATTTAAACCGCATATAAATAATTTTTATAATTTTAAACACATATATTTGTTGAGATATAATTCATTTATACTCAAAACTATTGTAGTTTCACTCAATATTTTAGCAAATACATTAAAAAAATATTACATGATATATAAGAATGAACTTAATATTTTAAGTAATCTATAGCCGAAAAGTCAAATTGGAATAATATTTTTTTGTCATCGTTTCTTACGTTTTTCTGTTATTTTTTTTGATTCTATCTATAGTTAGCCCTTTATTCTATCACCTACGTATTTTATGAGTGATACTTTGTCGAAAAACAAAAAAGAGATAAATAAACAATTTATTCTAGTAGCGTGCGATCGCAATATTGAAAGCAAAATTGAAAAACGAAATGGCAAGCAATTTTATTTTAGGAAAAAGAGATATGATATTCGATAAATATCGAAAAAAGTTATGTTACAACATCCCACCCCTGCATGCATTTGAACATCTGTTTATGCATTTACTCTGTTTGCGCGTACAGAGTATTAGATGAGTTAGCGTTGAGTTTGTATACATTTCTGTGAAGTCTTGTCATCAACGTTAGCAGCCGTAATTGTAGTATAAGCAGTGACACCTGTTAACAAATATTGATTGATTGATTGATTGATTGATTGGAATGTGCGACCAAGCCTAAGTAAGATTCCCGGTTGACGCCGGGCCCATCCGCACACTCTTTTACATATAACAAGATGGAGGGATAGGAAAGGTTTGTTAATTATTATGGAAATTGACCCGGTTTCAGACACCTAAGTAGTCAACAGTTAGTAAATTGTTAGTTGAAATGTAATATAAGACGGTTAGCACAAGACAATACAAATATTTTTGATTTTTCTTTTTTTTTTGATATATTAAGCAAACAGCATCCTAAAACAATTTATAATTATAATTAAAATTTATAATTAATTAAGTTGCAGTAAATTTCCTACAATAAAAGTCATTATTAAGAGTTAAATTATACTTGAATAAAATAAATGTAATGTTATGATTAGTATTAACTAAATTAATTTGGTTCTCAAATTAAATTAAAATAAAATAAATCGAATCGAGAAATTACCAAATATTGTAGTACTCGTATCAAAGCAGAAAAGGGAGGCACGACCTTTTTATCTTCAACGGATAGAATCTTTGTGAATCTGTTAATTTAATGGATTTATTTATAAAAATAGCTAAATAAAAAAATTATATAATGTGAAGGTCACTTGTCCTTGCCATCCCTAATCTAATACAAATAAGTTTATTTATAAAAATAAAAAAATGACCGAATGAAATCTGGTTTCAAAAACAGCTAATCTGAAATATGTAAGGTAATACATCAATAATGCCAATCAGGAATCTGTAAGATGGCAGAATTAATAATAAGTAGCTAGCACAACTGTAGGATCCTTGATAACTAAATAACCCAATCGTATTAAATAAATCATAAATCATAAAAAGAACAACCAGCGATAATTACTTATCCAACCTAGAACAAGCTAATTAAAACCTTCACCAATATACAGTCTCCCAAAACAACCTCCATGACAGGCTCCTGAAACAACCTAGAAAATAATTTAATTAAAGAAATGCCATGATCCCTGAAAAACTATCTAGTACAGCAATATTTAACTGTATTTCAAATTTACTCTGTAGCTTCCAAGATATTTACAATTTCAAAAAGTAAATATCCGCTGAAAATTTAATTTATTAGAAATCCGATAGCCATTATGATTCCTACCTTGTCTGCTCTTCTTACTTTTAAATTAAAATTTTATTTTTAATTAGAAAGTATTACGACTTCAAAGATCTTCTGTAATCAAAAATCTTCATTAGTATGAAATAAATAAATTAGCTTAATTAGGAACTGCATTGAATAATAGTATTAATAATAAGCACCTGGTAAACCTTGACAACTCTAAATTTCTCATTAAATTAAAATACAATAATTTAATACTCAAACGCTGAGATATTGGATGAAGGAATATTAGTAAAATTCTAGTAATCTCTGAAATCACATTGTGAAAGAATTAGTTTTATAAATAGTCATAGTAAAGTGTACCAAAAAAGTATGTAATGTTTATCCAGGAGTACGCGATACCCGCCCCTTCCCCCCTCCCTAGAACAAAAAGCCAAATACACTGCAACACAGAAAGTTATTTCCGAAACAACCCCAATAGATGTTTCAAAACCCTTCTCCGTGAAACCTCTACCAATCACCAAGCGATCTCCCACAAACATCACTAATCAACAACACTCATCCTTCACAAAGCCCACGCAAATCCAAACCTCTGACAAAGGTTCCATATAAAACTGCAAATTTGCCTTCTTATACCAACATTTGATAACCAAATGAACTCCCAAACAAAACAATTTAAAATAGCCTAAAAAAGCTTATAAATACAGGTAAAGACAGAGCATATTATGAACAAAACAATTTGTAACTTGGAAAACACAATGTTCAATGAACAACCATCACAAACCGAAGGCACCGACAAATCACTCATCATGGGTGAAACCCATTCAAAGCCCTCTACCACAAATATCAAAGAAAATTTATTATATCCTCGCCGGGTGACGGTCTCTTTATCGTAAACAATTTATCGTGTTTCAATTTAACGTGAACATTTAATCGTAGAACAGTTTATCGTGGACACAATTTACCGTGAACACAATTCATCGTGGGACAATTTATCGTAGAACAGTTTTTCTTGGACAATTTATCGTAGAAAGGTTTTATGCGTGGTATCAAAAAATCAGTGGGATTCTTTAATGATTTTTGGAAGAAGTTCTGGAATATTGCCATGTGTGACGGAACTCGGTAGTTTCTTAACCGATTATGATAGGATTGGGTAATTTGGATGGAAATGAGATTATTGAATGATTTTTGGAAGAAGTTCTGTAATATTGCCATGTGGGACGGAACTCGGTAGTTTCTTAACCGATTATGATGGGATTGGGTATGTTGGATGGAAATGGGATTATTGAATGATTTTTTGAAAGAAGTTCTGGAATATGGCCATGTGAGACGGAACTCGGTAGTTTCTTAACCGATTCAAGATCTCGGCTCCTACGCCCCCCGAAATTAAAATCTAAAGAGCCGCGCAGGGCTACGGGGAGGAGCGTAGGTGTCATTAATAGATTCTATATAATATGCTCCTACGTGCGGCACGCAGTGCGACATGTTTGAAGATCCCGGCTCCTACGCCCCCCGAAATTAAAATCTAAAGAGCCCCGCAGGGCTACGGGGAGGAGCGTAGGTGTCATTAATAGATTCTAATAATCTGTTCCTACGTGCGGCACGCACGCTCCCACTCTCAATTTAACATATTCATAAAAAAATATTAAATTTCATTTATTTTTAAATGAGATTCAATATTTTTTTATTAATTTTTTTTAGCACGTCTTAACGTATTTTTTTAAAATTTTAGTTCGTTTTTATTCCAATAGATGGCACGAGGTCCAAAATGCTAAGCAAAGGTACATTTTTAGTTATAAACAATTCCGCTCTTGTTCCAAACTGTTATACGATAAATTGTCCACGATAAACTGTTCTACGATAAATTGTTCCACGGTAAATTGATTCCACGATAAATTGTTTCCACGATAAATTGTTCTACGATAAATTGTTCCACGATAAATTGCTCACGATAAATTGTTCACGATAAACTGACAGTAAATCGATTTGATCGTTTGTTTTTGTGTCTTTTCATATCGAAAAACATTTACACACACAAGCACAAAAAGTAAATAGATATGCATATAACAAATATATAATAATTATGTAATGACATAAATAAAATAAAATGAAAACAAAAACTCCCATGATCTTGTAAATTGTTTCTTCGTAACCAATACATACATACCCAACGGTCAACATAGATAAAGTTAAAAGCATATAACAAGCTATATAAATCGCAAAACCACATTTTCGGTGGCTATTGAAATGCATATCCCGCTATACACCTCCAATACTAATCTCCATGCAAAATATATAATGTACGAGTAAATATATAAACCAAACAAAAGGTAATAATTACCACCAACAACAAACGAAAAGTAGTCGTCGCAAAACAACAACAAAAACTGTTAATCGAGTGTAATAAAAACAGAACAACTGTATTATAAAACCCTTTCTCGCGCAAACAATACTCGAATAACCCACAAGATGAGAATATGTAATAGTACTCTACACCTTTATGAGTTATAAAATACAGATAAAATGTTTATATGTATACTTTAAATTTATTTAGAAAAAGTATATATTAATAATTAAAATATGTGTTAAAATAATGAATAAATGAACAACACTTATCTTACGCATCCCTTGGAATCAAAAGTCATACATATTGAAAGTTTACATAACAACGCGTGTGGTGCATTCAAGCAACGGTATCAAAATATGTACATAGAAGTGAAAATTGTTGCGTACATATTCTACACCAATGCAAGTACACGATACACACACAAATTTATATAAATATACAATATGTAAAACTTTTCACTTTACTTATTAATTTACACAAATTATTATTATATTATTATTATTTATTTAACACATATATGATTATTAGTTATTTATTAGTTAACTACAACACATTTAAATTAAATTATTTATTTATTTCGAGGAGAGACAAAAACACGTCTTTCCTCGACGACGATCAATCGTCGACCAGTGACACCTGTTAACAAATATTGGAAACAAATATTTGTTAGAAGGGCACAATAAAAACTAAAAGAGGCAGTATGAGGAGAGAGGTTAAAAAGCTAAGTTCAAACACATGTATGAAATAATAAATAATTTGTTAATTAAATAAATATATAAATAAATAAAATAAAGTGTTTATTCTATTAATAAATAACAGAAGAATAAATATTACATGGCGCTGTAGACCAAACAATAAAATAAAACAAATAAATTTAAAAAATAATAAAAGTAGAAAACGTGTTGAACATAACCTAAAAAAAAAAAATTGCATAATACTGAAAATTAAAATAAAATTGGAAAATGGATTTTATGAAGCCAAAACCAATGCAATTTTCAAACAATCTATCAGAAGAATGGAAGCGGTTTAAGCAGGCATTTGAGATATATTTGACGGCCGCGGATTAAATTAATAGCTCAGAGAAGCGAAAATGTGGACTTCTTTTGAATACGATGGGGCCACAGGCGATGGAAATTTACAACAGTTTCTCGATGAAAGAGGATGAAAAAGAAAAATATGATTCCATAGTGGAACAATTTGAACAGTACTGCAATCCGAGAAAAAACATTATTTATACCAGATTTATGTTTTATTCAAGAAATCAACGAGAAGGGGAACCAGTGATCAAACCGATTCAATGTTACGATATCGCATAGTTTTGGGTACGACAGATCGTGAATTGCAAGATGCAATGATAAAAAAGAGTGACTTAACCTTAAAAAAGGCAATGGATTTCTTTCGGGCAGCAGAAGCAACAAAAAAGCAAATAAGG
Organism: Nephrotoma flavescens; assembly: GCA_932526605.1. Classification (NCBI taxonomy): domain Eukaryota; kingdom Metazoa; phylum Arthropoda; class Insecta; order Diptera; family Tipulidae; genus Nephrotoma; species Nephrotoma flavescens. The sequence continues at coordinate 15,082,163 of OW052223.1, forward strand.
TGTGTACAATCGAATAAAAACATAGCTGAAATTAGTTTTAATAAAAATAAATTTAGAAATAAAAATTATGTGATGCAACCAAATATCAAATGTGTGCCCCCCAATCAGCAAAAAATTTATTTTTGCAAAAAATGTTATCAGAAACATGAGTTCGGTAATTGTAAAAACAAAGGTAAAAAATGTACCAATTGTGGAAAATGGAACCACACATTTGATGTTTGCTGGCAAAATAAAAAGATGAATAATGTGAATAATATTCATGAAACAAGCCGGTTGGATTTTGAAAACAATGTAAATGAAATGTACATTAGTACAATTAATTCGGGTACAGTTAAAAGATGGTATAAACACATCAAAGTTGAAAATATAGTAATAGAGTTCAAAATAGATACGGGTAGTGACGTTAATATTATTCCACATCATATATTTAATAAAATAACAACGAATGCAACCATAAACAATGATAAAACTATTTTAAAAGCGTATGGAGGGTTCTTAATAGAAACAGTTTGTTCTATAAAATTGTTAGTAGACCTGAATGGTATAAAGACCAAAGAAGAATTTGTTATAGTAAAAGGGGATACTACACCTATTATTGGTTTAAGTAGTTTGCAAATGTTGGGCATTATCAAGGATGTGAGTGATATAACGTTAGATAAAGAAAATTTTATTAAACAAAATTTAGATGTATTTAATGGTTTGGGAAGTTTTCCAGATTTTTATAGTATTCAGGTAAAAGAAAACGCAATTCCAGTTTCGAATCCACCCCACCGAATAGCTATTAAATTTAAAGATAAAGTTAAACAAAAGCTAAATCAGATGGAAAACCTAAAAATAATATCCAAAGTAGAAAGACCAAATCAATGGGTCTCCAAAATGGTTGTAATAGAGAAACCTGATCATAGTTTAAGATTGTGCCTTGATCCGAAAAAGGATATTCAGTGTAATGGATTTGAAAGAAGGATTCTGGCAAGTCCAATTGGATGACCAGTCAACAGACCTTTGCACATTTAGTACACCATTCGGGTGCTACAAATTCAATAGACTTCCATTTGGCATTAATATTGATTGCATCGGAAGTATTTCAAAAATACAACATAAAAAATTTTGGTGATATAGAAGGGGTCTTCGTTTATATAGACGATATACTTATTTCCGCAGATTCCGTTGCAGAACATGATAGAATTTTAGAAAAAGTAGTGAAAAGAGCTAGAGAACGAAACATTAAATTCAATATTACCAAATTTCAATATAAGTTAGAGGCTGTGAAATATTTAGGTCATGTATTTTCTGAGCAAGGGATTAGCCCAGATTCAGAACGTATAAAAAGTATAGTTGAATATGATATGCCAACAAGCAAGAAAGACCTTCAACGATATTTAGGTATGCTAAATTATCTTCGAAATTTTATTCCAAGTTTTTCGGAAATATCTACTCCTTTGAGAGAACTACTGAAAAAGAGTTCAGAGTGGTGTTGGTTACCAACCCACATAAATGCTATAAATGAATTTAAAAGAATTATTACTAATTCGCCTGTTTTGGTTAGTTTTGACACCAATAAGGAAATATTCATTCAAACCGATGCATCAAAAAGTGGTATTGGTTGTTGTTTATTGCAGGAAGGAAAGCCAGTGTGCTATGCTTCTAGAAGTTTGAATGCATCAGAGATTAATTATGCACAGATTGAAAAGGAATTTCTGGCAATTTTGTTCTCCTGTAAAAAATTTCACAATTATGTTTACGGACGTAGGGTAAAAGTGAGTACAGATCATAAGCCACTAGTTAGTATCATGAATAAACCTGTAAGTGAGATTAAATCAAATCGATTACAGCGTATAAAAATTAAATTACTAATTTATGATCTTGAAGTAACGTATTTGCCAGGTAAATACATGCATATAGCGGATGCATTATCAAGAGCATGCTCACACGTAATTGATGATGATAAAACAGATAATGATCTAAAAGATATTGTACATACGATTAATGTATCGGATGAGAGAAAAGATGAATTTAAAACTGAGACTTTGAAAGATCCAGTTTTAACAGAATTAATAAAAGCATATCAAAACGGTTGGGGGAATTCCAAAAGGAATGTCTCAGATTCCTTAAGAATGTAATGGAACAAACAGAATGAGTTGTACGTAGAAGACAATATTGTTTATTATCGAGATAGAATATTAGTACCGCAATCGCTTCGTAATAAAATGACCAAGAAAATTCATGAGTCACATTTTGGCATTTGTAAATCAATTTCGAGAGCGAAAACTATTTTTTATTGGCCAAATATGGAGCAAGATATTGAGAATGAGGTAAAAAAATGTAGGATTTGTGAAAAATATCAAAACTCGAATATAAAACAAGAATTAATATCTCATGAAGTGCCCACTTTACCATTTCAAAAAGTAGGAGCTGATATATTAGAGTGGAGTAACAAAAACTATTTAGTTTTAGTTGACTATTATTCTAAATATATAGAATTAAAATTGATAGACAATAAAACAGCTTATGAAATAATTAAGAAACTGAAGCAGATATTTTCAGTTCATGGCATTCCTCAAACATTCATATCTGATAACGTACCGTTTAATTCTTATGAATTTAAAAAATTTGCAAAAGAATATAATTTTAAAACAATAACGACAAGTCCTACATATCCACAATCAAATGGGCAGGCTGAAAAGGCAGTTGGAATTTGTAAAAATATAATTAAAAAGTCAATAGAAACAGGAATAGATTTAGAACTTGTCCTTTTGGAATATCGGAATATGGATATTTCAGGATTAAAAGTGTCACCCAATCAAATGTTAATGGGTAGATTAACTCGTACTCAAATTCCAATATCTGACAACCTATTATTACCTAAAATAATCCCAAACATTCGTGAGAATCTAATTGAACAGAAAAATAAAATTAAAAAGTATTATGATAAATCGTCTCGAAAACGATCAGATCTAAAAGAGGGAGATAACATAGTATATAAAAATGGCAAAACTTGGGAACCAGGATATATAATATGTAGAAAGACATAATACACCTAGATCGTTTTATATAAAAGATGAGAATAATAGAATCAAACGAAGAAATACGATACATCTAAGGAAATCTGAAAACAAACCTACCATTAACTCACAATTTAATTTTGAAGAAAATGTAAATGATAACAATTATAGTAATACTCATCAGAATCATGATAATTTAATGACGGGAAATACCTATATATCACGTAACAGAAATAGTAGTGAAAATCAAATCCCTAATTATTATACGAACAGATTTGGTAGAACTATCAGACCTCCTAATAGATTGGATTTGTAAAAAAAAAAAAAAAAAAAAAAATGTACTTATGTTAAGTTTTAATTTTAGTAATTATATAAGAATTATAAAAAATTGAATTATCAGTTGATGAGTAGCAAAATAAAACAGGGAGATGTAGTATAAGCAGTGACACCTGTTAACAAATATTGGAAACAAATATTTGTTACAAGGGCACAATAAAAACTAAAAGAGGCAGTAAGAGGAGAGAGGTTAAAAAGCTAAGTTCAAACACATGTATGAAATAATAAATAATTTGTTAATTAAATAAATATATAAATAAATAAAATAAAGTGTTTATTCTATTAATAAATAACAGAAGAATAAATATTACAGTAATACTGTAACAGACATCATGAATTCTTGATTATCGCGCTATTTCTCTGGTCTGTTATATCATGATTATCATCAAAACAGGATTATTACATTTATAGAACAAGAATATTACGATCGTGTTGTAGGAACAAGATAAATGAGAAATATAAGAAAAATTCAGTCGGACTGTTTGAGCCTGTGGAACATAAGTCATTTTCATTGAATGAATACAGAAAAATTGTTAGATTGTAAATTATATTTTAAAATTTTTAATATGTCCCAGAAATTATTTATACATTTAGTTTATACATACATATTAACTTATTGTAACTGATTCGATGTAATTCAAAATCGAGTTTGTGTCTGTCACCACAATTATAAAATCGCGATTTTATTTGTTGCTATAATTTTTGTGTCTGTCCACGGTATGAACGTAGATCGAATTATATCCAAGTACGGTGCCATTGTTATAATGGGCGTTTTCAGGACACCCAACAGTTGGGAACATGCTGAGTAAAATCGCAGCCAACGTTATGAAAATGTTTAGCACTATGAAATTTACAAATCAAATTGGCAATGATTTCACTAATCATGATAGGATACGACCTGAAAGCACCCATTGTTATAAGTTTTCTGTAAGGCAAAAGTCATAAGTTTTCTATTGGGGATGCGAGGTAAATGTATCTTGGTGACCTTGATTGTTGTACTGATCACCCGCTAAGTCATTACGTCTAACAGAACACAGACCAGTTATCAGTTGAATGGTATTAGGCATATTTTTGGACACATGCTCGCGATAATCGAAATCGAGCCACAAAAGGATATACGCATGCGGCCTTCCACGGTGTTGAAATTGGCAACCAACTCCATATAGGACTCTTATTTCATTTACATTACTTGCTTATTTCAGTTCCATAAAAATTGGTAAAGAAATGGCGTATTTCCATTCTAAATATCGATGTCAACCACGGACTCATATTTGAATATCAGTTTCATTTTACAGGCTCTACGATATCTTCAAACGGGTTGCTGTTCTAGATAGAGAAAGGACCATAGCATATCTGTGTTGAATAACATATTTATGCGAGTCATCTGGAATATACAGTGATTTTTTAAAAAGGGGCGACCGAACCGACGCGCGATAATTTAATTTTAAAGAAATTTAAAAAGTTTTACTATTTTTTGCGACATATAGTGTGTTATAGTTTAAAATTCAGGCACAGAATATATAATATCCAGAACAGTTATTGCGTATACCAAGAAAAAATGACCTAAAGACGATTTTCCTACGTTTTTTTTACGACTCTGAAATGCAATTATTTTAATGGAATCATTGTTATTAATATTTATGATTCATATTAATTAGTTTAACAGTTGTACAAATGTTATGAGTTAAAATTTTTTTTTATTTCAAATTTAAAGCTCAAAAATAACAAATTTTGGTTACCCTGTAAACAATTTTCCTTCCTTTTCGCGAACCAAGTTCAAAAAATGAGTCGAAATTTTTCCATACAAGACTAGCTTTATGTCTATTCTGTCTATTCTGTGGTTCAGTGGCCCTATTCTGGTTTTCCCTGGGAATAGGGAATTGGGAATTAGTGACGTTTTTCTAGCAGTTGGGAATTTTTTATTCCCCAAAGTGTATTCTGGCGTTTGGGAATTTTTTTTATTGGGAAAAAATAATTCCATTTTATAGCAGTTTTGACGTTAATTTTTCCCAATTATTTTTTTGGGGAATTGTAATTCGTACCTTTTTGAATTTTGAAACATTTTTTTTGCTAATAAATATATATTTAAAAATAAATTAAACTTGTAATAAGGTCGTAATACGTGTTTTAGTTTATAAATATTTAAATAAAAAAAATTGCCTAAAAAATTATTCCCTGGCTGCCAGAATACACATTTGGGAACGGGAAATATTTATATGGGAATTAGAGCAATTTCTAATTACAGCAAAAAAATTCCCAATTCCCAATTCCCCGGGAAAACCAGAATAGGGCCACAGGTGTTTTAGGTGAACAGGAATCCGTCATAATAAATAATTAAACGAAATTTTACTCAACTACCCGTATTTTCATGACAATGTTTTCAAATTTTTGTTTTTAGTTTTGATTTTGAATTTTGAAACAAAATTTAAAACATACATATCGCTTTTCCGACCAGCAAAATTTTTTTTTTCTCTTACATATAAGTCCACCACTCACAAATGTGTGGGTAAAAAAATCCTGCTTTATAAATTGTAATAATGACGTTTTGTTTTTTCACAATTCTCTTTCGTACACGATTTTTACTCACACGATTGTGGGTATAGGCAGGAAATGGGATATAAAGATTTTGAGAAAAAAATCCAGTTGAATGACGTTTTATTTGAACGACATGGTATTTTACATAGAATTATATACTGTAGAATGGATGTAAAGATTTTATCCATTCTCATATCGCAATCGAAAACCCACCAATAAACTACCTTTTGTTGTTGTTCAAATTGAAAGCAAAATATTACGCCTTTAAAAAGTATTGAAATTATTAATAAAAATAATAAAAATATTATAAAATAGTTAGTGGATTGTGTAGTAGACGGATCATTTGGCAATACAAATTATAAACTTTTAATTAAAATGAAGTGTCTTGTGAAAATCTGCCAAAACACGCCTAAAAAATTACAGAAAGGAATATCTTACCATCGGTGAGTTTATAAAAATATTATATAAAATAAAATGTAAATTATATATGTATGTATGTATGTTAAGAAGAAAGTGAAATTTATCGCAAATTTGATTTTAAAATTTCATAGAATTTAAAAAGTTCATAACGTTGGCTGTTATTTTACTCAACATAACTATTGGTTGGCTTGAATGTGCCCAATAGTTGCTTTCCAATCGACCACCGCAAGTATAAGCACTTATGGTGTTTGTCCTTACTAAATTAACTACTCACAATTGCTTTACCATTTTATTATGAGTAGTTGAAAGCAGTTACTATAAATTTGTCCGCTAGGTGATTGTGTGTAGTATTTTTCTGTCAAAAATATAATTGAATGCCGTATGTCAAGTGCTAATAAAATTTCGGATAGATATTTTTTTATTTAAAAGTTATCACAAATAAACTACACATTTGTAGGTTATGTTTTGCTTTTGTAATTTTTTGTGCTTTCCAATCGACACTTTAGCCAATACACATATTTTACACTTATACGTACTTGCGATGGTCGTTTGTAAAGCAACTTATGTTTCCGGACATTTTGACAGGTTCAACTTAAAGGTCGGAACAAAAAGAAAACTGAAGCCTGTTGCACGACTGTGAGGTTTTATCCGTACTTACAATCTGTAGTTAGTAACTAATACTTTTTACCCAAACAAACAGTCTTAGTTACTAAGTTCAGATTGTGAGTGCTGGGGCGTTATGTTGTACCATCACTTCGCATCGAAAAAAGTCGCATTTTGAAAAAAGTCGAATCGAAAAACTGAAAGTTGTATCATTTTTGTTTTTCGAAAATGATACAACATATCGCCATTCGAATTTTTTCGAATTTCGATTCGAAGTGATGGTACAACATACCGCCCGTGGTAGAATCTCATAGTCGTACAGCAGGGGTGGGATGTTGTAACATCACTTTTTTCGATACTATCGAAAGTTACATCTCTCATCACAAATTAAATTTATCTCTTTTCAATTTATTTCAATTATGTTGCGTCTGTTGCGATCTCTACCTATTCGAATAAAACATAATGTCGTTCTACTCTTATTGCAACACCTACTTATTTTGAGAGTGATACCATATATTAAATAACTTATATGTAGGACGATCGTGTTCTTTTTTTTCTCACTCTGTTCACTTTTTTCGAAAAATTGCCGTTGTTTGTTTACTTTTTTGTTTAGACAACTAAGCTAAACAGTTGAAAAAGTTAAATTTAGTTTTACTTTTTCACCAGCTGTGTTGATTTTCGAGTTTTTTTCGAACTTGTACTAAAACAGCTAACTTCACTCTTGTCTTATAGAAAAAAAAATTGGAACACGATTTTATAAGGCAATGTCCTAAATTGATACTATTTAATATTTGGTGATACTTTATCGAAAAACAAAAAAGAGATAAATAAACAATTTATTCTAGTAGTGTGCGATCGCAATATAGAAAGCAAAATTGAAAAGTGAAACGACAAGCAATTTTATTTAAGGAAAAAGAGATATCCCCTTTTCAACCAATAAAAATAAAAAAAATGGCTAAATTAAAGTCCAAACGACACAAATGTGTGAGTAAAAAATCATAGCATGTAATGGCGTTTTTGATAAAAAATCTCGCTTGAATTGAAGTACAACCAACACAATTGTATGTATAGTTATAGTGTTTTTTTCGGACGAAATAAGTTTGAAAGGAATGCGCAAATGTGTAAGTTGGTTCAAAACACATCCAAAAATAAATTTTTGACATGGAACTTTTGCCGTTCTCGCACAATTGTGTTAGTAAATCACAAAAGGGATATAATATTCGATAAATATCGAAAAAAGTGATGTTACAACATCCCACCCCAGGCTTAAATGCCTCGATCTTAACGCCGAAAAATTAGTTGAAAAAGTTCACATCTAAACGCATCAAATAAAGTGAAATTTATTCAGCACTCAGCAGGCTAAATAAATTTAGCTGTCAGATTTTTGATGCATGAAAAATTATCTCATTGATTTTCTTTCGACAAACTCTATTTGGAAAACATGAAGGGGGAATGCCACGTACTTTTAAATTTACTGTATCGAAGATGGTTTATAATTCAATGAACGGTGATGTCATCAATGTCATCATACGGATCCGCTCGAAACGCGATATTTTAAAATGCGGTATCTCAAAACGAGATATGACAAAACGAGATATGGTACAAAACGAAATATTTCAAAATGCGATATTTCAAAACGCGATATGGTACAAAACGCGATGTGGTACAAAATACGATATTTTGAAACGCGATATTTCAAAACGCGATATGGCACAAAACGCGATATGGTGCAAAACGAGATATTTCAAAACGCGATATTTAAAAACGCGATATGGTACGGAATATGCGTTGCGAAGCGACGGGAGCGCAGCGACCCACCTGATATCGATCCTATGTACTATCGTTCCTATCGACTTTTAAATTCCTATAAACTGAAATTAAATTTCCCCTTCACCCGCCTGATATAACCCGATCCTAAACTCCCGTCTTGTACCGTATCGCGTTTTGTACTATATCGCGTTTTGAAATATCGCATTTTGAAATATCGCGTTTTGTACCATATCGCGTTTTGTACCGTATCGCGTTTTGAAATATCGCGTTTTGAAATATCGCGTTTTGATAAATCGCGTTTTAAAATATCGCGTTTCAAATGGGACCCGTCATCATAGCCGATGAGTCAATTTAGAGTCTGGCGAAGTGAAACAATTCGTTACAAATAGTATCGGGGAAAGAATCAGGCATGACGTTTGGCAATAACTTGTCAGACCGCCTCGAAGCGGCGAACTATAAAGATTTTTATTACTATAAAGATTTTTATTTTAATTGAAGCATTTGATGGCCGAAAAACACCGATTGGTATGTGTTTTTAGTTGAAAGTGGATTTTTGTTTGTTGCTATGCGGCCTGGCGATAAACCGATAAAATATCTCCGATCATCGGATACACTATAATTTGTTTGAATCCCAGGTGGGCAATAACCAATAACTTGTATTATATCGACTCAAAGCGGCGAACGATAGATTTTTTCACTGTCGCATGAAAATTAAGCCATAATCAAACCGTTTGTTGGCCGAATAGCACCGATTGGTATTGTGATTTTAATTGAAAGTGGATTTATTTTTGTTGCGATGCGGTCTGACGATAAAAATTGCATCGATTATCTCTCCGATCATTGGTTACACTATAATTATGCGTATGCCGTTTTTACACAATTCCACACTTTTCTTGTATGTGTTAGTTTCACACTGTTAAATCAAAACCTAATTAGAAAACATGGCCATTCCAATTGGAATTTTAGTTCTAAAAGATAATCTAATTGTAGTTTTGTACATGTTAAACTTAAATTTTCTTTGTACGATTTAAAAAATTAAATTAAAGTTATATTTGGAGGAACGAAAAATATTGTACATATTTATAAAGAACATTTCTTTTTAAATAAAGTATAAAAAGATTCATTTAAGATTTATTATATTTTAGTTTATTCAAATATGTATTTGTCATACTTAACTGATACAATATTTAATATACTTTAAATTTATCGATAGATTGACGCCATACTATAAATTTATTTCGGCTTGTAATCTTAATTTATTTATAATAAATAATTTTTATCATGATAATTGTCAATTGCCATTTAAATGGCCGTTTACCATTTTCGTCCAAATTCAAATTAAAAATACAAAAATTCGTTAAAAATTTGAGGATCTGGTTAGGAAGTGGCAATGATGCTGGCTGGACGAGTAATTTGACCACCTAATAGAAGTGCACTCGCAACCTGAGTCCAAATCTCTGGGAAGGGGTGTTAATGGCCGTTTACCATTTTCGTCCAAATTCAAATTAAAAATACAAAAATTCGTTACAAATTTGCTGATCTGGTTAGGAAGTGGCAATGAAGCTGGCTGGACGAGCAATTAAGCCACCTAATAGAAGTGGACTCGCAACCTGAGTCCAAATCTCTGGGAAGGGGTGTTAATGGCCGTTTACCATTTTCGTCCAAATTCAAATTAAAAATACAAAAATTCGTTACAAATTTGCTGATCTGGTTAGGAAGTGGCAATGATGCTAGCTTGACGAGTAATTTGACCACCTAATAGAAGTGCACTCGCAACCTGAGTCCAAATCTCTGGGAAGGGGTGTTAATGGCCATTTATCGTTTTCGTCCAAATTCAAATTAAAAATACAAAAATTCGTTACAAATTTGCTGATCTGGTTAGGAAGTGGTAATGATGCTGGCTGGACGAGTAATTTGTTTACCTAATAGAAATGCACTCGCAACCTGAGTCCAAATCTCTGGGAAGGGGTGTTAATGGCCATTTATCGTTTTCGTTCAAATTCAAATTAAAAATACAAAAATTCGTTACAAATTTGCTGATCTGGTTAGGAAGTGGCAATGAAGCTGGCTGGACGAGTAATTTGACCACCTAATAGAAGTGCACTCGCAACCTGAGTCCAAATCTCTGGGAAGGGGTGTTAATGGCCGTTTACCATTTTCGTCCAAATTCAAATTAAAAATACAAAAATTCGTTAAAAATTTGCTGATCTGGTTAGGAAGTGGCAACGAAGCTGGCTGGACGAGCAATTTAGCCACCTAATAGAAGTGCTCTCGCAACCTGAGTCCAAATCTCTGGGAAGGGGTGTTAATGGCCGTTTACCATTTTCGTCCAAATTCAAATTAAAAATACAAAAATTCGTTACAAATTTGCTGATCTGGTTAGGAAGTGGCAATGATGCTGGCTGGACGAGTAATTTGACCACCTAATAGAAGTGTTCTCGCAACCTGAGTCCAAATCTCTGGGAAGGGGTGTTAATGGCCGTTTACCATTTTCGTCCAAATTCAAATTAAAAATACAAAAATTCGTTACAAATTTGCTGATCTGGTTAGGAAGTGGCAACGAAGCTGGCTGGACGAGCATTTTAGCCACCTAATAGAAGTGCACTCGCAACCTGAGTCCAAATCTCTGGGAAGGGGTGTTAATGGCCGTTTACCATTTTCGTCCAAATTCAAATTAAAAATACAAAAATTCGTTAAAAATTTGCTGATCTGGTTAGGAAGTGGCAATGAAGCTGGCTGGACGAGCAATTTAGCCACCTAATAGAAGTGCACTCGCAACCTGAGTCCAAATCTCTGGGAAGGGGTGTTAATGGCCGTTTACCATTTTCGTCCAAATTCATATTAAAAATACAAAAATTCGTTACAAATTTGCTGATCTGGTTAGGAAGTGGCAATGATGCTGACTGGACGAGCAATTTAGCCACTTAATAGAAGTGCACTCGCAACCTGAGTCCAAATCTCTGGGAAGGGGTGTTAATGGCCGTTTACCATTTTCGTCCAAATTCAAATTAAAAATACAAAAATTCGTTAAAAATTTGCTGATCTGGTTAGGAAGTGGCAATGAAGCTGGCTGGACGAGCAATTTAGCCACCTAATAGAAGTGCACTCGCAACCTGAGTCCAAATCTCTGGGAAGGGGTGTTAATGGCCGTTTACCATTTTCGTCCAAATTCATATTAAAAATACAAAAATTCGTTACAAATTTGCTGATCTGGTTAAGAAGTGGCAATGAAGCTGACTGGACGAGCAATTTAGCCACCTAATAGAAGTGCTCTCGCAACCTGAGTCCAAATCTCTGGGAAGGGGTGTTAATGGCCATTTATCATTTTCGTTCAAATTCAAATTAAAAATACAAAAATTCGTTACAAATTTGCTGATCTGGTTAGGAAGTGGCAATGAAGCTGGCTGGACGAGCAATTTAGCCACCTAATAGAAGTGCACTCGCAACCTGAGTCCAAATCTCTGGGAAGGGGTGTTAATGGCCATTTACCATTTTCGTTAAAATTCAAATTAAAAATACAAAAATTCGTTACAAATTTGCTGATCTGGTTAGGAAGTGGCAATGAAGATGACTGGACGAGCAATTTAGCCACCTAATAGAAGTGCACTCGCAACCTGAGTCCAAATCTCTGGGAAGGGGTGTTAATGGCCATTTACCATTTTCGTCCAAATTCAAATTAAAAATACAAAAATTCGTTACAAATTTGCTGATCTGGTTATGAAGTTCCATTCATATGAGCAATTTAACAATATTTTTAAGCTAATTTAGGTGCAACTGGTACTTCAAAGCGAAATTCAAATCTCTGAAAAGAAATTGTAAGTACCATTTAAAATTTTTATTACAAATTTTAGTTCAAATTTAGTTGTTTGCATCAATTTTAAAATTTTATTTATAAAATTTTGTTTGATACGATTGTTTGTGAAATTATTTGTCTTTTGTTCTTTTGCGATTTAAGCGTTATATATCAATCGAATATTTAATTGTAGAATAAACATTTTTATTGTATTTTAAATACAAATACGTATTCTCAGATGGATTCTGATAAGAAATTAAAGTAAATCATGTACACAGAAACGAATCGAAATAAATTAGTACACTAAAATATTTAGTTGATTTTTTATTCGCTAGATGTCACTAGAATACGGTTTTTCAATTTAGTGTCAGTGACAGTATATGTATATGACCAAATCAAAAACTATTAAATTGGTGTGTATGTAGGTTTATAAAATGTAAACACATTATTTAAATATGGACGGCAAAATAAATTTTATTATTATGAACGGGAATTTTGTTTATTTATCTTCACTTTTAATCAATTGTTTTTACATTTTAAAGTAGCGTTCATTGGTTCATTCGCAATGGTAATTTTCTTGCACAAAAATCACAATCCAGTAAAAATTGTTGAAATGATTAATTAGGTATTCAACCTATTTATTTGAGCAAACATTAAATGATAATATTTTGATAGATAAGTTGATTTGATATTTTTATAAGCTTGCATAAAAATTGAATAGAATCAACGACATATGACTATAGATGCGTGGATGTGTCAAACATCCCAAGTAAAACAAAATTCGACTTTTTTGTCATTTTTCGAAGTAAAAACTTATATTTAGTTTCGACTTTGACTTAGTTTTGCTTTCGACTTAGAATAAGATGCTGTATGAAAAGTGTCGCGAATATTCGAAACTGGACGAAACTCGATGTATAATAAAATTGTGCCTATGCATATGTGTAAATAAAAATTGGGGGAACAATTTGGTGTAAGTATGTGTTTGAAACGCCACAACTGAAACTATTATGGAACGAGATACTGGCGGAATTAAAAAACTACTATTTTGATTTCAGAATTTTATTAAAATTCACAATTTTCATGTTCACCATACGACTAACACAAATCTGTTGATTGATGAAAAATATGTATTATACATAAATCACTTTCATTCATGATAACAATTTAATTATTTCCACAATATATAAGTTTAATTTACAGGCCGACAAATTGAATTAAGTTTTGTGCTGAAATTTTGATGAACATAATTTAAACCATTAATATCCAGACAATTATTTAGTAATTACCTAATAAGTATTTAATTTTATAATACTTACATTTTAAATTAAAATGTTAAACCTGCACTCCATTCTTACCGCGCATCCCCAATAGAATTCCTTTAACTTTTTCCTTAAAAAAATTATGGAAAAAAAACTTGAGTTTTTTTTTTCTCAAGTTGTTTTTTCATACTTTTAGCGCTGTTAGTTTACAATATAGATTCTTTTGACTTTTACCTCATAATTCGAAGAAAAATATTATAGCACATTTTTCAGTTGCGTTGTTATACTAGGGCACAGTATATGTTACATATAGTATACATATACGCACCAATACTAAAGTATTGATTCTTCGACTTTTTCTAATATTTCGAAGGCAAATGCGATAGCTCAATTATGAGTTTCGTCTTGTTATACTTGGGATGTTTATTGTTTTTAGTGAAGCTTTTGCTCAGTTTTTACAGCACCCTTGCACAAAATGAATTCACATTACATTTTTGTACCAAAACACATTGAAGATTACATGTGCCCTTTTACTGAGTGTTCACGGAATGAGATAAAAAATAAACTGGTTTTTTTACCAACTTTTGCTCAAAAAATTTGTCTACGGTTGTCTATCGCACATCCTTTAGAAAAATGTCATAACACAAAAAACAGTTTTGTGATGAATGCATTTTAAATTGCTATACTTGATTATTTATTTTATAAAGCTAATAATGAGTAATCTCAGCATCATCACAGTAGCGTTAGCAATTCAAAAAAACAATAAAATAAAATGCAATTATCTCAAAACTGTTTTTTTGTGTTGACAGTTTTTAAGAGGATGTGCGATATGTTTTCTGTTGTTTTGTATTTTGTTCTGATTTGTTTACGATTAGATGGGGCTTTATTTTAATTTAATCGAAAAAAAAGTATTTCTGGGGATTACAAATACACAATATTCGGTTTTATACACACATCACAATTTATAAATTATAAAATAATTTATAGCCCAACAGTTGTAACAAAATAAAATTTTTGGTGCTCATCCTAATTGTGTCACTTAAATGCATCTCGCATATTTATTTCATAATAACTTTAAATTAAATTATTTAAGGCGATAACCTAACAAACTCATTCGAAAAATGTCAAAAATAAAGAACAATAAATATTTGAGCAAAATTATTGCTCATACTTCCGGTTATTTTTGTTGCTATGTTGATACGAATTAGATTATTTGCTAAAAAGATGGAAAAATTTCAATTAAACCGAGATCAAATTCGGCGGGACTTAGTTGAATATAAAGATTTGATTGGCTAAAGAGTTGGATCAAAAATAATCCCGTTCCGTGAACTAAGCATTATACTTTAAAAATTATTTCTTCATCTTACTTGTAAAGTCGGGCTGCGTATCAACATTGTGTATAGCATGCTAATAATCTAAAAAAAGATCGATATAGAAATATAATTTCGCAACATAGCAAAATGAAACATAATAAAAAATCTGAAAAATTCTACTCTATCAAATCCCTTTATATGTAGTGGAGTGTTGTCATAATAAAATGTAAAACATACTAACCTAAGTATTTTTTTGTATAGAAACATTCTAATACACTTACACAAAACAGGATTTGACAAGAAATATTTCTCGCACATTAAGGTCATTTATGATTAGAAAATATTATGGGTAATGTGAATTCTTCGCGAGTAGAAATTTTTTTAAATATTTTGTATTTGATATTCATGAATAGTAATATCATAATAAGCAAATTTTCTCGGTGAAGTTTTGTGATTGTGCTGTCTTCGTCGAGATGTCAAAATTGTATTTTAAAATGTTCCCATAAATTTAATTTTTATTTCTGTCAGCCTAATATAATTTGTTGATAATGAAAGTACTTATAAATGTTTAAAAATTGTTTTGAGTGTTAATCAATAAATCTATAATCTATATAATTATTATAATAATTTTTATTTTTATAATTATTTTAATAAAGTTTTATTTAAATAATATTCAAATTTTTTAATTTAATTTATGATGTTATTATTGTAAATAGATATATAGATTTATTTATATAGATTTATTCAAACTAATTAAATTTTTTCTTTATATTTATATTAATTATTATATGCCATATCTAATGGCGGGGTGGGGAATTGAGCTATCGCATTTGCCTTCGAAATATTAGAAAAAGTCGAAGAATCAATACTTTAGTATTGGTGTGTATATGTATACTATATGTAACATGTACTGTGCCCTAGTATAACAACGCAACTGAAAAATGTGCTATAATATTTTTCTTCGAATTATGAGGTAAAAGTCAAAAGAATCTATATTGTAAACTAGCAGCGCTAAAAGTATGAAAAAACAACTTGAGAAAAAAAAACTCAAGTTTTTTTTTTCCATAATTTTTTTAAGGAAAAAGTTAAAGGAATTCTATTGGGGATGCGCGGTAAGAATGGAGTGCAGGTTTAACATTTTAATTTAAAATGTAAGTATTATAAAATTAAATACTTATTAGGTAATTACTAAATAATTGTCTGGATATTAATGGTTTAAATTATGTTCATCAAAATTTCAGCACAAAACTTAATTCAATTTGTCGGCCTGTAAATTAAACTTATATATTGTGGAAATAATTAAATTGTTATCATGAATGAAAGTGATTTATGTATAATACATATTTTTCATCAATCAACAGATTTGTGTTAGTCGTATGGTGAACATGAAAATTGTGAATTTTAATAAAATTCTGAAATCAAAATAGTAGTTTTTTAATTCCGCCAGTATCTCGTTCCATAATAGTTTCAGTTGTGGCGTTTCAAACACATACTTACACCAAATTGTTCCCCCAATTTTTATTTACACATATGCATAGGCACAATTTTATTATATATCGAGTTTCGTCCAGTTTCGAATATTCGCGACACTTTTCATACAGCATCTTATTCTAAGTCGAAAGCAAAACTAAGTCAAAGTCGAAACTAAATATAAGTTTTTACTTCGAAAAATGACAAAAAAGTCGAATTTTGTTTTACTTGGGATGTTTGACACATCCACGCATCTATAGTCATATGTCGTTGATTCTATTCAATTTTTATGCAAGCTTATAAAAATATCAAATCAACTTATCTATCAAAATATTATCATTTAATGTTTGCTCAAAGAAATAGGTTGAATACCTAATTAATCATTTCAACAATTTTTACTGGATTGTGATTTTTGTGCAAGAAAATTACCATTGCGAATGAACCAATGAACGCTACTTTAAAATGTAAAAACAATTGATTAAAAGTGAAGATAAATAAACAAAATTCCCGTTCATAATAATAAAATTTATTTTGCCGTCCATATTTAAATAATGTGTTTACATTTTATAAACCTACATACACACCAATTTAATAGTTTTTGATTTGGTCATATACATATACTGTCATTGACACTAAATTGAAAAACCGTATTCTAGTGACATCTAGCGAATAAAAAATCAACTAAATATTTTAGTGTACTAATTTATTTCGATTCGTTTCTGTGTACATGATTTACTTTA
Organism: Nephrotoma flavescens; assembly: GCA_932526605.1. NCBI lineage: Eukaryota > Metazoa > Arthropoda > Insecta > Diptera > Tipulidae > Nephrotoma > Nephrotoma flavescens. The sequence goes on from OW052223.1 coordinate 15,099,404, forward strand.
ATTTCTTATCAGAATCCATCTGAGAATACGTATTTGTATTTAAAATACAATAAAAATGTTTATTCTACAATTAAATATTCGATTGATATATAACGCTTAAATCGCAAAAGAACAAAAGACAAATAATTTCACAAACAATCGTATCAAACAAAATTTTATAAATAAAATTTTAAAATTGATGCAAACAACTAAATTTGAACTAAAATTTGTAATAAAAATTTTAAATGGTACTTACAATTTCTTTTCAGAGATTTGAATTTCGCTTTGAAGTACCAGTAGCACCTAAATTAGCTTAAAAATATTGTTAAATTGCTCATATGAATGGAACTTCATAACCAGATCAGCAAATTTGTAACGAATTTTTGTATTTTTAATTTGAATTTGGACGAAAATGGTAAACGGCCATTAACACCCCTTCCCAGAGATTTGGACTCAGGTTGCGAGAGCACTTCTATTAGGTGGCTAAAATGCTCGTCTAGCCAGCTTCATTGCCACTTCCTAACCAGATCAGCAAATTTGTAACGAATTTTTGTATTTTTAATTTGAGTTTGAACGAAAATGATAAATGGCCATTAACACCCCTTCCCAGAGATTTGGACTCAAGTTGCAAGAGCACTTCTATTAGGTGGCTAAATTGCTCGTCCAGTCAGCTTGATTGCCACTTCCTAACCAGATCAGCAAATTTTTAACGAATTTTTGTATTTTTAATTTGAATTTATACGAAAATGATAAACGGCCATTAACACCCCTTCCCAGAGATTTGGACTCAGGTTGCAAGAGCACTTCTATTAGGTGGCTAAATTGCTCGTCCAGTCAGCTTGATTGCCACTTCCTAACCAGATCAGCAAATTTTTAACGAATTTTTGTATTTTTAATTTGAATTTGAACTAATATGGTAAATGGCCATTAACACCCCTTCCCAGAGATTTGGACTCAGGTTGCGAGAGCACTTCTATTAGGTGGTCAAATTACTCGTCCAGCCAGCATCATTGCCACTTCCTAACCAGATCAGCAAATTTGTAACGAATTTTTGTATTTATAATTTGAATTTGGACGAAAATGGTAAACGGCCATTAACACCCCTTCCCAGAGATTTTTACTCATGTTGCGAGAGCACTTATAATAGGCTGCTAAATTACTCATTTATCCAGATTAACTGAAGGTTCCTAACCGACCGCAAATTTATTTCGAATTATTATAATTCTTTTATGATTTTGATTTGAAAATGTTAAAGTAGAAAAGTAATATTGAATCTAATCAGAATTCGCATTAGAATATTAATTATTTGTTGTACTAAAATGGTTGTAGTCTAGACTATCCATTAAAAGGTTTGCAACATTGAAATCTTGTGTATGTAAAATAATTCTTATACTTTATCAATACAAGTTTTATTAATTTATATATCTTATTTAAAAATTTATTTCGTTAAATTTAAATGAAAATGAATGAAACGATTTGATTTAGTACTCTAATCTTATTTGCAAATTCATAACAGTGTACCCCACTCACTAACACAAGCAAATTCAATCAGAATCTCATACGAAAATAAATATTCCAATAGGATTTGTATACGTACACGTGTGGAAAAAAAATACAAAAACGGCATACGCATCTATAATTTGTTTGAATCCCAGGTGGGATGAATGATATCCCATTTGCCGTAGATAGAGAATTACATTTACAGACTGTTTTGGGGCGATCGCGATTTTAAACGAACGATCGGAAGTCGACGAGGTCCGCGACCATACATTCAAGTTGATGAAATTTTATCCCAGGCTACTTGTATAATATTCCAAAACGAGGACGACAAACAGTTGCCAGACGATGACGATTACAATGAAGATGAATTATTTGACGAACGGGATGATGGCGATCAAGATAAATCGAATGAAGAAGACTCATCGAAAAATATAATATTTTAAAACGTTTGTATGTATTTCATTTATTAATAAACTTGCACTGAAAGAACCAGAACTTATTTTTTCTTTAGCGATTTTGTGCTCTCTGGATGGGCAAATATCTTTCATAAACAATGAAAATCTAGGTAGACATTAGTTTGACCAAAACCAACCAGCATCGTATTAATTTTATCCTATAATTCAAAAGGTAACCATTTTTCTAGTGCTACCCTCGTTTGTTGAGGTTCTTTGGTGGCCTTCTCCACCCACTTCAAACGATTTGCGATTAAATGTACATGTGTATCAAGTGCAACTTCACTCCTCGTTATTTTCTTATTTTTATTTTTATAAAATGAAACCGGTACTAGTAGTTTCTCGAGCTTCCAACATCAGTCTCGATTAGGTGAGCTGGTGTTAATCTGTATTCGCATAATCGTTGCATGGCCATATGAGCGGTTGCCGCTGCATTCTTTGTTGACTCGAAAGCATATGCGCCATTAAAACGTGATATCGACGAATTTTTTCATCGACATCATGGGAACATTTATCACAACCCAAGTTATCAACTGGTGCTTTTTGATTAGTACGCATATTTGTTAAATTTTCGAAATTTTTGGTCCAATTTTAGAAAATTGTATCATTGTGACATCAAACGTGTTGAGGCACTGAAAACAAATTTATGTTACTTCCATTATTTGAACTATAGTTCGATATAAATTGGCTTACTTAAATTCTAAATATCAATGTCAACACCAGGCTCATATTTAAATATCAGTTTCATTTTACAGGCCGAAGCTTATTCGGATTTGTTGGAAAATGGCTCAGTTACAACGCTTGTGGTTGTTCCGTGCCACTTGACCTAATTAATTACATATTTACCTTCAATTTGGTTTACCTTCAATCAAATTGGCCGTTGACCTCCGAGCAACATTTAAAATTAATTTTTTGCTTTCTTATAAATAATAATAATGAATAGTTTACTTAATATCGATATAGGTTATAATCATATTTCGATGAATTGTAAAAGCTCCATACGAAATCCCTTTGGAATCCGAAAAATGTTCGAACACGAATTGTGCGACGATACAATTCAGTGAAAATATTCTAAATAATAATAACAATGTCCCAATTGTTTGCTCACATTTGGGTACTGAAGCACGTCTTTAGGCAAAAATGATGTTCTACGTAACCGCCCAGCATCGAATAGATAATATCCATGAGAATTTATATGATGATTGAATCATTTTTAGAAGTCGGTCATTTGTATGGGAAAATATATTGTTTATCGATATTAGAGCATTACTTGGCGATAAAAGTTATATCTCAGCTCCTGGTTACGATATCTTCAAACGGTTTGCTGTTCTAAATAGAGAAATGACCATAACATATCTGTGTTGAAGAGCATATTTATGCAAGTCATCTGGAATATACAGTGATTTTTTAAAAATGAGCGACCGAACCGATGCGTGATAGATAAATTTATTTTAAAGAAATTTAATACACGCTTACAATTTTTTGCGACATATAGTGTGTTATAGTTTTAGATTCATTTTAGAATTGTACTCGAAATTTAGACTTATTATAGCAATTCAATTTGTTTCAAATAAATTATGTACTCGATGACAATAATCTGATTAATAATTTATTTAATAACAACAAAATTTTATTTTAGATAAATTTGCAGCAAACGAAATTTTGTGTGACTTTTATTTTGGTATAGCGATCCCACCAAAGCAACTTTTTTATTTTGTAATAATCGCGGAACCGGGCATCGGTTCCCTCTTGTAACCACACCAAGCTGACACTTTTTTCATTAAAAAAGTTTAGCTAAGACAACAATTTTGTGTGACATGTATACGTTTCATGAACAAAATTTTACGAAGTTTAAATTTTTTTTATCGATCTTTATTTTCGAAGATTTGCACATGGTGGATGCACATGTTGAAGTATTTACTTACATACTTGTTGAATAAAAACGTAAACAAGAAGCAAGACCAACTTTGAATTTAAAAATGGTTTTTATGTATGAAATTCTTGTTGAATTGTTGTACGGCAATTTCACTACTTTATTATTATATATTTTGAAAAAATATAAAAATATTATTATTAATAAAACAAATAGTTTGTTAAAATTCCTTTATGTGAAATTTGCCCAACATATTAATCAGACTTTGCATAATTACGGAAATTATAATAACAATTTGGAAATACTTTACAAAATGAAGAAAAACACATGTTAGACCGCATAGAGGAATTTGAAATTTATAAAAATCGGAATAATCCAAATTTACTTAATAACAAAATTATTACAACTACTTTTAAATTATATGACCTCATTTTACATAATATTCGTTAATTAATATTCATAAAATTACAAGTGTGTACATATAAAATCATTTTTTAAAAACAACGTTAGTAGAGTAGAAAATGTTTTTTCATAAAGGAAATATTTGAAAAAATTTTCATATTGTATTTAGTATTAATTATTGACGATGATATCTTGAATATCGAAATCGATATAATATCGAATAATAAAATAATTTCACATAAAGGAATTTTAACAAACTAATAGTTTTATTAATACATAATAATATTTTTATATTTTTTCAAAATATATAATAATGGTTTTTACTTTTCGTAAAATATTATTTTTTTTTTGTTTTGTGTCCTTTTAAAACAAAATTATGTTTTGTGTCCTATATTACCTAATGAATGAGCTGTGAAAATATTTTATGATACGATAGACTCCATTAGAAAGAAGTTATTGTAAATAATTATTTTAAATTTAACCAAAATAATTTTTTTCGAGTTATATGCAACATTGTTATTCGTTTTATTAAGCGATAATTTGTTAATCCGTGGATAATTATTGATAGTAGGGATAATAAATATGTAGATTATATTTTTTTAATTTTAAAACTAAGGAAGCATACACGTGCTAATTGTATCTTGTCCTTATGAGGGTGTACTTTATTAGGTTGAGCCGAAACAACATTTACCCTGTTTATATTGGGGGTCGAGTCCACTTGTAGTTATCTTGAGGTTAACCTTGAAGTTAACTTCTAGTGTTTATATTGGAGAGTTATCTTCAGGTTGAGTCGAAACCAGGTTATAAATGTCAAAATCATTCTAATTTTTTTCTTTCAAAAAATCATTCTAACTTTTCATTTCGAGCTAGTTATATAGTGTGTTTTTCTTAATTATATTTTTGGTTCATTAAATGTGTGGTTTAGTAGCTTAATTTTGTGTATACATTCGAATATTTATTTACATATATAAATAATAATTCATATATGGGTTCATTTAATTATAAAAATTGTTAACAATTGTTTGAAGGTAAAATTCCTTTTACGTTTTTGTTAACTCACTTATTTCCAAATTTTTATTTATTTTATTTTAAGATGGACGTAGAGACACGTAAACAGCTTATGTTGCAAGCTTGTGGTACGCAGTTTCAAGTTTTGGCTCAAATTGTTCAACAACGTACCAAGGCATTTGAGGATAGGATGGAAATGATGCGTGCCAGATTTCTTCGAAATTGAAGAAGAAAACTAAACCGGAATCTTCAAATTCAATTAAATGCGTTCAACCAAAGATGATCAATTTACATAGATAGAAACCTGCGAACAAAATGCATTTTTTATACAAATCAGCATACTCACCCACATTCTAATAAGAAAATCATGCGAAAAAAAAATTTGTAAAATAAAAATGTTTTTATGCTCTTTGTTGTCTGTTCTCTCTCTCTTCATATTTTTTTTATTATCGTGGCGATCGATACCGATGAGATTACGTTACGTTGTTGGTTTGTTATTTATTTAGTAGACAAAATATGGAAGAAGGAAGACGAAAGAATATATAAAAATTATAAATTTTTATATTTACTTTTTAGAAGAATGAATGGTTTGAAAATATTTTTTATTTTTCGTGTGAATGTATGTAATGGAATACAGTTACATTTTTCATAGACTATTTTGGCTTTATCGTTCAGTATTATGATGAAAAGGACAACAATGATCAAAAGCAATTTTTGATTGTTAAACTTCATAATTACGAGTACGCTCTAGTATTTACCCATTTTGTTTGGTGCTTTAAATTTTTTTGGTTGTATGATTTCGAATTCAATTAGAACATAAGGGACATGTACATAATAAATGAAATAATTAGACTGAATGATTTTACTGAAAACAGATTTTGTTGATTATGATAAGATTGCAGCTAAGGCTATTACAGGTCTATATCAACAGGTCTATATCAAATTAGCTTGGTTGTTTAACAAATTTAGATGAAATTTTCTTTCGGAATTGTTGCCGTAATAAAAAATGTGTGTTTTTAGGTAAAATTTAATTTGATTTATTAAAACGGAATTTTAAAATAAATTTCCCATAAAGTTGTGGAGTATCATCATAATAAATCGACAGCCCAAATTGTCCGGACCTCCAAATTTTTATAAATATATTATAATATAATTATATAAATATACATATTATATAATTGATCGTTTTGGGATTACGATTATCGGATGATTGGGATATGTATTTCTTAGAGAATTAGGGTTATATATCCCCTTTTCAACCAAAAAAAAAATGTCTTCATTAAAGCCCAAACCACACAAAATCATAGTATGTAATTGAGTTTTTGATAAAAAATTTCACTTGTGTTGAAGTACAACCAACACAATTGTGTGTTATAGTGTTTTTTTCGAACGAAAATAAGTTTGAAAGGAATACACAAATATGTAAGTTGGTTCAAAACACATACAAAAATAAATTTTTGACATGGTACTTTTGCCGTACCCACACAATTGTGTTGAATTGCATTTTTGAAATTGGCGAGGTTAAATAAAAAATCGGCAATTGGTGTGCTGTAAATTAACTTTGGTTGCAATTTTATGATAAGACATATTGAAATGGAACTGAGCAATTTATTATTTCAAACAACTCAAACGAAATTCAACATATTGTATATAAATTAAACTTTAAAGAATTAATTTTAAATTTTACATGAAGGTGAAAATATTAAGTGAATCTTGAACTTTAATGGAGTATCGATATTTAGAATACATATTTATTTTTATAAATTCATTTTAATACCAAAAACGGTATTATTTATTGTACTATTTCTATTATATATTTTAAAAACATAATCAATTATTTAAAAAAAATTTATTGTTTTAATATTGGCATTTTTTTCTTGTTGTTATTTTTTTTTACCCATTTACAATGGTTCCGGAGAAGTACAAGAATCATATGATCTACCATTTTTAAATGATGCTCGTAGCATTTGTTATTCTGGTTTAAAAAATCAGTTTGAATGGCGCCTCCTTCAATCAATTCGAGAAATTTTTTTATAATACAATTTTTAATATTATTGAAGTGTGGTGTTTTATTAAACACCTCATATAAAATTAATGTAAAGTGTTTTGCGGCTTGAAAAATTCCTCTGTTGGAGGATTTAGTTTTCCAAAATCTAAATTCGCTGTATAATTTTTATAGTAAAAATATTCACTATTTGTTGTCATCTTTTCATTAGATTTAATTAATAACCCTTGACAATCATATTTATTAATTCTATGGAATATGTAACCCATAAAATATTTTAGTGACGCATCGTCATTATTCTTGTCGCCATATGCAAATTGGTTTTCCAAAACTATGTTCTCTAGGCATTGAATATCGTCTAATTCATCATCTGGGAAATTGTGGTTGTTGATTCCTCTAAATTGTCCTTATCTATCGGATCGTTGTGCTGGAGATCTTCAACGACCATTAATAATCCGTCTTCATCATCAATACAATTAGATAAGTTTGTGTTTTTTAATAATTGTATACACAATGTTTGTGGAAAAATTCTGCTAAATTCTAGGATTGACGGATTTCTACAAATGCCTCCTCTTCCTCTGGTAACTGCGAATGTATTTTCTAAGGCGTCCTGATCTAATCTTTTCGTCAAAATATATGTTACCGAAGAATAATCTTTAAAAAGTTCATCAGCCAAATTTAAAATTCCATTTAATGTCATTATCAACCCGTCAACACAAAAATCTTTTGATTTTTTATTAAATTGATTTTTCTTTTAATATTTTGCGTTTTCTTTAATATTTAAATAAGCCTTGTCTTTTTCTTTAATATTTAAATAAGTTTTGTCTTAGAGACTGTTTGTTTGGGTTTCTTGGAAGAAGGTCGAAACTGTTTAGATTATCCCAGAGCTTATTAAATTTTTCTACAAAGTTCGCAGTTGGTATTACAAACGGTTTTGCTTGTTCGGAGAATTTATTCAAAGAATAATTTGTTCGTATTGCTGCCGCTACAGTGTTGCCAAAAATTTGGACAACAGTGCTAACCGTCATTTTTTGCATGTTTGTTGGGTAAATGTGTTTCTCCTGCAATTTTTCACTCGACTAAATCTGTTCCACATATCCCATTCTCAGTAGCATAATATGATATGGGATATTTGTATTTGGCAAATATTTCTCGAACCATGAACGTCAAGACATGAGTGGCAACATTCGATTGTCTTCGATTTCAAAAATCGATAAAACCATAAATCATATCGTTATGTTTGTCGTACTCCAGATCGCTTCGTATTTTCATCTCGTCGTACAATAATACGGCACATCTCTGTTCTGGTGGTAGGGATACAATTTTTTGTGAAATTTGGGCCAAATCTCTTTCACCAGTTGAAAATCCTGTATATTTGCTTTTCCGTAGAAGAATACCAAGAAACGTTTTGGAATCCTAGCTAATGCCTTGTTGCTTTACAACTTCATTGAAGTTTGCATTTTTGGTAGCTTTTGTATTTCTTTTCTGAGACTTCCGAAGTTTCCAACGAAGAAGAAGATTTTGCCTTTATAAAATAGGTTGTTTTGTTTTCGGTGGAAGTCGGATTGTTTAACTAAGCATGTTAATAAGCAATTCGAGCACGATGCTTCTAATTCATATTTTTCTGTAGCTTTTTTTGATATTTTTGGCGTTTTTATCCGGAGAGAACCCTTTGCGTGCGAGTGTATGTTCTAACATTTTTGTAGCGATCGTGCTTGTTAGCATCATCAATACTTATTTCTGTAGTTTCATTTTGTGGCCGTTTTTCATAGCTATCGCTATTTAGGAACGATTCGGCGGAAGAAGTGCTAGGTGAAGGCAAACATAGGTCAGGAAGAGCATTTTTTTAATCTACGTTTACCTTTAGATTCAGATCTGAAATGCACTTCAATATAATCATTCATTAAGTTTGGTTATAAAAAAAGTTCCATTTGGTTTGAAATTATTAATTTAAAACAAAAAATCATAGATTCCTTTTCCTGCCATCAAATTAGATTTTTCATTTTATATGACCCGAAGTTCATTTCAGTTGTTAATAAAATGTTCTTTTTGAATTGAGTACGATTAACTATTAGTGACTTTTCATCAAATATTTTATTTTACGTGTTGAATTAAAAAAAAGGATTATTTTTCGAGTCAGCCAATCGTTTGTTTTTCCTCATTATATATTTTTTAATAGTTTTTATTTTAATACGCAAAATTGAAAAAACTAGTAATTTGTACAGGCCTTTTAGCAGCTCAAATTGTATTTTTGTTGCTAGAGTGAAGCAGTGCCCCCCAGTAGAATATTGAAGTGCTCCAGCTTGTGTGGATTATTTGGATACATTTTGAAGCAGATTTTTGAAACACACTACACGAGTATTTAACGAACTGCAGATTGACAAGAAGTGCGTCTGTCATATGTAAAATGTCGTTTATATGTAGATATCTCTGTATATTTGAAAAATGTTATTGCTGCGTGAATTTGAAGAAAGGTAAAATTGCGCTTGGCTTCAGCTATTGGCACATACTCACACAATGGCTATGCATGTCGATCGTGCAGTTTTCTGGTGCAATTCAGAGCAACTGTCAACTTTTGAAGATGATTATAATGAATGGAGCTATGAGTTACATCCATTTTATAATTGACCTTGTAAATTGCACATAAAATTTTTTGGAGAAAACTTTGAACTGTACTCTCGTTATGAATGAGCTTTGATGCGCAAAATGGGGTGTGCGGTTTTACAAAATTTGTAAAATGTATAAAAGTAAAATAAATAAATAAATTTATCAGTTTATGCTATAATGTGTGTTTGTTACACATATGATCCTTCATTCATTTGTAGAAATATAAATTCCATATAAGTTCAACATTTCTAAAGAACATACAATACATAACACATATTTATTTATTTGTAATTGTAATGTGTAAACATGTTCAATCCCAATAATCTATTGTTTTACAAAAACCCGATAAACCCGATTTTTCACAAAAATCCTGTTCCCAAATGAATTGGAAAAAATAATTTTTATTATCCTTATCAGTCTGTGGTAAATTGTAACGGTGAGTGGAACTATAATATACTACGAAGCATGTCCGTTCATATGAAAATGGATAGTGAGTTAGACGAGCATTTATACACAACCGATGTTGACGATAGTGATTCTTCAGAAGTTGATGACAATATGTCAGAGTTTATTACTGACGATGAATCAAATAATCATACACGTGAAGTACCAGTAGATAAGGACTTTGTGTTATCCCAAAATGGCGATACTCATTGGAAAATAATTTCTCCTAATCATCAAAGCCGAGTTTCAAGCGCCAATGTAATAAATATAAAACCAGGTGTCAGAAGGTATGCAACTTCCAGAATCACGGACATAAAGACAAGCTTCTTTATACATTTGAGTGAAATATAATGTCTTAAATAATATAAATGACAAACAAAGGAGTTTCTGAATTACAAGCCGAATTGAAACCAATATCTACACGGGAATTTTTGAAAAACAGTACTATTGGCTGGTGTGTATAGCTCACGTAACGAATCAACTTAAAGCTTGTAGAATTCTTCACTTGGTCGCGCTATATTCAAACTACTATGCGTTTAAAAAGATTTCATGCTATATCACGATTTGTAAGATTTCGACAAAGATACCAGAACTGAACTGTGCCAAAGGGACAAACTTGCGCGTATTAGGATATATCGGATAAATGGGTTGAAATTTTGCCAGATCATTATAACCACAAGGTAAATCTTACGGTAGATGAGCAGCTGGTGCCATTTCGCGGGCGTTTTCCCTTCCAATAATATATTCCGAGCAAGGCTGCTAAATACGACATAAAAATATGGGCATTGTGTAACTCAAAAAATGCTTATGTCTGCAATTTACAAGTTTATACTGCAAAAGCATCGGGAGCTTTACCAGAAAAAAATCTAGCTTTGAGAGTGGTTTTGGACCTTGATAGTGGACTAACTAGAGAGTATAATATAACATGTGATAATTTTTTTACGTTGTATCTATTAGCACAAATATTGCTAAAGAAACTTTGGAAAATCCTAGGCACCATCAGAAGAAGTTTATTCTACAAAATTTTTCGTCAAACAAAATGTAGCCATTGTATCTTATATGAAAACAAGTCGGTGATGTTAACGAGTATAATCCACAGAGAAGCCGGTGTAAGTTCCAGAGATGACCAGAAGCCAAACATGATCCTGTGTTATAATAAAACTAAAGGTGCCGTTGATAAGCTAGGGCCTAGATAAGTTTGTCTTTACATACACATGCAGAAGACAAATAAAGTGATGGCCGATGACTTTGTTTTACAACATGCGTGATATCTCAGCTTATAATGGATTCGTGCTTTGCGGTAAAATTCATCTTGAATGGCACATTGGAAAACTATCAAAGGACGTTTATTTTTAGGGGAGCTGGGAAGAAGTTTAGTAGAGCCATTGATTAGAATACGCTTCATACAACAAATGGAGTCAACACTAGTCAAAACCGGAAATATGTAATTTATGCCCATCATCAAATGGGCAAGACAAGACAAGTATAACATGTAGTCATGCGCGAAATATTTATACAAGCCGCTTGTATGTCATTTTTGCCCAACTTGTGAAAATACAGATAATTTTTATTTTTAATATTTTAATATATTTTTATTATTATTTTTATTTGCTGAATTCATGATTTAATAAAATAATATTTTTATTTAATTTAATAATTGTTTCATTGTGCAAAATGTTTAAATTGATTCAACGAAATAAAATAAAAGTTCGGGTCATATTGACCTGAAATACAAAAAGTGTATAAATGATTTGGGGAAAGTAGGAAAGTATGCGTCAAAGTATGCGTAATCAGCATTAATTTTAAGGACCCAATTTCGAGGTATCAAATTTTCATTACATAAATCAATCATCTGTTCAACCGCTAAGAAATATTAAAAATTTAATTAATTTGCCCATATTTCAGTTCATACTTAAATCGTTAAATAATTGGCTACCTGCATTTTTAATGTAAATTAGATCTATAATATATATGTAATATTAATTATCATCTATAGATTTTGCAGTCGAAAGTACACGATCATTGTAACATAATGAGGAAACAAAAAAGGAATTTAAAATTCTTTTTTCTGTTCATAATATTTAAACGGCGAGGAAAAATAAATTTGTAGAAACAACAACACATGATAATTATATTCTACTTTTACATCATTTACAAAACAAAAAATATGTGAATGTGTGTACGTATTAAATGAAAGTTTATTATAGCACATACATTAATAGGAAAAAATAAAAAATTATATATTTGCTCGCCTTCCTTCTATTTCCATTATCATATTTCTACTAAAAAATAAATAACAAACCAACAACATGATCATCGGTATCGATCGATACGATAATAAAAAAAATATGAAGAGAGAGAACAGACAACAAAGAGAATAAAAACATTTTTATTTTACGAATTTTTTCTTCGCATGATTTTCTTATTAGAATGTGGGTGAGTATGTTGATTTGTATGAAAAATGCATTTTGTTCGCAGGTTTCTATCTATGTAAATTGATCATATTTGGTTCAACACAATAACCATGGGATATTTAAAAAACATTCCACTTAAAAGGAAAAGGAAGATTTTTTCCAAAAATCGAAGCCGCCATTGGTGGGAATAAATTTTCAACAATGACATTTATGATGAAATGTTAGAAAATTTTAGAATGGACAAATGGACCTTTATTTATATTTGTGACAAACTACGTCCAGAGCTTACCCCGATACCAACAAATTTTCGACATGCTCTCTCTGTGGAAATGAAAGTAGCTGTTAGTATTTATAAATTAGCGTAATTTGCTGAATATCGTGTGGTGGGAAATCAGTTTGGCATTCATAAGTCCACAGTAAACCAAGTGTAACACAGCACTGTCCACCACTGTGTTCCATACGAGTTGTCGTTCAACCCTGAGGTAGTTGAATTGAACACTAATACATAGTCGACTCAGCTATACCATAGAAAACGATTTACCGGTTCGGTTTGCAAATTTTGGGATGTAAAGTTTTGGGTTTGGAAAAAAAAGTGAGTCAGTGGTGTGCGTTGTAAGTAGCCAGATAATACTAAAATAAAAAAAAAAGGCTTGAAAAATTATTATTGAATTTTGATCGTTATAAATAATTAATAAAGTAAAACGATATAAATTGTGTATGAACATAGTTTTTATAACTTACCAAATGAACAATGTCATAACTTACCAAATGAACAATGTTGCCGCCCCGGTGGCAAAGTGGTCAGCATGCTTGCTCCAGCGACCGGAGGTCCCGGGTTCGATTCCCGGTGGTGACAAGGAAAACATTTCACGGCTGGTTTAGGATCAATGAATTAATCACTCATTATCCGAAATGAAATTATGATTATGAAAACTCGTTTGAGGCGGCCAAATCCCTTGATGGGATATAGTGCCAGAGAGAGAGAGAAATGAACAATGTGGTGATAATTATAAAATCCAACGCATGAAATTTTGATTGTTTATAAGTTTTATTCTTTTTATCGGTATCTCGTGCGGGCAATACGTTACTCCGCTATAGTTGTTATTAGTGTGCGCAAAATAAAATTTAAAAAATACGATAAGTTTACCAATGACTATGTTAGTTTATAAGATAAAATACTTATAATATTGTAATTATCTAATTAAGTCAAATTGGTATAATATATGTATAATTTACAAAAAACAATTTATCATATGGTGAAACATGTGTTTTCAAGGACAATATTAAGACTGTGTTTAGTGTTTAAAACTGTGTAATGGCTTTGTAAGCCACAATAAGTCAATAAATTTAGTGCTAGTATTGTAATTTTAAAAGTTATATAAGCACAGTGAACTTGAGGTGCAGTTTTTTTTAAAATTTGTACATAATCTGCGAGTAGCGTTTGATTAACACTGTGAATGTCGTGGCTACCACCCAAGTTCGAGAATTATATCGGTGCATAGCAAAATAAAAAAATGAACTGTATGCAATACCGCAATCTGTTCTTAATATTCTAAATATAATACCTAATGCAAATAATAACTAATGCAATTCATAACGCCTTGTAATAATACTAAGCGAATAATAATACATTACGTCATAAAATAATAGTGAATGTGCGGGTGTTGTGAACATAAGTAGCCGACATTATTATTCTACGGATCCCTGATGCTACAAAGCAGTAATTATAAGGAAAATAATAATGAATTCGTCGTTCAATCTCAGCAATCAACTTTTATTGGTCAACGTCATTCAACATCCATCTGCTCATCATCTTCAACTTATACATCGGTAATTTTTTTTATATATTCATTTTTTAGTTGTAAATTATATAATTTTTTTTCCCATTTAAAATTTCCAATTTGACATTAATACCTAATTTACGCATGATATCTAGTTTGTATTAATATTATTTGGATATATTATCTATAGGATAAGAGTAGGCTAGGATTAGATCAGGTATAGGTATTATTTATTTATAGTGGTTTGTCAACCTTGAATTTTCTTTTGCGAATAGTTTTTTTTGTTTTTTTTCGTAACCTATAAATTGATAATGTCAATCAATAAATTTTTTTTTCTCGTAGGATTTTTATTATATGATCCATTTTTCAATAATTATTTTGAATAAATTGTCAATGTTAAAATTACGGAAATTCTAATGCGTTCACCTATTATTATCATTATTATTATTATTGTGAATCACCATCAAATGAATTTGTAAAATAATAAATTGAGGCTTGGGTAAGTAACAACCAACAATGGCAGGTATAATGTTCCCCATTTCCTTTTCGTCGATTGTATTGTTCAGTCATTACGCAATCCGATTATGTTTGTTGAACTGCAACCTTCTACTTGAGATAATCCGTCCAAAATGAAGTCAACCGCTCTAGTTGGTAATGTGAGTGTTTTTATTAATTTTTAATTCCGTAAATATCGTTAGTGTCCGGGTCAGACTTACAATCCAACTTTAAACTTCTTTAATTTTTTTTTTTGTACTTTCTTATTCAGCATCATAATTATCTAATTATGTCAAATTCTGTTCTTTAATTTTAATTCATAAATTCTTTAATTATCTCGATTTCCTTTTCTACAGAAGCGGTCTCGCAAGACTTATGCATCCCTTGAAAACCCCACCCCGTACTCCTGAGCAGTAGCCGCGCTTAAAACGACCGCTCAAGGGCAATGCATTTGTAAGTTGATTTCTGATGGCGAAATGATGTTTCACGTGCCCATCATCATTAATTGATGGAAAATACTATACATCCCTCACAATTTCGTTACAGTGGCGCCCAAACTGGTTGGCTATCTTACTAACCCTATTTTTTTCCTTAGTGCAGTTTAATATTGTAATTCTGACCCGTTAAAGTATCCCCTTCCCTACAATTTCATATTGACTGATTACTTCAGATACGCAGTACTTCTAATTATAATGATAATTGTCGATTGCATTGTTAGGTTCATATCTGAGATAATCATCAATTTCTTAAAATGTCTAAGAGTTTCATTCGATGCATAAATTATATTTTTGTTGTACAGCTCATCGCCTTGAATGAAGTTCTTAAACTGATTATTTTGGACGTTATCGCACTGAGTGCTATTGAAACAAAGTTTCTATGTGATCCAGTGTCAGTCATAACGTCTCGGATAATTTGCATATTAAACAGTTGCTATCCTTCGCAAATATTTCCTTCTAGTTGAGTTGTTTGCGATAAATAAGGATACATTTTTATTTTTTTTATTTTTGGCTTATTCGCAATTGCATCTAACCATCATAGTAGTCGAGTCAATTGTAAGGCAATATACCAAATAATTCATTATTGATCTTACTCGCATTACCAGTAGAATCACTAACAATAGCTAGTCTAGTTGTCCTCTTATACAGAGATGGGAAATGTTTCCCGTGTTGTTGTTGCTTACCTCAGCCTCATGTTTGATATTTTGAAATTTACAAATTACCAATTACGGATTCAGTTTAATTAATTAAATAAAAAAAAAAAAAAAATAATAATAATAATAAAAAATATAGAATTAAATAAATATTTCATCAAGCCGAGTAAAACTGCAAGATTGAATAATAATTTTACTCAATAAATAATATTAATAATATAATTACAATTTAAACCCCTTAATATTAAAGCATATTATAACGTCTATCACTGATTGAACCTCCAAAACAAAATGTACCTTACACTAATAAAATCCGAAAATTTAGAGAACGACGAGTTCAACATTGAATGCGAAGTACGTCAAATTACTGGCGATGTTCAGGAACGATTCCGAATCCTGGATGAACAATTAGCAGCTGAACAAGATGACCCTAACTTGGCCCCAAAACGGTTACATGCATTAGCCAACTCACTGCCCCAAGCTGAGTTATCAATATGCATTTTGAAATTGCAACACCTTCACTATGGGATTCACAATTGTATTCGAAAAGCGGCAGGTGACCCTAGTGGTCAAATAGAAGAGCTTGAGGTTTATAATTCCCGGCTGCTCCATTTACTAGGTCGTGCAAATCGAGTTTCGTCAATTCAAATTGTACAATCTGCAGCATCCAAATTATCAAAACTGATTTCCAGTTTATTATGCGTCTGTGGAAAAGTAGCTAATAAATCCCAAGATGTTGATGAGTCTATTACGGAGCTTAAAGCAATCGATATTAGCCCATCAGAAATGTTAGCAGATTTAATGAGTTTTAGCGTCTAACGCAAGTTCATCCTGTTTAAATAAGGCTAATTCCGAAGATGTCCCTGAGGATGATTCTATTGTCGCTAGACCTATTCAAACAATTCAGCGAGTGTCAAGCCCAATAAACACTACCATTCCAAATATGACGTCGAATAATTCAATAGCGTTTAATCCAAATCAACAAATCGCTCATACTCCAAAGTATACTTTACCTGGAACATCAAGAGTTCAGTTTTCTAATATTCCAGTTAGAACCCAGGAAACTACATTTGTTTCTAGTCCGAATCCGGAGCATAACCAAGCTCACGGTAATTCATTGTATGGATCGTCTGTAAATGAATTTGCCAGTCAGCAGTTAATGAATCAAGTTCTGATCCGGCAGTATTTTGCAAATGTCAATTTTCAACACCCACCGATGCCAAATATACCGGCGTTTAACCCCTTGATACCAAATTACATTCCTCCGCAAGGTTATGGTGCTGTTACCAGTAATTTAAGTCGTCCAGCTGCACCTAACGTAAATGATGTTCAAATCCCAAGAGGCAGTCAAAATCAAACGAACTATACGATTCCAAATAATACTTATCAAAATATGACATCTATACCAAATTCCACACATGCTGCAATAACAAGGATTCCTGATGTATATCCGACAAAAATGGATAAGTGGAAGTTGTCGTACGACGGGACTGATGTGAGTGTGGAAAAATTTATATTCCAAGTTGAGCATTTGTCTTACACCAATTACGTGTCTAAGCAGCAATTAGTTAATGGATTGCATTTGTTCCTGAAGGGTCTAGCTCGAAATCATTATTGGGTCATGTTGCAACAAAACCCTCAATGCACTTGGAAGGAACTTAAAGACTCCTTATTGTATCGATTTAGAATTAGGCGTTCGGATATTGATATTCGTCAAACTATAGATAACCGAAATCAAAAACTCGACGAAAGTTTTGTTGAATTTTACTATAGTATCCAAGAACTAGCACAGCCACTTACGAGCCCTCTTACTGACCAGGAAATGCTGGAAATCCTCAAAAAGAATATGCGTCGCGAACTAAAAATACACTTAGCAGGTCGGTTTATTATTTCCGTTACAGAGTTGCTTAGCATTTGTACGAACGTTGAAGACGTCTGGAAAAATGCGAACCATATTCCTGAGCGACCACGATTCAAAATGCTTCAACCTTCCCATCCACAAGTATACGAATTTAACCATGAAAATGAATATTCCGCGACTAATAAACACGACAACGCGAGTTGACAAAATATTTCGGCCATCCAAACAGCTCGATCATTCAATTTACATAATCCAAATACTTCTAATAAGTCTTCCATCAAATGCTGGAATTGCCAGGCGGCCGGACATATCTGGTGGTATTGCGATATTCCATTGAAAATTTTCTGTTTCGGCTGTGGCTTACCTGATCACTTGCTACCTCACTGCCCTTCATGCAATCGGCGCGAGGGAAACTGGAGACCGGGAATGGGACGGTTTGGGTTCCACCATTCCCAAGCTCATACTCCAAAACCCAATTTCACCCAAACGTTGGAACAACATAACTCACCGAAGGAGAAATCTCCTCCCGACCTTCTATAGATACGTTCCCTACTAATAGTATTTTTACCCAACATAAATGTATCGCAACCCTATCGAATAAACACAAACTACGATCAATTTTGCATTTTAGATCTCGTCGTAAATTCCGTGTTCAAATTTCAGAATCTGTTTATGACACGTCCGATAACCCAATTGATAACCTGGCGAGGATTGATAACCAGCCCTACGCATTAATCTCTCTAAATGGAGTTCCTATGGAGGGATTATTGGATAGTGGCGCTAATATCAGTGCTTTGGGTTGTGGTGCTGTAGAGTTCATTCGGAAACATCGATTAAAGATAATTAAAATGTCGGGTAGTGTGCAGACTGCAGATGGGGCTAAACAAAATATCCAAGGATATATCAATGCTAAGGTAACTTACAACAATGAAACTAAAAATCTTAAAATCTGTAATATTCCATCTTTACAACAATCGCTTTATCTCGGCTATGACTTTTGGAATGCATTTAATCTTAGACCCATAATTATTTCCGAAACTAACCAAATTTCGCATTCTAACGTGAGTAATGAATACAAGTTGGAATCTCTAGAGAATTCCACCGAATTGCCTAACCATAGTATGTCTGATTCAGCGGCCCCTGGAAGTAACCATCATATACTTACTGCCGAACGGCAGTTGCAACTTGATTCAGTTATTAAACTTTTCCCTGATTTTCAAATCGGTCTTGGACGAACTAGTTTACTCTGTCATGTAATTGACACGGGGGAAGCACTTCCGGTTAAACAAAAATATCACGCCGTCTCACCCGCGGTTCAAAGAGAAATGTATGCGGAAATCGATCGGATGCTGTCTCTCGATGTTATCTAGGAAAGCTCGAGCCCGTGGTGTTCACCGATGACCCTCGTTCGTAAGAAAAACGGAAAAGTACGGCTTTGCTTATAGACGCTCGTAAGCTTAACAGCGTCACAAAGAAAGATGCTTTTCCACTGCCGATTGTGGATGGACTATTGGGGCGGCTCGATAAAACGGAATACATTTCCAAATTAGACCTTAAAGATGCCTTTTGGCAAATTGCCTTAGATCCAAGTTCAAAAGAAAAAACCGCTTTCGCGATCCCAGGACGACCTCTTTACCAATTTAAGGTCATGCTTTTCGGGCTCTGTAATTAATGCCCCTCAATGCCTGTCCCGATTAATGGGCAAAGTGATTCCCCACCACCTACAGGATCGTGTATTCGTCTACCTTGACGATTTATTGATCACTACTGCCACGTTTGATGAGCACCTTTCGCTTCTGGAAGATGTTGCGAATCGATTATCCAAGGCAGGGTTGACCATCAACGTGGAGAAGTGTCAATTCCTTCTCAAGGAGACGGATTACTTGGGCCATGTAGTGGGTGTGGGAGGATTGTGACCTGATCCGGGCAGAGTGAAGGGTATTACAGAGTTCCCGAGGCCCAAAACTGTTCGTCAAGTGCGTCGTTTCCTGGGTATGGCGGGCTGGTACCGGCGTTTTGTAAGGAACTATGCGGAATTATCATCTCCGTTAACAGATCTCCTTAAAAAGGGCAAACGCTTCAATTGGACTTCGGCTACCCAAACTGCGTTTGATAATCTCAAATCGTGTTTAGTTACCTCTCCTGTTCTAATTCCACCAGACTTTTCGATTAGATTCTACATCCAATGTGACGCCAGCTCAACAGGAATTGGTGCAGTTTTATTTCAGAAGGACGATGAAGGATCAGACCATCCCATATCATTTATGTCGAGGAAGCTAAATGGTGCCCAGCGCAATTATACGGTCACTGAGCTGGAGTGCTTGGCGGCGTTTTTAGCGATAAAGGAATACCGTGCATATGTGGAGGGACTGCCTTTCACCGTCATTACTGACCATGCCAGTTTGACGTGGCTCATGTCATTAAAGGATGCCCACGGTAAACTAGCTCGGTGGAGTTTGGCACTCCAGGGATTCAACTTTGATGTGGAGTATCGAAAAGGTCCCCAAAATGTTGTACCAGATGCTCTGTCAAGAGCCTATATGGATTCTCTTTCTCTATCTGGGGAAAATTTTGGAATTGATCTTAACTCGCCACATTTCACTGCGCCTGATTACCTAGAACTAGTCGAAAATACCCGAAGTGCATCTAATAAGTGTAATCTCATTGTTATGAATGGTAAAATACTTATTAATACCACACCGAAACCCGCGTATGATCTTGATTTTGACATTTCGACCTGGAAATTATTTATTCCTAACGGTTTGACAGAAATATTAATTCATAACATACATTCGTCACCTACTGGCGGCCACCCGGGCATCAAGAAAACCATTGATCTTATCAGGCGCTATTTTTATTGGCCAACCTTATCGCACGATGTTCGAGAATTTATAAAGTCTTGTGAAGAATGCAAGATAAATAAAGCTGCAAACTACTGTACACGTCCACCTCTGTTTTCCCTTCCATTTACTTTGAGACCCTGGCAAAGGTTATATTTAGATTTTCTGGGACCATACCCACGAACGCGATCTGGTAACACGTGCATTCTGATATTATTAGATCATTTTTCTAAATTCGTGATGACACTGCCGCTGCGCCATGCGACTGCAACCGATGTGGTAAAATTTTTGGAAAATCGGGTGATCTTAACGTTTGGGGTCCCTGAGGTGATAGTAACTGATAACGGCAGACAATTTGAGTCAAATTTGCTACGCGACTTATGCCACAAATATGGAATCAAACACATCTTTACGGCGAAATACTCTCCGCAAGCTAACGCAAGCGAACGTGTGAATCGAACCTTATTGGCAGCTTTACGCGCATATATTAAAGAAGACCAAAGATCGTGGGATGAACATCTCCACGCCGTTACTTTTGCACTACGAAACACGACACACGATTCTACCGGGTATTCGCAGCATTTTGTCGTCTTTGGTCAACACCCCATCTATCATGGTTCTATGTACCCACTTTTTAAGCAACTACAATCAATTGGCGACAATCACATTTCATTGGAACATAAACCACTTGATCTATCAGTTATTTTTTCAAAAATTCAGTCGAATATCCATCATGCGGCTAAAGTGAGTCACCAAAATGCAAATCCAAGAAGTAAGCTTCCGTTAATTACAGTCGGACAGCAGGTATATGTGAAAAATTTCGCTCACAGCAAAGCAACTGACCAATTCGCGGCTAAATTAGCACCAAAGTACGTCAAAGGCAAGGTCCTCCGATTGGTTGGCAACGTCTCTTGTGAAATCATTGATGAATTTGGTAAATCCTTAGGGATTTTCCATTTTAAGGACCTAAAAATTTAGATCGCAAACCCAATTATTATTTCGCGTTTTGAAGGGGAAAAAATCTCATTTTTGAATTTATATTCACGTATTAAATTGATCACTTATCGGACTTATGACAGCAAATGATCTTACGATCGGATTATGAACGGTGAATAGAGCGGAACAATCACTTAATACTAAATAATATTTGACACGATTTGATTAACCTATTGGCCCGGCTTGTAAGACTTTTCTCAGGTGAGGGTCGTCCCCACGAGTGTAACACAGCACTGTCCACCACTGTGTTCCATACGAGTTGTCGTTCAACCCTGAGGTAGTTGAATTGAACACTAATACATAGTCGACTCAGCTATACCATAGAAAACGATTTACCGGTTCGGTTTGCAAATTTTGGGATGTAAAGTTTTGGGTTTGGAAAAAAAAAGTGAGTCAGTGATGTGCGTTGTAAGTAGCCAGATAATACTAAAATAAAAAAAATAAGGCTTGAAAAATTATTATTGAATTTTGATCGTTATAAATAATTAATAAAGTAAAACGATATAAATTGTGTATGAACATAGTTTTTATAACTTACCAAATGAACAATGTGGTGATAATTATAAAATCCAACGCATGAAATTTCGATTGTTTATAAGTTTTATTCTTTTTATCGGTATCTCGTGCGGGCAATACGTTACTCCGCTATAGTTGTTATTAGTGTGCGCAAAATAAAATTTAAAAAATACGATAAGTTTACCAATGACTATGTTAGTTTATAAGATAAAATACTTATAATATTGTAATTATCTAATTAAGTCAAATTGGTATAATATATGTATAATTTACAAAAAACAATTTATCATATGGTGAAACATGTGTTTTCAAGGACAATATTAAGACTGTGTTTAGTGTTAAAAACTGTGTAATGGCTTTGTAAGCCACAATAAGTCAATAAATTTAGTGCTAGTATTGTAATTTTAAAAGTTATATAAGCACAGTGAACTTAAGGTGCAGTTTTTTTTAAAATTTGTACATAATCTGCGAGTAGCGTTTGATTAACACTGTGAATGTCGTGGCTACCACCCAAGTTCGAGAATTATATCGGTGCATAGCAAAATAAAAAAATGAACTGTATGCAATACCGCAATCTGTTCTTAATATTCTAAATATAATACCTAATGCAATAAATATTCTAAATATAATACCTAATATTCTAAATATAATACCTAATGCAAATAATAACTAATGCAATTCATAACGCCTTGTAATAATACTAAGCGAATAATAATAATACATTACGTCATAAGATAATAGTGAATGTGCGGGTGTTGTGAACATAAGTAGCCGACATTATTATTCTACGGATCCCTGATGCTACAAAGCAGTAATTATAAGGAAAATAATAATGAATTCGTCGTTCAATCTCAGTAATCAACTTTTATTGGTCAACGTCATTCAACATCCATCTGCTCATCATCTTCAACTTATACATCGGTAATTTTTTTTATATATTCATTTTTTAGTTGTAAATTATATAATTTTTTTTTCCATTTAAAATTTCCAATTTGACATTAATACCTAATTTACGCATGATATCTAGTTTGTATTAATATTATTTGGATATATTATCTATAGGATAAGAGTAGGCTAGGATTAGATCAGGTATAGGTATTATTTATTTATAGTGGTTTGTCAACCTTGAATTTTCTTTTGCGAATAGTTTTTTTTGTTTTTTTTCGTAACCTATAAATTGATAATGTCAATCAATAAATTTTGTTTTCTCGTAGGATTTTTATTATATGATCCATTTTTCAATAATTATTTTGAATAAATTGTCAATGTTAAAATTACGGAAATTCTAATGCGTTCACCTATTATTATCATTATTATTATTATTGTGAATCACCATCAAATGAATTTGTAAAATAATAAATTGAGGCTTGGGTAAGTACAATAACAACCAACAATGGCAGGTATAATGTTCCCCATTTCCTTTTCGTCGATTGTATTGTTCAGTCATTACGCAATCTGATTATGTTTGTTGAACTGCAACCTTCTACTTGAGATAATCCGTCCAAAATGAAGTCAACCGCTCTAGTTGGTAATGTGAGTGTTTTTATTAATTTTTAATTCCGTAAATATCGTTAGTGTCCGGGTCAGACTTACAATCCAACTTTAAACTTCTTTAATTTTTTTTTTGTACTTTCTTATTCAGCATCATAATTATCTAATTATGTCAAATTCTGTTCTTTAATTTTAATTCATAAATTCTTTAATTATCTCGATTTCCTTTTCTACAGAAGCGGTCTCGCAAGACTTATGCATCCCTTGAAAACCCCACCCCGTACTCCTGAGCAGTAGCCGCGCTTAAAACGACCGCTCAAGGGCAATGCATTTGTAAGTTGATTTCTGATGGCGAAATGATGTTTCACGTGCCCATCATCATTAATTGATGGAAAATACTATACATCCCTCACAATTTCGTAACACAAGTCCTATACCAGTTTTGTCGAGCCATATTGAAAGTATTTTTAAAGGAAGAGGTACAATTACCTGATGAAGAGGAGATTGAAAAATTAATGGGCGATTTCGAATTTAAAAGCAACGTACCAAATATTTGGGGTGCAATCGATGGGACCCATATACCGTCACACCAACGGCGGAAGGTTGTAGATATTACATAAATAGGAAGGGGTGGCCTTCCTTGGTTCTGCAAGCTGTGGTTGACAGCAACTATTTGTAAGTTATAATTTCCTTCTCTATTCTTACATACAGTTATTACATGTAAAATTTTATTCAGATTTAGAGATATCACGTGCAAACATCCTGGATCAAATCACGATGCTACAGTATTCAAAGATTCCGGATTTTATGAGAGAATGAAAACAAAGAAAATGGTAACTGCTTTTATTAATTACAAATATAATATATAAGTAACAAAATTTTCTGTATTTGATTTTCGTAGCCAACAAAAATTATAGACGGAACAGAAATACCAGCTTGCATTGTTGGGGATCCTGCATATCGTCTGTTGCCTTGATTGTTGAAAGGATATATAGGGAGCATCACTGCAGAAGAAGAATCATTTAACATTTACATGAATCGTGCTCGTGTGGTGGCTGAAAATGCTTTCAGACGCCTTAAGGACGTTGGCGGATTTTGCAAAAACGGATGGATATTGATGTAAGATTTGTTCCGAATGTGGTATGCATCCTGCATAATATTTTGGAGCGCAAGAAAGTTCCTTATTTAACAACTTGGAATAAACCAACCTCAAACGATTGCGTTTTAACACAGCCAGAAAGAATTGCACCAAAATTTTCAAACACTTTAGCGGGAGAAGAACTACGAGAGTTCTTAAAAAATTATATTGTAAACCATTTTGACTTGTTAAAATCACATATTAAAAACAACTAAAATTTTTTTTTCTTTAAATTTTATTAAATTAAAATGAAAATGCTGATTAAATAAAGCGTATTTTTGAAAAGAAAGTCTTAAATTTTATTATAATAGTTTGTTCTTCGAGTATCACATATTTTTAATTTTATCACATTGAAATTTATCACATATCGTCTAAGTATACTCTAATATTCATCGTCATTCCATGAATAAAATCAGGTAAACTCATCTCGTCAACTTGCGGCGTTGGCGGGTGTTCATCTGTGGTTGAAAATGCCAATGATGATGATTCAGTTTGCAGCAATTGTTGAGATGGTGTCGTCAAATTCGGTGGTGAAGAATGCGTACTAAGGATTAACTCCATTCGGTTGAAAAATTTGTCCATCGTAGATTCTATAATCTGTTAGGTTTCTTTAGAATGAGCTTCTCTTTCCCTTAACTCAAACTGTTTATATATGTAAGTTAAACTCATAATCCGCGAGCTCTTTTTGTTTTTTAAACATTTCCTCGGCAATATTTTTTTGGGTTTTAGTGATTTTTTTCGCAAACCTGTCCAAACTCCTGGCATAGCTTCCCTTTCCTTTGGCTTTTCGTTTTTTCGCTGGTGGTTCAGTTTCTGATTCACCTTCCTCCTCTTCCTCAACTAGATTTGTTGAATGCTCTAAATCCGCAGCAGCAGCTTCCCTTGAGAAACCAGGGTTTGGTGTTGTATCTAAAGAAATATAAATGAAGCACTATAGCAAAATCATACAATCAAATCGAAAATAATGTAATTTACCTTCCGGAAGCGTCTATTCCTTCAAATCCCTCCTGATTACTGACACATGTCGATGACGGTCGATCGCCAAGTATCCTTTCTAATTCGTCAAAATACGTGCAGGTTGCACGGGCCGCACCGAATTTTCCACCGATATTCTACTTGTTTGTCATCTCGATCGGTGTGTCCGCGTGTCAGCATTTCATTCGAAATCATTTTAAAAATTTCTGTGCTTCTGAAACGCTTGCCGTCGAACAGATTCATCTATTTTTTTGTGCACAAGAATTGGAAGGTTTGTGCAAAAAGAGGATACAAATTGGAGGAAAGCTATAAATGTGCCAAAAAGAATAGCTGTCGCATTATATGCATTGGGCTCGTCAGCAGAATATACCACTATTGGTCATCTTTTTGAGATTAACGAACTACTGTAGGAGAAATCACATTACAAGTATTTGATGCAATTAACATACTGCAGCACCAATATATTAATGGGTATCCACCAACGGATGAAAAAATACAAGAAAACCTTAAGGGGTTTTAATACATTTGGGGATTTCCTCAGTGTTATGCTGCCATAGGTATAGATGGATTTTATGCTTGTTTATCATTAAGGAGGTATTTATTTTCAATGTGAAATTCACTTTATTTATTTTTATAACTTTTAGAAATAATTAATACAATTTTGTTATTAACAATTAGTTTTTATTTTATTTGATTACATGTTTTTATCTCACTATCGAGCCTCTATTTCTGGCTCGTCACCACACTATCTTACTGACTATATCATACCATCTTAGTAACTAAACTTGTTATTATGCATTTACCTTTTTATCAGTGTTGTGCGGTATTGTCTACATGGCGTAATAAATACATTGTCTACACGTGTAGACAATGTATGTCGAAAATTAAATAAATCACGTCGACAATGTCGAGAATGTCGAGAATGTCGACAATGTCGAAAATTAATCATAATCATCAGATATTAACAAAACAATAATATTTATTAATTTATTTTAGATTTTTTTTTGTTTATTACAAAATCTTTAAACATAAATAATGCATAATTACATAAAAATAATAGTAGCTATCGAATTCAAGTTAGATTAAAGATGATTTTAGATTTAATTTCAAGTAAGCAACGCATATATAATCTGACTTTGCATTACAGTGTTTAAAAAGGTGTTAAAAAATTTCGCTAACTTAAATTTATACAAAAAAAAACAAATCAATTCACCATTTTGCCCCTCCCTCGGCCGCAAGTAATGAGGATAACAACTGCGGTTTAATTTTTGAATAAAGAAAATTTAGTGTGACCGTGGGACTCCTGATATTATCGTACATACTTTATGTGTTGGAATTATTAAAATGATACTTATTTGATAACGAAAACTACGCAAAATTGACTCGTAATAGAAACAATTAATACATAACTCAGATCGGATCGACACTTATGAAAGTTGTAAAGGATGCATTGACAAATTACTTTACAGAATGTCTTAATTGCATTTAGAACGGAAGTTATGATAATTTCTGGTGATTTCAAGTAATAACAATACTCTGTAGGAATAAACGCAAAATTGACTCGTAATAGAAACACTTACATAACTCAGGTCGGGCCGACACTTATGAAAGTTGTAAAGGATGCATTGACCAGTTCAAATTACTTTACAGAATGTGTAACCACATGGCTTGGCCTCAAGGCTGTTACGGTGGTCGCACACTTCTGATAGCTCGTAGTCGGACTGGGGGGTCCCGCTATCCACCGCTAACCAGCAGCCATGTTACAAAGATAAAAAAAATTTAACGTGTGCCTAAAATTGCCAAATTAGAATCCAAATAAGAGGAAAAAAAAATATATCCGAAAAGCATATAGAACCTTGTAATCACATAGCACTTCATCTCATTATCCTCCCGAAACACACTACACTTTAGCACATATTATATTTACTGACAGGCCCGAGCAAATGTCATATGGTTTATATTGGAGACCACACACACGAAAGAAAAAATCTTCATAGGAAGATTATTATCCGAACCAAAAACAAATCAAAAATGAAATTCTAATATAAATAAAAGTACGGTACGTATAAAAAGTACGTTACGAAACAAAATTTTGAAACTAGAAATTGAAAGATTTAAAACTAAAAGGAAAGGTAATTTATAAATAGTATCATGCTATACTTTACAATTTTTACTTGTCGAACCATCCAGATTGATGAGCAGCTTCCCGAAACTCCGCAAGATTGCAATCCTGGTTTGCACCTCTGTTGTTTTCTCTAATATTCGTACGCCCGTAGCGATGTTACTTATACAATTATGTTGTAGCGTATTGTATGTACCACACCTTCGTATTTCGATGGTATATAAGAGCAGCATATAATCGTTGTATACGGTACGATTTATTTTTATATTGTTGTTGATTACTACCGCACGTGATTATTTATTTTACGGTAATATTAGCCCCCAGCGTGGATTTATAACGCGTTTAGGCACACAAATCAATCTTTTGGTTTTTGTGAATTTTTGTACCACCATTAATACAAACACCCAAATAGTTTATAATTTATTGATTAGTATAGATATATAGATTTCTGTTTATTAATGCACTATACATCGCATCATAATTGTCGAAGCACAAATTTTTTTCGTTACACCATTCAATTTTTATTTTCATCAAAAATATTTATTCACAATATTGTACAATTTTGTTTTTTTTTTTTTTTTTTTAACATAGACAAACAAACATATTATCAACTCATTTAACTTTTATTGTATATTGTCCATTATATAAAGGTATATACTATGTACTTAATTAACTTTACCACCAAAATTTTTAAGATTTTTTTAATTCTTTTTTTATTTTTAATTTATTTTTGGTCACAATATTATTGTCGATTTTCGACCTTTCTTGTTTGACGTCTCCAACTAACTTGCTCTTCAACCTCAAAAACGATTTTTTAATACGGCTCGGTTGTCATAAACGATCGCGTTTTAATTCTTTTCCCCTTTGCCAATATCGTCACCTGTACTAATTAGTACAATTTTAACCAGCTGATCCATTTCGGAATTGTAATGCAACACAGGGTAGGTAAGAAGGAAACACAATCGTGTATATGTTCAAAAGTCGGTAAGTATGAATAAAAATGGTTAAGTATGCAAATTTAGGTAAGTATATACACTTGACATGAATTATTTGAACCAGAAAATTTAAACAGCAAGGAATTTAGGTAGGTTTAATAGGTAGGTTTATTTAATAACAACTGCCAGTGGTAATATGGTAAGATGATAAATTTAGGAATTTCGTTACAGGGCAGGTTCAAATTCAATTACTCTCGCATTTGAAGTTGAAGCTGAGAAAAAAATTTTTTTACTAAAGTTTATCCGATCGTTCGCATTGAGGAAGACCTATTAGGTTTTAATGTCCATAAGATGAAAAATGCCTAATTCCTTATTATTTTCATCAACCAAGCGATAATACAGCAAACCGAGTTTTTCTTTTACAAAGGCCTTTCGATATTGGTAGGCAAATTTGGCGGTAAATTGTTTATTTGCATCGCTAACCGGATGTTGCTTAACAAACACTTTTTGCCCAGCTTCTAGAGATCGGTCTTTAGTACGAAGGTTGTATTGGTTTGAGTATCTATTATACGCTTTGATCAAATTGTTTTTAACCTCGTGATGTACGATTGCCAGCCTATCTGGGATTTCCATCCAATTCACCTCATTTTCGCTCAGTAATCTGACGTCACGCAGCAGTTGGTACTCCTTACCATGTAAGATTTTATGATATCCAAATAGTAAAAAATGTGGTGAATAATTGGTTGATTGGTGTATCGAATTGCGAAGTGCGCTCGCAATTTCCGGCAAAAATTTATCCCAACTTGAATGTTTCTTACTTACGTAGGCTCGTAATGCGGCTACAATCGAACGGTTAATCCGTTCGGATGCGTTACTTTGTGGGGAGTAGTAGGCTGTTTTCATGTGATGTATTCCAAAATCCTTAGTCAATGCAACAAATTCCTTCCCAACGAATTGCACGCCATTATCACTGTGAATCGTTTCTGGCACGCTGAACAGTGTGAATAATTCGTTTCGAAGAAATTCAACAATTTTTGTAGCGGTAGCTTTTGCCAGAGGTTTAAGATAGACGAACTTGGTTAGGTTGTCCACTACGATCAATATTGTGGTTTTCCCCGTTGATGTCCGCGGATAAGGTCCCAGTAAATCGATAAAGATCTTCTGCCACGGTCTCTCTGATATCGTTTGCTTTCCCAATGGTGGGCGTAAGCACTGATTACTAGCTTTTGTCTGCTTGCATATATCGCAATTGACAATATATTGGTGCACGTCTATTGTCATCCTTGGCCAATAATACAAACGTCTCAAGCGATCTAACGTTTTGCGAATACCACCATGCGCGCCGTTGGGTGTATCGTGCTCGCTGATAATCAACTTCTCCCGATAGTCGCTCGGTATCCACAATTTCCAACAAGGAATGTCTGTTAATGTTTCGTACGATTTCGGTTCTATTCTTATAAAAATCTGATGTCGTAGAATTCGTAGGTTCGGATAAGTTTGGGGATCTTGTTGTATTTTAGACAAAAGGTTCATATACGTTTGGTCTTGAACTACGTTACTATCAAATACGATGTCACCATGTAGTTTTAAATCTTGGTTGATCTCCATAATTGTATCACAATATATTCGTGACAACGCATCTGGGACAATGTTTTCCCTTCCCTTTTGATGTATTATCTGGAAATCGAAGCCCTGCATCTTCAGACTCCATCTTGCTAGTCGACCGCTTAACTCTTTCTGGGACATGAGCCATTGCAGGCTAGCGTGGTCGGTAATAATTGTAAACCTGTACCCTTCTATGTAAGGACGAAATTTTTTTACACTTACTATGGCTGCCAGGCACTCCGGCTCGGTTACAGTATAGTTACGCTGGGCAGCGTTTAACTTTTGCGACATGAAGGCTATCGGTGTTTCATTTTCGTCGCTGTCCATCTGAAAAAGGACACTTCCGATTCCTTGTGTGCTAGCGTCACAGCGAATATAAAAGGTTTTCGAAAAATCAGGGTTATGCAATACCGGTGCGTTGGAGAGTAAGCATTTAAGTTTGGTGAAAGCAGCGTCTGCTTCGTCGGTCCATTGAAATTTTACTCCTTTTTTGAGTAAATTGGTAATTGGCGCTGTTACTTCGGCATAGTTGCAGACAAATCGGCGGTACCAACCGGCCATCCCTAAGAGTCTTCGAGTTTGTTTGACCGATTTTGGAGCTGGGAAAGATGTAATCGCATCAATTTTCGATGGGTCGGTCCTTAAACCACGTTCACCAATCAGGAACCCTAGATACCTCGTCTCCTTGAGCACGAAATGACTTTTTTCTACATTTATCGTCAGCCCTGCTTTGGACAAAAAATGTGATACGGCTTTTAAGGTTTCCAGGTGCTCGTCAATACTGGCTGAAATGAGTAAGAGGTCGTCTAAATAGACAAATACTCTATCTCTAAGCACATGTGGTATCACTCGATCCATCAGTCTGCACATGGTTTGGGGTGCGTTACACAACCCAAACGGCATGACGCAGAACTGATAGAGAGGACGGCCTGGAACCGTAAAAGCCGTAATCTCTTTCGCGCTCTCGGAGAGAGGTATCTGCCAAAATGCATCCTTTAGGTCGATGCTGCTGATGTATTTTGTTTCCTGAAGCCTTCCAAGTAGACCATCGATGATTGGCAGCGGATAAGCATCTTTCTTGGTAATTGCGTTAATTTTCCGTGAGTCTAAACATAGTCTAGATTTACCGTTTGCTTTGGTTACCAACACCACTGGGGAACTCCATGCACTAGTGCTCTCCTCTATCACGCCAAGGGAAATCATTCGGTCTAGTTCCTGATATATTAACTCTTGTTTCACGGGAGATACTGGATAGTGTCTTTGTTTTATGGGTGGAACGTTTCCCACGTCTATATGGTGTGTTACAAGGTTCGTTCTTCCCAGTCCTGTCTTTCCGAATGAAGGAAAACTGTTTATGATTTCCTGAAGCTGTTCTTCATGATAAGGGCTTAACTCATGGCGATTCTCACTCTTTGTCGTAGTGCTGCTCTGAAAAATTACTTCACTGATGACGTCTGGTGCTACGTTAAATTTCCTCCAGAAATCTACGCCTAAATATATTTCTGACTGGAGTGTAGGTACTACGCAAAATTTTAGGTTTTCTGTCTTACCCATATATGACACGGGTAGATGTACGTGTCCGATCACTACGTTTGATGTTCCATCTGCTGTTTGAATGTAAGTATTCAATTGCTTAACCGATATTGCCAACGATCTTAAAAACTCCTCGCTGCCTTTACCTAAAATGCTTACGCTGGCCCCGCTATCTAACAATCCAAATTTTATGTGACCGAGAATTGAAATTTTTGCGTAAGGTCGAGGGTCATTAGGCATAAATTCCGTAATAGTGGAGATATTGCATAAATAATTAAAAGATTTTATTTTTTTCCAATAACTTCTTACACGTTTTATTCGATTAGTAGGTAAATCTGATACGAAATCATTACGAGGTGGTGAAATCATTGTTGATTTCGAAGAATCTATAATTTGTTTGGATTTAGCTTCATTATTGGTCTGGGGCTCCCATTTTCCCCCGAACGTGATTCCCCAGGATTGATCGCGCTCGGCCTCGAATTTCCCTGAAATTGCTTTTTCTTCTGACACCTCAGACAATCCGTTATGTTCATATTCGCCAAGCCACAGCCTTCACAAAAGCTATGCGTTTTCTCCATTTTGCATGAGGTATATTTATGACCCAAGTCCTTACAATTCCAGCATACGACGAACTGTACCCGGTTGATTGCACTGACGTCCGATGAACGTTCCTCCTTACCGTCCACATCTTCGTCCGTTTCATAGTCGTATGTTATACCTTTAAGCTTTGGCACACTGGATGAAGACTCCTGTTGATCCGATAGTTGGGCTATTGCAGGGGTTCGCTTTACCCGCGTTTCGATAAGGCGTCTGGGATCAAATCCGGATGTATTCCATAATTTTTCGAAGTTGTCGCATATTTTTCTCAATGACGCGATATTGTTAATTTTCATGTGATGAGTTGCGCTCTTCAATGCCGGATTCATGTTATCTAGGAGGAGTTCTAATATTTCGTCATCTGGAAGCGGATTTATTAAGCGGTAATTTGCACTCTCAATTTCCGTTAGAAAATCGTTGAATGTTTCTTTCGCAGCTTGGGTACGACATCTTATGTACTTCCTGGTTTCGCGGTCCCCTTCGATACTGCTAAACCGATCTATTAACGAATCCTTCATCTCTTTCCAAGTAGCGTATTTGTTCTTTCTAATAAAATTGTAGTACCACTTGTCCGCTTTGTCTGTGACGAAGTTTCGCATTAAAGTTACCAGCTCGGGTTTTGGTACGTCATCTTGCATTGCATATTCCTCTAATCGCATAACGAAATCTTGTACGTTTTCATCCCGCTTACTTTCTCGCCCGGAAAAGGATAATTTCCATTTAGCTGGATCCGCGCGTCGTCTGTAACTCGAATTAAATGATCGCGATTTGTTCCGATATTGATGAGACACTTCTGGACTAGTATCAGATTCAGTTCCCGATTCCGATGTCTTATGCCTATGTGTTGATGCCTTAGAATGCTTTTTCCGTGCCTGTTTTTCGCTTCCTTGCTTTGAGAACGATACAAGTTTTTCCATCAATTTTTGAGACAACTCATCGATCTGTTTCGAAAACCGTTTGTGTAGTCTCTCCTCCAGTTCTGCCTCAGATTTCTCCGCCTCGGTCTCGGTGCGTCTGTAATCTTGTTCAGAATCATTCCTTTCAGCGTTCTTGGAAATATCCGGTTTTTGTTTCTTCTGATCCTTTTTCAATGTGTCGCTAATCTTTTCAACTCTCTTAATATCTCGACTGATGAATCGGTAAAGCCTATCTAATGAATTTATTATTACCCCCACTTCCAGTTAAATCGGGAAACGAGTTATATAATCGTTGTGCTCGGTCTCTCCAGTGCGTGATACGGAAGAGCATCTTTCTTTTCTCCATTACTGGGCTATTTTCTAGTTGATCCAACGCGTTATCTATTACCGCAGTTTGCTGACTAATGGCATTTAACTCCTTCTCAGGTTCATCCTTAATATGCGACTTTTTCGGCTTTAAATTTGCATTCTGATACTCCTTTTGAAGTACCTCAAGGAATTTTTTCTCGACTCCGACTGAGGCGCTTGCTAATTCACGTACTTGGTATTCCACCTCTAACTCGTCCGGATTTAAACTTTCAAGTAATAATTTAGACTCCATTGTACTTGTTGCTTCCAAAATTTAATTAGCTCAGAAACTTAATGAACACTTCACACGTCAAAAACGATATATAAATAAATACGCGAAATAATTGGGTAAGATAAACGATTAAATTACCTTAGTATCAAAAGGTTTATTACAAAAACGTGTTAACGGCAGTGGTATATGGTAATTTCAGTTATTTAGTAATAAGTCGGGTAAAATTAGAGAAAAGGATAATATATTAATTGGAAAGACCTTTCAACATATGTATATAATTAAGAAAACCACAAATGTTATAATTGTACAAATAATACAAAAAAAAATATTATTATTATTTAAATTGTTTCGCAATAAATTGTAGCAATTGAGAAATATCAATCGCCTGATTCCAAAATTGATCAGAAGGTTAGCTAATACTGGTAACGATATTTGTTATTTAATTTAGGAAAATATATACAATATGTATATAAAAATATATAAAAAAAAATAATTATAAATATATAATATAATCAAAATAAGTATAATCAAACAAATAATATAATTGATTCAGATCATTAAAGCGGGAGGGATAAATGACACTAAAGTGCTATGTTTCTTGTCATTAGTTGCTGTTGTGATAAAATTGTTTAAAAATAGTAAACAACTAAATGATTCGATTGTAGTTCTATATGTGTAAACGGAATTTTATTTAATGAAATTAATTACTCCATCTGATTCCAAAACAAGATGATAAATGGGGATATTGATAAATTATTAATGAGGTGTGAAATTGCTTGAGACGAAGAATTCGGACTCTCCGAACCATCAATCGTTCTCAATATTCAAATTTATCGATCATTGATAATTTATTTGTACGGGTAATAATAATAAAAAAAATAAATTAATGATTGAATTGAAGTTAATTATGAGAGCGAAAATAAAATTGCTACGACTCTATGTTCAATTTTGAAAAATAATTTTCACTTCACTGGAATACAAGGAATTCAAATCATGAACAATCGACTGTGAACCCGATGTGAAAATCAATAATTGATGATTGTTTTGAAATTTAATTGGAATCAAAATGAAGAA
The DNA here is from genome assembly GCA_932526605.1 of Nephrotoma flavescens. Taxonomy (NCBI): domain Eukaryota; kingdom Metazoa; phylum Arthropoda; class Insecta; order Diptera; family Tipulidae; genus Nephrotoma; species Nephrotoma flavescens. Next base: position 15,134,694 of record OW052223.1, read on the forward strand.
ATAAAAAAAATAGTTAGAATTAACAAAATAAACTACTTTATTTTTGACGTCAGTACTTAATCTTTCTTGATTACAAAAAAAAACTATTGAAACCCATTCTATAGAACAAGTTGTTATTGAAGAAAGATTATTTAATTGAGACGAAGAATTCGGACTCTCCGAACCATCAATCGACCTCAGAATTAAAAATCTTCATCAATCACTAACAAACTGTTAATTCACATCAGAAAAATAATATGGACCCCAAAAAAAAGTTGAAAGAAAAAAAAAAATATTTGAAAGAAAATCTTGAGGCAACGACCAATCTTCATGAGGAATTTTCATATTGCAATACAAGGTATTCAATTCATGAATAATCAATTGCACGACAAATATAAAAACCATCAATCACGTCGATTAACCATAGCCAAAATTTTGTAAAGTTAATTAACCGTAATTAAAATCAAGAAATGATCCAGTAGGAAAAAACTGTTTATTTGACAAGTCACTAAAATGTGATTGCTGAAAACCTGAAGGGCAAAGTACAAAAAGATAGATCAACCGCGTTTATACAAATTAAGCGGTTTATATGATCTACCTGTTATTGCTGGGTAGAGAAGCTACCTGGATGCCTTCTTAGGGCGACCTGCTTACATAATCACAAAATATATCTGTTAAAATTAAAACATGTTATATCATAAGACCCTTAACGGTCCCTGTTTCGGCGCCATTTGTAACCACATGGCTTGGCCTCAAGGCTGTTACGGTGGTCGCACACTTCTGATAGCTCGTAGTCGGACTGGGGGGTCCCGCTATCCACCGCTAACCAGCAGCCATGTTACAAAGATAAAAAAAATTTAACGTGTGCCTAAAATTGCCAAATTAGAATCCAAATAAGAGGAAAAAAAAATATATCCGAAAAGCATATAGAACCTTGTAATCACATAGCACTTCATCTCATTATCCTCCCGAAACACACTACACTTTAGCACATATTATATTTACTGACAGGCCCGAGCAAATGTCATATGGTTTATATTGGAGACCACACACACGAAAGAAAAAATCTTCATAGGAAGATTATTATCCGAACCAAAAACAAATCAAAAATGAAATTCTAATATAAATAAAAGTACGGTACGTATAAAAAGTACGTTACGAAACAAAATTTTGAAACTAGAAATTGAAAGATTTAAAACTAAAAGGAAAGGTAATTTATAAATAGTATCATGCTATACTTTACAATTTTTACTTGTCGAACCATCCAGATTGATGAGCAGCTTCCCGAAACTCCGCAAGATTGCAATCCTGGTTTGCACCTCTGTTGTTTTCTCTAATATTCGTACGCCCGTAGCGATGTTACTTATACAATTATGTTGTAGCGTATTGTATGTACCACACCTTCGTATTTCGATGGTATATAAGAGCAGCATATAATCGTTGTATACGGTACGATTTATTTTTATATTGTTGTTGATTACTACCGCACGTGATTATTTATTTTACGGTAATATTAGCCCCCAGCGTGGATTTATAACGCGTTTAGGCACACAAATCAATCTTTTGGTTTTTGTGAATTTTTGTACCACCATTAATACAAACACCCAAATAGTTTATAATTTATTGATTAGTATAGATATATAGATTTCTGTTTATTAATGCACTATACATCGCATCATAATTGTCGAAGCACAAATTTTTTTCGTTACACCATTCAATTTTTATTTTCATCAAAAATATTTATTCACAATATTGTACAATTTTGTTTTTTTTTTTTTTTTTTTAACATAGACAAACAAACATATTATCAACTCATTTAACTTTTATTGTATATTGTCCATTATATAAAGGTATATACTATGTACTTAATTAACTTTACCACCAAAATTTTTAAGATTTTTTTAATTCTTTTTTTATTTTTAATTTATTTTTGGTCACAATATTATTGTCGATTTTCGACCTTTCTTGTTTGACGTCTCCAACTAACTTGCTCTTCAACCTCAAAAACGATTTTTTAATACGGCTCGGTTGTCATAAACGATCGCGTTTTAATTCTTTTCCCCTTTGCCAATATCGTCACCTGTACTAATTAGTACAATTTTAACCAGCTGATCCATTTCGGAATTGTAATGCAACACAGGGTAGGTAAGAAGGAAACACAATCGTGTATATGTTCAAAAGTCGGTAAGTATGAATAAAAATGGTTAAGTATGCAAATTTAGGTAAGTATATACACTTGACATGAATTATTTGAACCAGAAAATTTAAACAGCAAGGAATTTAGGTAGGTTTAATAGGTAGGTTTATTTAATAACAACTGCCAGTGGTAATATGGTAAGATGATAAATTTAGGAATTTCGTTACAAATGTCTTAATTGCATTTAGAACGGAAGTTATGATGATTTCTGGTGATTTCAAGTAATAACAATACTCTGTAGGAATAAACGCAAAATTGACTCGTAATAGAAACAGTTACACATAACAGTTCGGATCGACACGTATGGAAGTTGTAAATAGCTTGAATCTTCTCTCAACATCATATATATAACAGTTAAATTCCATTAGCATTTATCACATAGGTAAAATAAATTCTAACTTCTTTATATTCAACGATTTCAGATTTTCCGTATATAGGTCAATGCTCTATTTATTTCATAATATCCAAATTTAGGTCACAACACAAGGCATCAGCCAAAACCAACAACAATATTGTTGTTGGTTTTGCATCAGCTGATTGAAATAAACATTATTCCATTTTCAATTGTGTATAGTCTCTATTCTCTGACTAATGGCATGCGCACCAGTTCATCCTTTTCTATTAGAACATTTTTTATATAGCACGCACACACACACACATATATATTAGATTAAATAGTAAAAACCATGTAGAAAATAATTTGATTTTTTCAGCATTGTTGTTGCAATCTAGCACGTGCATTTTATAAAAAAAATAAAAACAAGCCGATCTTCTATTTAAAATATTACGATTCAGATACGATTCGATTTTAATGAAATTTGACATGCACCAGTGCCTATGTATGTGTATACGGCCGTCTTTCAACAAATTGCCTTTGAATGTATGCAGGCCCAAAAAACGTAAACACGAAAAATCACTTTCATACGAATGCTATGAAAATTTTCTGTTCAATTTTTTTTTTTTGGCTTTATTTATCTATATCTCGTAATTTCGGCAGAAAATTAAATTTTCATTCCCCTGAGCATGAACTTTGTTTATTTATGAATAATTTCGGTAAATTGTTTTTCATTTTTAAGGTAGTTTTCATTTAGAATTTTACCATTTTGCTGTATGCTACCTTTTATTTGTTGAACGTTGGTTGAACGACGTATACACGAAGCAAAATTTGTGTGTATGCAAGAAGAGTAATCAACAATCAACATTTATTATAGAAAAAAAAATTGAATGTCAGTCAGGTAGTGTATTGAAATTTAATAACAAGTGTAATTAATCGTCGTGTTTTGGAAAAATGTATTTAATTGTAATTACATAGTTGTAATTATTATTAATACATAATTATATTTTCGTTTATACGTCGCAAGGTAAGAAATCATATCGTAATTAATATTAAAATAAACCATTTGTTGGATGTGCATGTGGTACATTATATTTTATATTTTTTGCTCATGTTATTTTTTTTTTGTTTTTTTAGGCAAATTCCATGAATTGTTATGTGGTATTATATACCCTCCTGTAAGATGGTGATGTATAATAAGTGATAGAATATTTATAATTTGTGATGCACGATTTTAGTGTAAATATTGTTTTAATTGTTTTTCTTATTTCCAGTTGCAATATAGCCGTAGTGTTTTAGTGATCTAACAACTTTCATCCAAATTAAGTAACAAAAATATTGATTTAGCGGACAAAAGAGTTAACTAAAGAGGTATGTAACTAAACCACTGCCAACATTCATGTTTTGCATTAAATACAAGTTTTATTATTATTGATGAACCAATCAAGGACGGAAAACTCCAAAGTAATTAACTTATTGTGGTTGCATTTTGGCACCGTTAAATATGCGTTGGATAAAGGTGGAAAATCAATTATACGTGTCTAATAACATTGTGTTTCATTAAAAAAATTCATTGTTTAATTAATTTTGTGTATTTCAGGTTGTGATGCCTCATTTAGGTCAGCGCGATGGCCATAAAAAAACTTAAATACACTATGGAACCAGTGACACATGAATTAAAACATTTATTCGACTGTGATGTGCAATTTTTGCACGATTGCCTTATTTTTTTGGAAAATATTCTTTTCTATTTCTAAGAAGAAGGCCAATTGGTTGATGAGCAAGGTAAAAAAATAAAAGCGGATCATACCAAAGCTAAATCATTTAGGGCAAGCTTATGTGTATGTGAATGATGCATTTGGTGCTGCACATCGGGATCACACTTCAATGAATACGTTGCATTGGGACTCGTTAAATACGCGTTGGATAAAGTTGAAAAATCAATTGTACTTGTCCAATAACATTATACCACGGTGTTTACGAAAAGGAATTCAATGTTTAATTAATTTTGTGTATTTCAGGTTTTGATTCATTCAAAAGGTATCGTGTATTTCAGTTTTACGTGAATAATGCATTTCGTATGGCACACCGGCTCACAGTTCAATGATGAGGGAACGAGTTGAAACACGTGCTGCCGGCCCTTTGCTGAGCAAAGAATTGAAATATTTCTCATCCGCTTTGGAAAATCCTCTGCGCCTTTTTTGGCTATTTTAAGTGGTGCTAAAGTTGCCGACAAAATTCAGCTCATCGATAATCTTGTGAATAAGGGCAACGAGACGATTTTTGAGGGAGGAATGACATTCACATTCTTTAAAGTTTTAAATAACATAGAAATTGGTGATTCACTATTTGATGCTGAAGGTTCAAAAATTGTGCAACAACTCGTTGATAAGGCAAAAAAAATTTATGTTCAGTTACAGTTGCATGCCGATTTCGTCACTGGCAATAAATTTGCCTCAGACACGGAAGCAAGAACTGCTACCGTCGAAGGTGGTATTCCAGGTTTTGATATTGGACCAAAATCAAAAGGAGATTTCGCTGTACCAATTGCACGCGCTAAAATTATTATTTGAAATAGATCCCACAGGCGTTTTCGAGTTTTTAAATTTCTTAAAAGGTACAAAATCATTTGTGGATTCCCATTATTAGAGGCGGGGGCATTGCTTCATGTTGGCACTGAAGCGAAAGTATAATGTAATGTTTAAGAACGTACATCACCACAGAATATATTCTGTGACATCACCATCAAATTATTTTGAATTCCTTAGTTCCAGCATGGAACCTTAATTTATTGTACTCAAAAATAAATGTTAAACCAAAAAACTTGAAATTTTAAGTAGTATTTATTTAAAGTAAAAATATATTACCCATGTTATTTTGTTTCGATGTTTCTTGTTTCCATGTCGATCTACTATCTAGATTCTAAATTTATGATATGTAGCTTAACCGAAAGACAGGGGGTTTGATACGGAGGATGACATGAAATATTTACTGATTTCTGCTCATTTGCCTTAATTTTCCATTGGGAAAACTGTTTCGCTATTTCTACTTGACGTTTTTACGGATTTTCAAGGGTAGGTAATAATGGTGTATCAACATAATTTTCAAGGGTAGGTAATAATGATGTATCAACATAATTTTCAATGGTAGGTAAGATATCTGTAAATTTAATACAAAGTTGAAAATTTAAAGTAGTAGTTAAATATTTGAAATTTAACTCTAACTGTATAACCGGGGAATAGGCCTGAATTTAGTCGGGGAACCTCGTTAAAGAAATGCATTGTAGCCTACCTCCTGGGTAATGTTGAAAACGGCTTATGATAGGTAAGGGTTTTCGTCCATATCACTCATCAGAACTCTAAAGTTCATCAGTCAGAGTTTTTGAATCTATTAAAATTCTTTTATAAATCATTGAACTGTTTAGTGTTCAACATCACTGCTACAATAAATTAAATGTACTATTATTATAGTTAACTGGAACTCAAGGAGGGCCTACTCAGTGGCACTATATTGCCATGGTACAAATCGGGGAGATATCCCAATTCGCAATTCCACCCTGCTGCTCTGGCAAATTGCATGAGCTTGAACCAGACAGGAAGAACAACTGACAAACATTCAAAGATCTATATTTTAGACAAACTGGATCCGACCTCGGTGGCAAAGTAATCAGCATGCTTCCTCCAGCGACCGGAGGTCCCAGTTATTCGATTTCCGGTGGTGACAAGTAAAAATTTCACTTCTGGTTTACGATCAATGAATTCATCACTCATTATCCGAAATGAAAATATGATTATTAAACCTCATTTGAGACGGCCAAATCTTCTGATGGGATATCTTCTGATGGGATATAGTGCCAGAGAGAGAGGATCCGACCTGCTTCGAAAGCTGGAGAACTTGAAGCAAGGTGAATGCAGTCATCTGCACTCTTTAAAGCAGTCGTCGCACAAATTTTTTTAAAGGTCTATTCGTAAAAAAATTTTAAAACGCATCGACACTATTGTTGAGAAGTCTAAAGAATCACGTATAGTCCTTCTTAAACAGTTTGGAGTGATGATGAAGATGATAAATCACGGATGTCATTTCTGCTATGGAGAGTTCATTTGTGAAGTTCAATTTCGCAAATTCCGGTTCAATCATAAATGTCAATGAGTAATAATTTCAAATTTTCTTAGAATTTTCTGCTTTCGTTTCTAAATAATTTCCGGTTTTGCTAAAAAGGATTGGAATTTGCACTGGATCCATTGTTATATTTAATTTATACAGTAGACCTTCGTAGCATTTGCAGATGATACAACATTATTACCTCCCCTTATCCAAAAACCGTCAAGTAGAAATGAAAAGGCGGAGCAGTTTTCTCAATGGAAAATTAAGGCAAATAGGCCGAAATCAGTAAATTTTCCATGTCATCCTCCGTAACAAATCTCTGTCTTCCAGTTAAGCTAAATAACATCAATTTAGAATCTAGATGGTAGATCGACATGGAAATAAGAAACATATCTAAACCAAATAACATGGGTAATATATTTTTGATTTAAATAAATACTTAAAATTTCAAGTTTTTTGGTTTAACATTTATTTATCGAGTACAATAAATTAAGGTTCCATGCTGGAACTAAGGAATCCAAAATAATTTAAAATGTGTGACAAAACATGAAGCTGTGTGCCTCTAATAATGGGAATAACCCTCGCAGCAGTTGCTGCAACCACGCCGTCCATCGAAAACGCCTGAGGGCTTCATCCTAAACAACAATTTTAGAGCGTGCAGTTGGTGAGGCGAAAGCTTCTTTTGGTTTTGGTCCAATATCAAAACCTAATGAGCCTGCTGGAATACCACCTTCGACGGTAGCGGTAAATTTATTGCCAGTGACAAAATCGGCAGGCAACTGTAACTGAATATAATTTTTGTTTGCCTTATCTACGAGTTGTTACGCAATTTTTAAACCTTCAGCATCAAATCGTGAATCACCAAGTTCCATGTTATTTATAACTTTAAGGAATGTGAATGTCATTCCTCCCTCAAAAATGATCTCATAATTTTGCGAAATAAAAATCGCTCATAATTTTGCGAAATAAAAAACAAGTGTTCAATAAAATGTGTTTATTAAGAATTATCGATGAGCTGAATTAAGTCGGCAACTTTTGCACCACTTAAAACTACCCAAAAATAGACGCGGACGATCGCCAAAGGGCGTGAGAAATAATTCTTAGCTCAAAAAAAGACTGGCAATGCATGTTTCAAATCGTTCCCCCATGATTAAACTGTGAGCCGGTGTGTCATACGAAATGCATTATTCACGTAAAACTGAAATACACGATACCTTTTGAATGAATCAAAACCTGAAATACACAAAATTAATTAAACATTGAATTCCTTTTCGGAAACACCCGAATATAATACCTGGTATAATGTTATTGGACAAGTACAATTGATTTTTCAACTTTATCCAACGCGTATTTGACGGTTCTCAATGCAACGTATTCATTGAAGTGTGAGCCCGATGTGCATTACCAAATTCATCATTCACATACACATAAACTTGCCCTAAATGATTTAGCTTTGGTAGGATTCGCTTTTATTTTTTTTTCCTTGCTCAACCCCTTTTCCTTCTTACATAGATATAGAAACGATTGTTTTCCAAAAAAGTAATGCAATCGTGTAAAAATTCCACATCACAGACGAGTAAATGTTTTAATTCATGGGCTACTGGTTCCATAGTGTATTTAAGTTTTTTATGACTATCGCACCGACCTAAATGAGGCATCAAAACCTGAAATACACAAAACTAATTAAATATTGAATTCTTTTACTGAAACACAATGTTATTGGACACGTACAGTTGGTTTTACACCTGTATCCAACGCATACGCCCCAATGCAGCCACAATACGTTAATTACTTTGAAGTTTTCTGTCCTTGATTGGTCCATTGAAATCAACTGTAATGAAATAAAAATAATTGTATTTAATACAAAACATGAATTATAGCAGGGGTTTAGTTACCTCACAAGAACTCTTTTGTTCGCTAAATCACTATTTTCGATGCTTACTTTGTTTGCAAGAAAGTTGTCGGATCAGCAGAAATAGTTGTTGGATAACCGCAACACTCTACATCTTCGATTGCAACTGGAAATAAGTAAAAAAATAAAAAAATATTTACACTAAAATCGAGCATCACAAATTATAAATAAAATCAATTTATTATAGCTCACCTTATAGAATATTACCACATTCATGGAATGAAATTGTTTCTTCCGCGTTGGGCCTTTTCTAAAAAAAACAAAAAAAATGAAATCAGCAAAAAACATAATGTACCACATCCATATAAAATTTATCAATAAGAACAAAATATTTTAATTAAATTTATATGATTTCTTACCTGTGTAATATGTAATCGAAAGTATAATTTATAAGTATTATATTTGTATATTTATAAATTTATACATTCTTAAAAAATTTCTACAATTGTTTTATGTCACTTCACTAAATAAAATACCCTTTACTGACATTCAAGTTTTTTATTGTCGTCACTTCACAGAACTACTTTGTTCAATTTTTTTTTCCTCTAATATGCTGATTACTCTTCTTGCATACACACAAATTTTGCTTCGTGTATACGTCGTTCAACCAACGTTCAACAAATAAAAGGTAGCATACCGGAAAACGATAAAATTCTAAATGAAAACTACCTTAAAAATGAAAAACAATTTACCGAAATTATTCATAAATAAACATAGTTCATGCTCAGGGGAATGAAAATTCAATTTTCTGCCACAATTACGAGATATAGATAAATAGAGCCAGAAAAAAAAAATTGAACAGAAAATTTTCATAGCATTCGTATGAAAGTAATTTTTCGTGTTTACGTTATTTGGGCCTGCATACATATACACCGAATTTTTTATATTTTTCTTCAACTTGGCCGTATACATACACGCAGTGCATGCACATAAATACATACATAAATATGTATATAATATTTTATTTCATTAGTGTCGTCAAATATAGTGTCGTCTAGCGCATGCGCTTTGTATTTTTGTGTGTGTGTATGGGATAAAAAATTTAACGTGGGCTTATGTATTGTTATTATTATTTTTTTTACATGTTGGCGCGCAAACTACTGCTGCAAAAAATTGTGCATAATATTTTTCTTTTGTTGTTGTTTTGTTTACGAAAACAAAAATAATCACATGTTTTTGGTTTTGCGTGGTTTACGAATTCCAAATATATACGTGAAGCAAAAATGTTACATATGTACATAAATATGTAATTTTTTCTTTGATTTGATTTAATGTGCATTAAAGTTATGATGATTTCTGGTGTTTTTCTAGAAACACTTACATAACTGAGGTCGGGTCGACACTTATGAAAGTTGTAAAGGATGCATTGGCAAGTTCAAATTACATTACAGAATGTCTTAATTACATTTAGAACGGAAGTTATGATAATTTCTGGTGATTTCAAGTAATAACAATACTCTGTAGGAACAAACGCAAAATTGACTCGTAATAGAAACACTTACATAGCTCAGGTCGGGCCGACACTTATGAAAGTTGTAAAGGATGCAATGGCAAGTTCAAATTACTTTACAGAATGCCTTAATTGCATTTAGAACGGAAGTTATGATGATTTCTGGTGATTTCAAGTAATAACAATACTCTGTAGGAATAAACGCAAAATTGAGTCGTAATAGAAACACTTACATAACTCAGATTGGGCCGACACTTATGAAAGTTGTAAAAGATGCATTGACAAGTTCAAATTACTTTACAGAATGTCTTTATTCCATTTAGAATGGAAGTTGTGTTGATTTCTGGTGATTTCAAGTAATAACAATACTCTGTAGGAATAAAGGCAAAATTGACTCAAAATTGACAATCGCAGTTAAAGTAAGGCTGTACTCGTTAGAGCAGTTGGACAAATTTGTAGATCGAAAAGGTTCAAATGGTGGAAGGCCGAAGTTCTGAAATTACACAACCTTCGTAATTTGTTAGACTAGATTAAATCTGGACATTATGAGAATCCATCTTACGATGAATTCCCTAATTTAGCACTCTTGTTATTCGAAAGAGAAACATTGTAGAACAGTACTTTTGGCCATATTTTTCATTCGTCATGAACAAGTTAAATTTGATGAATTGAAAGTGGCAGCGATGTGCCTTACCTTCAAGAAGGAAGAACGCTTGAAATGTGAACTATCGCACTATCGATATGGGTGGCTCAAGCTGAAGTAAAAATGTTCACGGCGTCTCTATTTATTTATTGCAGAACGTACTTTTTGTCCTAAGTTTCCTAGTTTTGCGCACGAAGCAACAGTATAGATTTGTAGGCCTAGGGCATCGTATCGTAATTTGATTGTGCTTGAGGCATACAGGAAACTCAGGTTGAATTTGTAATGTATTAGTGGACCCTAATGCTTAATAGCCAAACAATCATCAATTTGGTTTATTCCGAATTCAACAACAATTTAACTTGGTATTAAATATTAAAATTAATACGGGCAATGCTAGTGCATTATCAGTGTCATACGGCCAACTTATAACAAACGCCATTCCTTATTTTAATGTACAATAATACTAATGTATGTACTTGTATTATAAAATACATGTACAATCATAAACCAATATAATATTCTACAATTATCTACCAATTATCGACATTCTCGACATATTCTACGCCAATTATCTACATTGTCGACGCCAAAAGCAATTGTCGACGCATTATCGACGCCATGACGTCGAAAATTCCAAAAGACGCGTAGACGCACAACACTGCTTTTTATATTTATTGAATATGCTATATCACCTTAATATTAATTATTACAATATTTCGTAATGCCTAATAAACATATTTTATATTTGTTATCGTACCAATTCTATTTTTTGGTCAAAAACTTATGATTGCGTAATGCAGCATACATACCTGCGGACCCGATTGTGGCACAATTCTGCAGTTTTGAGTTGAAGTTAATCTTTCCTCAAAATATTAGTCTATTTCGTACGTCATTTTTATTGTCAAATTTTTCATTTGTAATTTTCGCTTGGACAGTGAACATGCCATATAAATATTTCTCAGTAGACGTAAATTTTTTTATTACTTTGACGTTTCAATTTTCGGAGTGAAGAATTTTGTCTGAGTAACATTTTTCATTTTTTTTTATTATAATTCAAACGACTGCGGTTGATAATCATGTTGGAATGGAGAGAGATAGGTAAAAGTGATTGATCAACCGACTGGCTGATAAACATGTCAGAATGGAGAGAAAAAGTTAAAAGTGATTATGGCGAATATTGTTACAGGTAATTTTTCTATAAAACCACCTGAATTCTTTATTTATATAACTATATATAAATATTTAGCCTTAGGACGAAGTCAATCAAATTTACAGAGGAAAAAATTGGAACTGCTTAATGACCAGTGCGTAGTTACAATTCGTGAGAACACAAGGCAAATACTCGGGTAAAAAGCCAAAGACAATCGCACGAAAGTGACTGTGGTACATAAGGCCCATATTATGCGAATGGAGTGTTTTTTTTGTACTGCTGTCGTGACATGGCCGTTAAATATCCCGAAGTGAAATGTGATGTATTTGGATAATGTGTACTTAAACATGGTGCAGGATCCACGTAAATATGATGTGCTTGTTATGCCAAATTAACATTATGGTGACATTTTGAGTGATGTGCGCTTGTCTAGTTGGTGGTTTAGGCACCAATAGATATAACCAGGACCGCCATTGCGTAGACCTATGTTATGTATTAAATCCAGGAATTTTTTATCCTTTTAAAATTTAATAAAAAATTTGATGTTTTAACAAAAAGTATTGAGTTTTTATTTGTTATTTCATATCAACTACAGCCCCTTCATAAATATGGTTGATACCCCGTGATGATGAATCTAGATGACGTGCTCCTCATTGAATTGTAATCACTTCGTAACATTCGTGTACCATCTTTACCAGATACAACTAAGGGTAACCCCGAATCACATGCAGCAATACAAAATAGTGGCGTATTTGCCGAATATGCTTGCCGTGGTCGGTTTATCTAAACCTGTAGAAAATTCCGTTCAGGCATTCTTGAATTTGTATATTAACCGATGGTGGATAGTCCAGTTGATAGTCAGGGTGTCAGCAAACATCTGTTGCCATTCGGAATTATTGTAATTTTCGTTTCGCTTTTACGTTGCTTCCGTAAATTTCCTCTGTTTTGTGATCGGCCAGTGTATTTTGACCTAAGACTACTTGTAAATGCGTTTGAAGAGCAAATATTGTCTAAAATTGTAAAACTATACATTAAACTGTTATTGAAATAATTATTTAAAAAGCCATTACCGTATAATCAATTTTACTAGTGTCGTTTGTTACACAATTATCTCTTGCGGCCATCATATTGATCTTCGATTATTAATATCAGTTTTTAGATCATTCTTGATTCGGGACAGTTCCCTAGATTTCATGCAAATTATTCTCAAAGTTGACTACATCCTTCTCAAGTATTTGAGCTTGAACGAAATTTACTTGGCCCATTATATACCAGTCCGCAACACTTTCTGCTACCATATCGATAGCTGGTTTCACATCATCGACCAATAATGATTTCAACCGTTTGCCGTAAATTTTTATTTTTTCCAAAGCATGGAATTGTTCATCGTTATAAGTTAGTGAACGAGTAGCTCGATGACGAAGTAAATGTTGCCAGGAATCACGCAATCGCTCAATTGAGGTTTTCGATTTTTCTTTTGCTCGGATTCGGCCCGGACATCGATTATTTCTGATGGCATTTTGCAATTCTCGCGTTAGCATCTTATCAGTTACAGTTACTGACTTCGAATAGTTGCCGCACAGGATTCACAACCTTATCAAAATCAACTTTTAATTGTATCACCTCTTTTAAGAGTAATTTAGATTTATTATTTCCATCCTGTTTTACAGACATATATATCACACTGTTTTACACATAAACATATAATACTAAAAATATTAATAAATAATAATAATATTATAAAATTTAAAAATATTATTATTTATTAATATTTTTGTTATAATTATTATATAATAGTATTATATAATGTTAATAATATTATTAAAATCTTTGGTTTTACATCACAAATATATAATTGTCAAATACATCTATATTTTCTGTCAATTATAGAGCAAACATAAAAAAGGCGCCTTACAATGAGCACAAAATTTAGTTCCTTTTGTAGTTTTTGGTTGGTAAGCTTGAGGAAACCATAGCTCAAAATAAAAAATATTTCAATTCGATTGCGGCAAGAGTAGGCGGGGCATAGAGCAAAACACGTAATTTGATTGGTTTATCTTGTGGAAACGATTGCGACAATCGTTGTATTGTAACCTTTCCCCTTTTGTGTAACGGTTCGATGGATGACAATCCGAACACGTTTTAGCAGCACGTGGTGGTTACGTAGAAAAAAAATGATTATCCAATACAGGTTCTGCAAGACGGTCTCTTAGCGCGGCTATCACTCAGGGTCGTTGCGTGGGTTTTCTGCAGGCTGTGAAGGATCTGGAATAACCGTCAATTTAAAATGGTAAAGGAAAGGGTCCAAATAATACCACACATTTACAAATCCAACATGGACGCTAGAATCCAGTTAAATTGCACTCTATTTAAAAATGATAAGGGATTAATTAATCATGTTAATTAGTTTATAGTAAAGAAAACAACGATATATATATATATATATATATATATATATATATATATATATATATATATATATATATATATATATATATATATATATATATATATATATATATATATATATATATATATATATATATATATATATATATATATATATATATATATATATATATATATATATATATATATATATATATATATATATATGTATATATATTACTAGGCTTAGGATTTCAAGGTTTTTAAAAATCAGAAATATTTACCTAAAATATGTATCAAAACCTGTGAAATATTTGGTAAAAATATGTATTCAAAATTAATTTAAAAAAAGCCAACTTATCACAACTGTATGTGTATCACAACAAATCAATTTATTAAAAAATAAAATTCAGTACATCAATATAAAATAATAATTTTATGAAAAATATTGCTTATTTAAACTGTTAAATCTATTTCGGCGTTTAACGTATTGTTACAGTATATAATTAAATGATGCTTTAAATTTTGAAATTTAAATTTTAGACGGTTTGGTTGCAAAAATTGCTTGTACATCGAAAATGTACGTTCGACATCTACAGATGTTAGTGTGGCATATTTGAATGACGCAATTTCAGATGCTGTAAAATTTGGTACTTCTGCCGCATCTGCATTTCCCTCCAAAATATCTTGAATCGTTTTAATTAGTTTTAAATCCGGATTTTTGTCTAAAACTTGTTTTAATTTCGTACTAATGATTTTACCAATGGGACTTGTTATCTTTTCAGTTAAGGATTCAGTTTTCTGTAACATATTAAACTGTTCTGCCTGTGATTTTTTCGATGATTCAAGACGTTCGATGGTACCAACCAAATGACTGTAGTTAGCCGCTATAAAAGCTAAATCGGTTTTTACATTAGGTTTTGCCATGTATGTTTTTGCTATTTCAATGTTTTTGGTTTCCTCGACGTTTAAAAGATCAAATATTTTAATTAATTTTTCTAAATTATTTGCATAGTAACTAACAGCGCTTAACCAGCTTCCCCAGTGAGTTACAATGGGCTGTGGTGGTAAAGCTAAATCAGGTTCTGTAGTTTTAAAAATGTGTACTCGTGATGGAGCTTTTAAGAATACGCTTTTGACGGTCGACACCAACCGATTCACATCGTTGAAATTTGACCGAATTGTTTCCGCAACTCTATGTAAGCCATGTACTAGACAAGTAATATGGATTAATTTGGGATAGAATACCTTTATCGCTTGGGTGGACTTTACCATATATGGAGCTGCATCTGTCATAAAGAGAAGTATTCGATGCCTATCAAAATTATCACCCAACAACTTCACAGATTCATCGAATAAAACTGCGATAGTCGAATGGTTAGTTTTTTCTAACTCAGCCACATTTAGTAAAAATTTTTTTGTTGACGTATCTGGGTCAGTATCTAAAATGCCTACAACAACATTGGCAATATATCTTGCCAGTAATGTCGGTCGTTTTGTCAATCGATATCCACAAGTACTTCCCTTCAACTTCTTGCCGAATTTTACTCATTTGAATATCAAATAATTCCACAACGTATTTTTTCTGAAGTGTCGACTGATCCGGTACTTTCTCATTCGTATATTGTTCTAGAAACGTCACTAATCGACGATTTAACAATTTTGATAATGGTATGTTAGCAGACACAAAAGCCAAACACAAATCTTGCTTAAATTTTGACCCATTTAGTACCGCCATTGAATTTGGTAGAAGTGTTTGGGATATTTTGGCTTCACGACGTTTATCTAGCTCTTTATGCTTTGCACTAGATAAATGTTGGTGTAATTGCGATTTTTGTTGTACAATTACTGCCTTTTCACAGTAATTGCAAAATAGTATGGACCCATCGGTCTTAAATACACCTTTATACTCCGCGACGATCAAATTTAATTTGCTACTTAAACTTGGTTTGGCTTTTGGCATTGTCAATTTAATTAAAAATATATCCAGTGGTATTGCAAAATTATTAATTTCCACGAATTTTTATTTTAGTACTCCAGTTTTATTTGAAATAATTTAAATTGAAATTTTTATCCAAGAATAAAAGAGAAACTGTTTATTTAGGTTAGCTGTCAAATTCTTAATAAAAGTTTTTCCCAGTGGTGGTAACAAGCGTACATAAAAACAACTAATTTTAAACTAAATTAAATTAAATATTTTATGCTAGTATAAAATAGATGTCGTAGAAAAATAATTTTTAGAATTAGATTTGTCGATTGTTTTATCGAAATAATCAGTAAAAATTAACAAAAAATTAGCAAGTATGTGGAAAATATACAAAATATGTATTAAAAAACCACATATGTGAAAATATGTAAAAATATGTAATTATAGCCCAAATATGTAAAAATATGTAACAACATATGGAGCAAATTGGGTTTTATCAGTTCTAAAACGAATAAATACATAAACAAATTTTGGTTTGAATGTTCCAAAAAAATATTTTTTTACCTAAGAAACCTAAGCCTATATATTACCAAAAGAAATTGTAGCAAATAATAACCAAAATATATGTATAGCAGAAGAAATGAAAAATTTATTTTCCTTTTCTTATAAAAGATATCTTAAAATTTATTAATTAATTACTTATAAAAAAAAAAAATAACCTCTACATATTCCTTGGCATAACCCATAAAACACCTTGTTAAAGTTAGCCGAAAGATTCCAGCCGAAAGATAATGCAGATAGTGTCTTGACTATTTTTAAACTCTCTTTATACTCTCGCTCCTATCGATTTTTAAATTCCTATAAACTGAAATAATTTCTCCTTCACCCGAATGATGTAATTCGATCCTAAATTCTCCTAAATTCGGGCTAATAACTGATTTTTGCTGTATTCAAGACACTATCTGCATTATCTTTCGGCTGGAAACTTTCGGCTAACTTTAACAGTATCCATAAAACACAAAAAAAAATAATAATAATATTAAAGAAAATTTATATAGACGCAAAAAATTTTTTTATCCGTTATATTTAGTTTAATTGTAATTTTTTTTTATATATATATATATATTTAGGACATATGATATAATTACGGAATGCAAAAAAAAAACTTACCAATAGTAACCAATGTCCTGAGAAAGCGCTGTCAGCAAGTTATTGATATACCTGTGAATAAGATTTAATGAATTATGTTTTCCTAAAACCCGAATGATACGCGATTGGTACATTGATACCACAACGTTTTGAATTAAACTAAATACGTATTATAATATATAGATAATCATAAATTAACCAATAATACTTTAACGAAATTTACCATATTAAATTTAAGAGAAATAAAGAAAACAACAAAAATGTATCAAATTACTAAAATAACAATCTTAATAATAAAAGACATGCAAAGAAAAAATAACTGCAAACCACCAAAACCTTACTTTACTTGTTACCGTATAATATAAACTCCGTAACAACGAAACATAAAGTTTTGTTTTAGTGATCCAAAAATGAACTTAAATTTATCGAACTAAAGTATATAATTATATATAGTTTCGCTGTCCACTACACTAGGAATGATCCAAAATCTCGCGCACGTTTTGCCTTGAATAACTGGTATGCACAATCCACAATATAACGGTTGCAAAAAAAAAACCCAAAAATCCTGTAAGGCCAACCAAATCGCGGTTTTCCGCTTTTCATGCGCTGCAATTTTGCGGAGTTAGATTTCTCATGCAAAATGGAGAATCTACGGCTTGTACAACAACCACACTGTTGTTTCTTTCGACCCCAAGGGTAGAACATACGCCAACTTTTAGTTGCGTATTCTATTAATTAATTAAACCGCACAATCACAGTACTTTAAATTTTTTTTTTCTTAAAAGGTACAGTTCACTTTTTACTAAGGCTCACTATTCTTGATATTTTAAAATGATATTTTCGAGTGAAACTTTTTAAAACGAATGAATCGCTATTCCCAATTTGCTTAACTTTTCGATTCATATTTCATGGTATTAGACATTGTGAGAATATAGATTTCATACCATTACATTAGGAAGAACAGAAAATTGCATACTATTACATGTATCCAGGATCGGTTGTACGATTTACCATTAAGACAGTAAAACAAAATATTTGAATCATCCCTGGTCTCGTCTCGGATAAGATTTACATAACAAAATAGAATCATTATTGAGAGTATATAGCTATAAACTGAAAATATCATAATAATTAGGTAATTAGAGAATTGTAAACTACAGCCACAAAACAAACGCCGATAATTGCATAAGTACACTGAATTCACAAAGTACTTGAATCACTATAACATTGTTTCTCTCTCAGTTTTGTGTTAGGAATCATCATTTGTCATGTCATACACGAGACATACAAATTAACAAAAAAAAACAACTTTCGTGTAGCGATATGAGTCGTCATATCGTTACAGTCGTGGGGCAGTCCCACACCCTGAGATGAGTCTCATAAGCCGGCAATTAATTTATTATCATGATTTCAGGTCAGGACGAAGTTTTTAATGTCTTAATATCCTTCATGTGATAAGTGCCTAATAATTTACCATGCAGATCTTCAACTTCGACAGCAACTGTACCAACAAATTTCTTTACTCTACCAATTATGAATTTAGGAGCAAGTTTTCCTGCGAAGTATTTTGTCGCATCGCTTTGCACGAAATTGCGTACATAAATAATTTGACCAATCTGAAAATCGCGAATTCTTGAACGCAAATTATAACGTCTCTCGTTATTTTGATGTACTTGTTGCATGTGATTCAAAACTTTCTCTTGAGCTAAAGACAACCGATCAGCTGGTTGAATAACGATCGAGCAGTCTTCTAAACATTTTAAATCTCGCAACAGTTGATATTCTGAACCATTCATAATTTTATGTTGTCCGAATACTAAATAATGCGCGGAAAATCCGGTAGATGAATGCACAGAATTACGAATAGCAGCAGCAATCTCATGAATATGGGTATCCCAACTTCGATGGCTATCTGAAATATAAGCAGGAATTGCTGATAATAGTGTACGGTTAACTCTTTCGCTGGCATTACTCTGTGGGGAGTACTTGGGAGTTCTAATATGTTTTACATTAAAACGTTGAAGAAGATTCTTAAAGGTTTTGGATAAAAATTGAGGTCCGTTATCGGTTAAAATTGATTCAGGTATCCCGAATACGTGAAATACGTTATTCTCAAGTGCTGGACACAACAGGGTGGCATTCGCACTACGCATGGGAAATAAAAGAACAAAACGAGAATAAGAATCAAGCAAAATAAATAAATATATATTTCCGAGTTTAGTTCTGGGATATGGTCCTAAAAAATCTACGTATAAATGTTGCCATGGCCGATACGTTACAATTTGATTACCCATATTAGGTTGTAAAATTTGATTAGGCGCTTTACATGTCTTACAAATTTCACATTTTGAAATGTAATCTTTAATAGTGAGTAACATTTTTGGCCAATAAAAATATCTTTTTAATTTCTCTAATGTTTTCCCGATTCCTAGGTGCGCGGAAGTCGGAGGATTGTGAGCTTGATGAATTAGCTCGAGCACTAATGGAGATGGGACATATAGTTTCCACTTGGGTAAATCACTAATTGGGCTATTAATTCCGAATTGATCAGTAAAATAAATTTTATTGTTCATAACACGGAGATTACTGTTAACATTAGTTTTCGATTTTAGTGTAGTGATTAGTTCTACATAGGCGGGATGAAGAAAGTGAGGTGAATTTTGATCAATTGGAAAATTGTCATCATTTAAATTATATTGAATCGATTCAACGTGGATTTCAAATGCTCGGGATAACGTATCCGGAACGATATTTTGAGATCCCTTTATGAATGTCTTTTTGAATGTCAAAACTAAATGGCTGTAATTTTAAACTCCATCGAGCTAGTCTGCCTTGAAGATCTTTAAGAGACATCAACCATTGTAAAGAGGCGTGATCTGTTATGATTGTAAAGGTATAACCATCAATATAACAGCGAAACTTACGAACACTTTGTACCGCAGCAAAACATTCCAATTCCGTAACGGAATAATTTTTTTGGGCATCATTTAATTTCTGCGAGAAAAAGCAATGGGCTTTTGAGCTCCATGCTGATCGATTTGAAACAAAACTCCTCCGATTCCACTGGAACACGCGTCGCACTGGATATAGAAACGTTCGTCAAAATTCGGGTGTGATAGTACTGGAGCTGTAGATAAGGCTTCTTTAAGATTTTCAAATGCTTTTTGCGTATCTTCAGACCATTTCCACTTCTGTGTCTTTTTCAATAAATTGGTTAGCGGAGCAGAAATAATAGAGAAATTTTTAATAAACCGCCGGTACCAGCCGCACATTCCGATGAATCATCGGATTTGCTTTCGAGTACGCGGTATAGGAAATTCAAGGATTGCTCTAGCTCTCTCAGGATCGGTTTTAAGACATCCGTCTCCAACTAGGTATCCTAAATACTTAATTTGTTTGAGTAAGAAGTTACTCTTCTCGACATTGATAGTCAAGTTGGCAGTAGTTAACAGAACGGCAACTTGTTCCAGCAGGTCATAATGTTCATCCAATGTTGCTGAAGTAATTAACAAATCATCTAAATATGTGAAAACACGATCGTGTAAGTTATGTGGGATGACTTTATCCATTAGGCGACAAAGAGTTTGGGGCGCGTTGCACAGGCCGAATGGCATCACTTTAAATTGAAAGAGAGGTTGACCTGGCACAGAAAATGCGGTTTTGTCTCGTGAATCGGGGTGCAAGGGTACTTGCCAAAAGGCATCCTTAAGATCGAGGCTTGATATAAACCGAGTATGATCAAGTCGACTGAGTAGACTTTCTATTAAGGGTAAAGGATAAGCTTCCTTTTGTGTTACTTCGTTTAGACGTCGAACGTCAAGACAAAGACGAATTTGACCATTTTTCTTTGGCACGGGGGCAATAGGAGAGCTCCACGCACTGGTCGATTCCTCTATGACATCAAGAGATAACATTCGCTTGATTTCTGCATTAATTTGCAATTGTCGATTTATATATCCAAAAACTCGCTGACACTCACCACTTGCAGTAGATATAGAAGTAGTTAGATGATGCAGTGTAATATCTGGATTATTTAAGAGTTTTTCCGATCCCGCGCCTAATACGCTAACGCTAGCTCCACTATCAAGTAAACCATGATAATGACAACCATCAATTAGAACATCTGCGTAGGGTCGTTTATCTTTGGAATCATTTGAAATCATTGAATTTAGAATATTGGAACGGAACTGTCGAATTTTATCCCAATAAAGACGTGTACGTATCTTTTGCTTGACAGAAGGTTGAACTTTGTATAATTTCGAAGTATTACTGAGATTAATATGAATATCATCGGCCAACACAGTATCACAATCATGTGTAGAATGAATATCTTCAGTTTGAATGCCAACCGATTTAGTACCGACTGAACATTGATTGACTAATGGTGGATAAGAATAAAATAAAGATTTATTAGGATCAAAAGAAGAATTATTATTAATTAAGGTTTCATTAAAGTTACGATTATTATCTAAGAATGTAGCGGAATGGAAAGAATCGTCAGAATCTACCGATTCACATTCCCAATGTTCTGTTCGCGTTGGTTTCCGTTCTGGTCGGTGTTGCACGTATTGTCGGTTTTCTGGGACATCAATATTTGCTTTGGGGTACCCAAGATCCAAGACTGCCTCGGAACCCGCAAGGCGTTTCCCGAACATTTCGGACAATTAGATGCCATAAAATCCTTATACCCACATTTAAAACAAAATCGTTTTAACGGTAAAGGACAATCTTGAAATGTGTGACCTATGTCGTCACAATTAAAACAAATGAACATATTATTATGATTTATATTGTCGAATGTCACGGACTTTCGATGTGCTTTAGAAGTATTTAGTTGAGCAACCTCGGTAAAACCATCCTCCCCTGGTGGTTCCATTTCTGAAGCATTAAATTGACCTTCATGTAGATGAAGTTCATGAAGAGATTTTTTCCCGGACACAATCGTGTCGATGTTGATACCCAAGCGCGACCATGTCGTTTCCCACGCAGTTGCGCTCTTTATGAGGGTCTGAACACTATCAAATAGTTTGTCCGTCAAATTTAACTGCAGTGCAGGATGCATATTCAATCTTAACACATCTATTAGTTCCTCCTCAGAATAAGTCCTCTTACATTGTAAGGTCAGGCTCCAAACTTCATTATAAAAGTTCAAAAATGATTCTTTAGGAAGTTGTTTTCTGGATTCCACTAAGCGACGAAGCTCAAATTCCGTTCTCCGATCTTTGAATCTCTCTATCAAATCATTTCTAAAAAGTAACCATGTAGCATTTGGATTCGAGCGTCGATATGTCCAATAATATCGTAACGCATTTCTTTTGAGTACAAAACATATTTCGGTAAATAATAATTCATCCACTAAATTTAATGATTTTGCTAGCGTTTCAACTTGAAATAAAAATAAATCAACGGGAACTGCATTAGAAAGGCCATCATACGAAATACCAGATCTAGCTAATGTACGTGTGTCAGTCATATATCTTCGAGATGTAGAAGAATTTAAATTTGTTAGAGGAGTACTATTTTTGTCCTCATAATTATGTTTAGCTCCTTTAGAATAATCAAATACAGGGATTTCATTGTCATCATCTGACTCTGAAATTTCGCCTGGCTCATTCAATTGCATTTCTTTAATTTCATTTAAAGTAGTTTCGAAGTCGGTGTTATCTTGTAGAACGGATTGGATTTTTAAAAGCAACGTTTGAGTAGTTTCTAAAAGTTCTGTTGCTTGTTTACCATACGTGGGTGATCGTTGTGCTCTTGTTAATCGACCGTTTAAATGAATAAGTCGGGTCTCTAAACCACGTATAACATTAATTTCAAGCTCTTTAGATACGTCTAATTTCTCCATTTGGGATTTCAATTCCGATAATTTCTTTGAGCATTTTGAAATTTCGTGTTGTGGTTTTTTCCTAGCAGCAGAGTGCATCTTGTAAGGTCGTAATGCCGGTGTATCCGACTCTAGTTCGAAAGCCTTTTCAAGTTGGGACAATACATCCGTTGGGTAACCTCTGATATTACGAAGCCTACATTCCACACTTAGTTCGTCTAAATCAAGTAGTCGAGGATCCATTATAGGTAAATTATTATGTTAAAGTTGTAAATAAAACAGAATTACGTAAATTGATAGCGAAAATCAAAGTTACGAATATAAACTAAATTAATAATAATAATAATAATAAGTATTAAGAAAATTTGAAATAATATATATTATATAGAAATGTCAATAATATAGTATTTTGGAATAGAGGCAATTCAACCATCAAATCAATAACAAGTCACAAAAAGGTGTTTGATTATTTGGAACACATAAAAAAAAGAAGTGGAATGATTGCAAAATTCACCATTCAATCCATCAAACTTCTAAGATTTACAATCTGGATTGATTAATTGAATAGTGAAGTTCGTAATGAGAAGAAATCTTTACAATGAGTGAAATTCCTAATATCAATTAACGAATAAGAATAGAGAACTCAAATCACTGTAAGGTTAATTTTTGTTGAGGGATATAAGTAAACCTAATCAATACCCGGAGGTAGTAGTGTAACGTTATTTCCGATCAACTAAAGATCCTAATTAATGTAGATAAACATTACAATTGCAACTTATGGAGATTATAACTGAAACAAAAACAAAAATTTGAAGAATACAAACTATCATATCAATACCTAACGTAGATGTATAGCTTGTATTGCAACAAAAAAAATATAATACATAATAGAGGAAGGGAAAAAAAAATAAAGTAACAAAAAAAAACGGTTTATGAACCATAACGATTTGACCTAAGGTTGGGCGCCACTATGTAACCTTTCCCCTTTTGTGTAACGGTTCGATGGATGACAATCCGAACACGTTTTAGCAGCACGTGGTGGTTACGTAGAAAAAAAATGATTATCCAATACAGGTTCTGCAAGACGGTCTTTTAGCGCGGCTATCACTCAGGGTCGTTGCGTGGGTTTTCTGCAGGCTGTGAAGGATCTGGAATAACCGTCAATTTAAAATGGTAAAGGAAAGGGTCCAAATAATACAACACATTTACAAATCCAACATGGACGCTAGAATCCAGTTAAATTGCACTCTATTCCAAAATGATAAGGGATTAATTAATCATGTTAATTAGTTTATAGTAAAGAAAACAACGATATATATATATATATATATATATCTATATTACCAAAAGAAATTGTAGCAAATAATAACCAAAATATATGTATAGCAGAAGAAATGAAAAATTTATTTTCCTTTTCTTATAAAAGATATCTTAAAATTTATTAATTAATTACTTATAAAAAAAAAAAATAACCTCTACATATTCCTTGGCATAACCCATAAAACACAAAAAAAAAATAATAATAATATTAAAGAAAATTTATATAGACGCAAAAAATTTTTTTATCCGGGTCGGCGATTGATCGTCGTCGAGGAAAGACGTGTTTTTGTCTCTCCTCGAAATAAATAAATTATTTAATTTAAATTTGTTATGGTTAACTAATAAATAACTAATAATTTTATATGTGTTAAATAAATAAATAATAATAATAATATAATAATAATTTGTGTAAATTGATAAGTAAAGTGAAAAGTTGTACATATTGTATGTTTATATAAATTTGTGTGTGGTGTGTTTGCATTGGTGTAGAATATGTACGTAACAATTTGCACTTATATTACATATTTTAATACCATTGCTTGTATGCATCACACGCGCTATATGTAAACCTTCAATATGTATGACTTTTTTGATTCCAAAGGATGCTAAGATAAGTGTTGTCCATTTATTCATTGTTTCAATACATATTTTAATTATTATATATACTTTTTCCAAATAAATTTTAAGTATATAAACCTTTTAACTGTATTTTATAACTCATAAAGGAGTAGAGTACTAGTATTCTCATCTAGTGGGTCAATCGAGTATAGTTTGCGCGAGAAAAAGATTTTTAATACCGTTGTTCTGTTTTTGTTACACTCGCTTAACAATTTTTGTTGTTGTTTCGCTACGATTATTTTTCGTTTTTTTGCCGGTAATTTTGAATTCTACGTTTTGTTTGGTATGCATATATATTTACTCGTACATTATATATTTTGCATGGAGATTAGTGATGGAGGTGTATAGCGGGGTATACATACATTCCAATATCCACTAAAAATGTGGTTTTGCGATGTATATACATAGCTTGTTATATGCTTTTAGCTTTGGCTAATTGGTCGTTGGGTATATATGTGTTGGTTTGGTTACGATGAAACAATTTACAAGATCAGGGTTGTTTTTGTTTTCATATTATTTTATTTATATTCATTACATAATTATTATATATTTGTTATATGCATAGGTATTTACTTTTTGTGCTTGTGTGTGTAAATGTTTTTCGATATGAAAAGACACAAAAAACACAGAAGATCAAATCATAGATTTTAGTTGTTGTTTTCCTTGTTGTTCGCCTTTTCATTGATTTCATTTGTGTGATCAATTTTCACAGAGGCGGCGAGGATATGGTGGAGCCGTATTGCAATAAATTTTCTTTGATATTTGTGGTAGAGTGCTTTGAATAGATTTCGTTCATGATGAGTCGGTGTCTGTGGTTTATGATGGTTGTTCATTGAACATTGTGTTTCTCAACTTACGGAGGGTTATATCCATATAACATGCTCTGTCGTTACCTGTATTTGTAAGCTATTTTGGGCTATTTTAAATCGTTTTGTTCGGGAGTTGATGTCAATCAATTATCGATCAATTGTTGGTATAAAAAGGCAAATTTGCAGTTTTGCATGGAACCCTTGTCTTAGGTTTGGATTTGTATATCCAGGTTGGTATCTTTGCTGAATATTATAGATGTTTTTCTTAAAGTTTACCGTCGGTTTCGCAGGAGTTGAGTAATTTTTGAAATTTTAGGATGATCGGTCGTACGTTGGGGTTTTTGAGCTGTAGGATTGCCGCGATACTTTTATAATCACGACTGTATGAAGCATGGGTGTTGTCGATTAGTGTTGTTGATGGGAGATCGCTTGGCGAATGGTAGAGGTGTCACGGGGAGAGGATTCAAACCGTCTTTTGGGGTTGTTTCGGATATAACTTTGTGTGTTGCAGTGTGTTTTTTGTTTATAGAGGGGGTGGGTAACGAGTACTCTTGGATAAACATAACATATCCTTTGGTACATTTTACTATGACTATTTATAAAATAATTCTTTTCACAATGTGATTTCAGAGATTATTAGAATTTTACTAATATTCCTTCATACAATTATTCAGCGTTTGACTATTAAATCATTATACATATTTTAATTTGGTGAGAAATTTAGAGTTATCGAGGTTTTTTAATTTAAAAGTCAGAAGAGCAGACAATAGGAATCATAATGGATCGGGTTTCTAATAAATTTGTCATTTCAGCGAATACTTTTTGGAATTGCATATATCTTGGAAGGTACAGATTAAATTTGAAATGCAGTTAAATATTGCTGTACTTAGATAGTTTTTCAGGGATCATGGCTTTTTTTAATTAAATTATTTTCTAGGTTGTTTCGGGAGACTGTCATGAAGAGGTTGTTTGGGAGACAGTAAATTGATGAAGGTTTTGATTAGCTTGTTCTATGTTTGATAAACAATTATCGCTGGTTGTTCTTTTTATGATTTATTTAATACGATTGAGTTATTTGGAAAATGGATCCTACAGTTGTGCTAGCTACTTATTAATTCTGCCATCTTACAGATTCCGGATTGCTTTAAAATAACTTCAATTCTGGTTTAATTTGTTTAGGTATTGGGGTTCTAAAACTGTGCCAAATATGCATTAGTGATATTACCTTACATATATCAGATTAGCTGTTTTTGAAACCAGTTTTCATTTGGCCATTAGGGATGGCAAGGACAAGTGATCTTCACATTATATAATTTTTTTATTTAACTATTTTTTTATAAATAAATCCATTAATTCAGCAGATTCTACCAGTTGAAGATAAAAAGAAGGTCGTCCGTTCCTTTCGTGCTTTGATACTAGTACTGCAATATTTAGTGATTTCTGGATTCGATTTGTTTTAATTTATTTTGATTTAACTTGTTTTAAGCGAAATTTAGTTAATACTAATCATAACATTACATTTATTTCATTCAAGCTAATTTAACTCTTAATAATGACATTTTATTTCAGGAAATTTACTGCAACTTAATTAATAAAGATTTTTAATTATAATTATATTTTTTTAGGATGCTGAGTTCTGAATATATCGAAAAAAATCAAAAATAATTGTGTTGTCTTGTGCTAACCGTCTTATATTACATTTCAACTAACAATTTACTAACTATTGACTACTTAGGTGTCTGAAACCGGGTCAATTTCCATAATAATTAACAAACCTTTCCTATCCCTCCATCTTGTTATATGTAAAAGAGTGTGCGGATGGGCCCGGCGTCAACCGGGAATCTTACTTAGGTTTGGTCGCACATTCCAATCAATCAATCAATCAAGACGCAAAAAATTTTTTTATCCGTTATATTTAGTTTGATTGTAATTTTTTTTTTTTATATATTGTATATATTTAGGACATATGATATAATTACGGAATGCAAAAAAAAAACTTACCAATAGTAACCAATGTCCTGAGAAAGCGCTTTCAGCAAGTTATTGATATACCTGTGAATAAGATTTAACGAATTATGTTTTCCTAAAACCCGAATGATACGCGATTGGTACATTGATACCACAACGTTTTGAATTAAACTAAATACGTATTATAATATATAGATAATCATAAATTAACCAATAATACTTTAACGAAATTTACCATATTAAATTTAAGAGAAATAAAGAAAACAACAAAAATGTATCAAATTACTAAAATAACAATCTTAATAATATAAGACATGCAAAGTAAAAATAACTGCAAACCACCAAAACCTTACTTTACTTGTTACCGTATAATATAAACTCCGTAACAACGAAACATAAAGTTTTGTTTTAGTGATCCAAAAATGAACTTAAATTTATCGAACTAAAGTATATAATTATATATAGTTTCGCTGTCCACTACACTAGGAATGATCCAAAATCTCGCGCACGTTTTGCCTTGAATAACTGGTATGCACAATCCACAATATAACGGTTGTAAAAAAAAACCCAAAAATCCTGTAAGGCCAACCAAATCGCGGTTTTCCGCTTCTCATGCGCTGCAATTTTGCGGAGTTAGATTTCTCATGCAAAATGGAGAATCTACGGCTTGTACAACAACCACACTGTTGTTTCTTTCGACCCCAAGGGTAGAACATACGCCAACTTTTAGTTGCGTATTCTATTAATTAATTAAACCGCACAATCACAGTACTTTAATTTTTTTTTTTTCTTAAAAGGTACAGTTCACTTTTTACTAAGGCTCACTATTCTTGATATTTTAAAATGATATTTTCGAGTGAAACTTTTTAAAACGAATGAATCGCTATTCCCAATTTGCTTAACTTTTCGATTCATATTTCATGGTATTAGACATCGTGAGAATATAGATTTCATACAATTACATTAGGAAGAACAGAAAATTGCATACTATTACATGTATCCAAGATCGGTTGTACGATTTACCATTAAGACAGTAAAACAAAATATTTGAATCATCCCTGGTCTCGTCTCGGATAAGATTTACATAACAAAATGGAATCATTATTGAGAGTACATAGCTATAAACTGAAAATATCATAATAATTAGGTAATTAGAGAATTGTAAACTACAGCCACAAAACAAACGCCGATAATTGCATAAGTACACTGAATTCACAAAGTACTTGAATCACTATAACATTGTTTCTCTCTCAGTTTTGTGTTAGGAATCATCATTTGTCATGTCATACACGAGACATACAAATTAACAAAAAAAAACAACTTTCGTGTAGCGATATGAGCCGTCATATCGTTACAGTATCCGCAAGTATGTATTCAGCATAAAGCAATAAATTTTGGAGTATAAAATATGTTTATTTTACAAAATATAATTTCATAAAAATATTTCGCGTGCCTGTCTTTCGAAATATAGAGTATATTGCAACGCGTATGATATTGATATTTCCATGACAAGTGTGTGGCATTACATCATGTTTGTTTAAATATTATATAATTTTTTACTTATTATAGATGGATGCCATATTGAAGTTAGCCCATGTGCTGACGAATCAACCGATTATTTTAATTATCAAGGCTGGTATTCAACCGTTTTGTTCGCAGTTGTAGACTATAGGCATAGTAATTGTATAAATTTAGAAACTCCATATTAATTTAAATTAATGTTTATGATTACAATACAGATATCGTTTCATTTATATAAATGTTGGTTCACCAGGACGAAATAATGATGCCTTCATATATGGAAATTCAAAATTGAAGGATATCCATACAAACGATCCAGTATTCAAAAAATATGTTCAAATTATCAATAATGTTAAAATACCGGTTTTATTAATTGGCGCTTCGCGTTTCCTTTATCCCACAACCTAATGAAACCTTTTCCACAACAAAATTTAAGCAATCAACTGGAATTCAATTTTAATAAAGTATTAAGCCGGGCCAGAAGAGTTGTAGAAAATGCTTTTGGGCATTACAAAGCCAGGTTCAGAAGGATTGGTAAAGGATTAGAAGTTGATATCGCCAATACAAACAAAATCATAAAAGCATGTTGCATTCTTCACAATATATGTAATGAAGCAAATGACCAGATTATTGATATTTGTAACGTAGAAGATTATGGAAGAACACAGCCAAATTTCAATAGCACTGTAGGTGAGCGACATGCAAATGGAAATAAAATTAGAAGAACTTTGGCAGAAAATCTGAACACTCAAAGAATAAACTCATTAAATTAAAAAAAAAAAAATTATTTAATAAATTCGGTTTTATTTCAAAAATTCATTATTTTAAATTTCAAAATGTTTTTCAAATTATTCACAAAATATTATCACAAATGCTTCATCTATGTACACATTTAACATCAGTAAGATGTATCAATTTAATTAATATATAATAAATATATGGCTTTATTAATCCTTAAAATAATTAACTAAAACTTTTTGAAGTTTTAAATTTTCCTCCGCCAACAATAGCGATTTTTCGGCAATTGCATTGGCTTTCGCCTGATATTATAGGCTGTCTCTCATAAATTGCACGCTTTGTTCATAATATTTTTCTTCGCGATTGTTGAGCTCTTCTTCGATTTTGTTAAATTTTTCCATTTCATCCAGCATATTTTGGTGAATGGAAATTATTTTTAATTTTTGTTTCTTTGGGCGGGGGGGGGGGGTACATTCGGCAAATCAGGCGATGAAGCATCATCGCAATTTTGCACATTAGTTTCATCAGCCGTACACGTGAAATCTAAAAATTCTACTTCTTCATAGTCATTTATAGGTTCATGATCTGTAAAAAAATAAATGTATATATATAAAAATAAACACATAAAAAATATATTAGGTACTCTGATAATTCTGTTATTCACATCATCATCTTCTTGTTCATAATAATAAATTCTAAAATATTACCCGTGCTTTGAATGCTATCAGTACTTTCTTCAATAAGTCTCTCGTTGTTCACTGGAAGTCTGCCCAAAATGCCATTAATTTTATCATACCACTACCACTGAGAACGTGTGCCGCCTGAAGGACCAATAATCTTTTTTTCATTCCTATAAAATACAAGAAATATGTAAATATTATATCAAATGCATCAAATAAGTACATGTCAAATCCTATACCTGTATTTCTGAGTCAAATTTTTTATTTTATTGGAAATTTCAGCTGCCTCACAGAAGATTTCATATTGTTCCATTTTATGTTTCATCTCCTCACATACGTGAGAATTTCGTTTCGCTCGTCGCAAATATCTCAACAGATGCGTCACACCAACTGAATTTTTTTTATTCCTATAAATGAAAAATTGTACGTATTATTTCACTAGTATGTATATTTATTTAAACATTTGATTTTTCTCACTGGCTTTCCATATTTATAAATTAATTGTTGATAACAATTAAATTAACATCTATTGTTATTATATTACTGTATACTAATTTAGGAACATCGGCAATTTCAAAACACAACGATTAATAAACTATAAAACTTAAACTGACACATTTGAAATAAAATTCATGACACACTCCTAGTGTTCACTCGTGTCCAAGAGGATATAAAATATCCGGGTTTTTTTGAGCTACAAACCGAAAGCACCCTATAAATCGGTATATTTTTAACTCCACTTTGTTTTGGATTTTTCGGGTTTTTTTGACATCTGAGTTTTGTTTTGAAAAAACTCAATTTTTAATAGCCGGCTAAACTTCATTCAATAATAAACGCGTTCACTCGTGTAATAAAAAAAATTGGGATATTTTACTGATGTGAAGTTAGTCGGGGTAAAATATTTCAAAAATATACCGATTTTTTATGTCAGAAAATCATCAGTGAACACGCTGACTAATACGTTCGTTGTCACTTTCTCGCATTTTATATTTATTCACCCGTTCCACACGGCATATATCTTTCATGCCTGTCATCACAATTGTGTGGGTTACGAAAAAGAATCATGTCAAAAATTTATTTTGTTTGTATTTTGTCCCAACTTACACATTTGTGCATTCCACTTAAATCGTTTTCGTTTCGAAAAATAACACTAAAACTATAATAATAGTAAAATAATTAATATGTTATATTAATTTATATGTTATCAAATTATAATGTTTTTCTCAAAAATAATTCCGATTTAACTTATACCCCGTTTACACCAGTAGAATAAAAGTATGTAGCAAAAAAGTATGTTGGTGTAAACTCAAACTAAAATACTTTAATACTTTATCGCGTACTATTTTGCTATTAAAGTATAATAGCTATCAAAAAATATTGACATTATAGTCGTGGTTTAAACTCTACTTTAATGTTATAATACTTTAATTTTGTTTATTATTTTTTTCAAGTGGCCGATAAAGACATTTTTTGTTTGGCTATACATTTCCATTTGTGATATTAACCAAAATAAAATATATTTACCAACAAAAAAAATAATATAGTATTATAGTATGGGTTTACACCGCTTGCGATGTAAACTGGTCGGGTATTATACTTTATTAGCAAAAAAGTATTATACTATTAAAGTAGCTCTGGTGTAAACCCAGTATTAGTTAAAATCCGGAAGACATTACAACCTGTCATATTATACACACACATTTGTGTGGGTTGAACTTAATTAAATGCAAACAAATTTTTGTTTTGGTAGGAAATGGGATATCAAAGAAAATATTTCGTTTTCGTTTCTTTCCCCGTTTGCCTATGATACCGGTTTTATGCGACTCATTTTGGTGAAGTAGCTTTAACATAAATAGAAATGAAATAAAATAAAATTAAGGCCATGAGAGAGAGCAGAATAAAACAATATATAAAAATTTGGTGTTTTAATATAAAATAAGGGTTTAAATCGCAATTAAAACTCTTTTACGGTTAGCTTGATGAAAGAAAGGAATTTCAAAAGAAATGCAGTGTGGAACGGGCTATTGAGTTTTAAAAACCGATTGTAGTAATCTTGTTCTATAAACGCAGTAATCCAGTTTTGTCAAAATCGTGTGCTGACAGACAGAAAAAATAACTACGTAATCTGGAATTCGCGATTAGCTAGTTTGTGTCTGTCTAGGGTATAAGAATAATGGGCCAACTATAGATGGAACGTAACGAAGACAAAAAATTATTATCCCAATTCGACTTTTCGGCTATAGATTACTTAAAATATTACGTTCATTCATATACATATTTCATGTATTATTGATGTGTAAACATCTTTACGCGCATATGCCAAACATTTTTGTATGGTAGTAAACTTTCAAATGAAACGAACGGAAATGACGTACTACTACGTTTAAATATCTTCATTGAAAAAAGAAACAAAATATAAAATAATAAAAAAAGAACAAAAACTACAAAATACATATATAAATTTTGTACTATACACATAGTCTGAGTGAATGTGTATATATAAATAGTCTGGAAAGAAAACAAAGAAACATTTATAAAATTAAATAGAAACGACGAATCGACGAATCGACATTTTCAGCGAACAGAAAAAATAAAAAAATTTAAAACAGCGTGTGCCACCACAATTTATGCACTATAGAGAGTGGTACCTATAACGAGATAGTATACTCTTACGGTAAAAAACACAGTCAACAAGTGTATGTGGCTTTATCACGATCTCGTAGAGCAGTTCATCAAGTCGGCTAACAATGATTATGTCTTCTACCATGAACGTAAAAATGCAACCTCAATTGGTCCTCTTCAAAATGAGTTAACGCGCCTCACCACAAAACTGCTAAGTATAGCTCAGGATGTATTGGCGAATTTTGTACGAGATAATAATGACGTCTGGTTTTTAACATTGAACTGCCAGAATCTCAGGTCGCTTCACCTCGACCTAACTGATATAGTCACACAGGGATGCTCAATTCTTTTGCTCTCCTAGAATGACCTGCATGTTCAATTTTCCTAATTTTCAATGCTGCGTTCAGTTCAAGAGAAATAGTCAGCGGGCGGTTGGAGTAGCAGTATATAAAAATTCAAGTAGAACTCATACAGTCACCTCGCATAAGGAAATCATCGTTGGACAAGCAACTGGTATGAGCGTAACAACACAACCCATTGGCGATATAAGATGCTTTTGGTAGTTGTATACACCTCGCCGAATAAAGCTGTCGAAGACATAATCAAGTACATACATTTCGTCCTTGCTCCATATTCTGAAAGAATTTCAAAAATTCTTCAAGGAGACTAACATCTTTTGCCGATGATTATGAGCAGGGATTTCATTTTGCTGCTCCCTAAGATCAGTGATGAATCACTTATAAACTTCCTGCGATACGAATTCGATTTGCACAACTCAGATCGAAATATATCTTCTAGGAGATATGTGAAAAATACAAGATATATGTACTACGAGATATGGGACCACGTCTTTGATGCTTGCAGCTACCATACGCCACTTGCGTTGATTATACCAAAAGAGTAATAGACCAATTTGATGGTAATAAACGAATGAAAAAATCTGGTTCGTAAATTTTCATTTCTTCTTCCTTCAAAGTAAACCATACACACGCACTATACATATGCCATGTTTACATATCTCCTTGAGAGTACTAATGGACTCACTCTTTTTTATTTTTTTTTTAATATATTTGCTAAAATATTGAGTGAAACTACAATACATAGTTTTGAGTATAAACGTATAAAAAAATTAAAATTACAAAATATTTGATTTATTTTATTGGAAATACGTATCCTTACACTCAATGTATCATTACATAAGCGAATAAACCAATATTTAAATTTACTGCTCGCTGCTGCTGTTTGGTGTGTTTCATCCTTTACAAAAATACAATTCTACAGTGCAGTGAAAATTATTTTTGATTTTATATTCATATTAGTGTATGTGAAAATGAATATTTTATAAATAGAAAAGATAAAAAACACGAATAATTCCAAATTCCCTTATATAAAATAATAAACATGCATATTTGTTAAGTTTTTTATTGACGACAATTTTCGCTCGGCTGTTCTTTTTAAGTGACAGCAAAATTAAAACGCAATTTCTGTTATAGTTTTTATTTTTGTTATTCTGAGTATGGTCGAATACATATAAATCCTATTTCTTTATTTGCTTCTTTTTAGATTTTTACACTTGGAGTCGTCTGCCCTTGCTGTCTGCTAAGGAAGTTTCTTCTATTTATTTGAATTTTTGTTTGCATGTAAGTATTGTTATTGAAGTGCGCCACGACTCGCGATGCCCACCGAGAGTATCTCTTTGCCCTCGGTTGTATTAAAATCTATGCTTCGGACTAGGTCCAACAATTTTAATGTAGTTAGTTTGAATGTTCAGTCGTCTTTTAAATATTGATGAACTTCGTCATACTTTTAATGGAGTCCCAATTGATGTTATTTGTTTATCGGAACAATTTTTGTCATCCGATATTTAGAAGTCTGCGTTGGCCATTAGTGGTTTTAATTTGTTCAGGCGAGATATCGTTAACCCAACGATTAATTATGGTGAGGTTTGTATATATGTTAACGAACATATTAAATGTTGTATTGTATCGGTACCCCCCTCAATTTCTCAAAGGCTCGTTTCTGACCTTGAGTTTCTTTTTTTAAGTGTCTTCGTGAATAAGCGGAAATTTCTTTTAGGTGTGGTTTATAATCCTCCTAAAACGAACAAGAGGTCGTATGCTCGATTTAAAAAAATCCCTTTTAGACATTGAGTGTCTTTTTAGTTATTTTTCCTGTCGGTATGATGAGGTTTTCATTTCAGGTGATTTTAATTTTGATATTTCTCAAGAGACTTTATTTTCTCGTAGCTATTTAAATATCTTAAGTAGCATTAACCTCTCGGTTTATAATACTGAAGCGCCCACTTACTCTTACGCTACTGCAAGTGGTGGTTCTTATTCACTCATTGGTCAAGTTGTCGCTTCTTCTAATAATTCCAATTGTTTTTTCAATCAATTGTCTCATGGTATTGGCTCTCATCTCTCGACCTAAACCTAAAAGTTTCAGCTTTAGGGGTTTTTCTAAAATTGATGAATCTCATCTTTCATCAACTTGTGGCTCTATTTGTTGGGACAATATTTTTTCTCTTTCTACTTGTACCGATCAAATTGACTATTTTAATTCCTCTAGTAATTATGTATTTAATAAATGCGTTCCTCTCACTACTGTTTATTTCAGACCTAGATCCCCCTCCCCCCCTGGATGTCGCAAGAGATTTTGAGTGCTATTTCTGTTCATTTTTCCAAATATAGTCTTTGGAAAATTAACCCTAATTCTTTACCTTATCTAGCTTATAAGCAATCTCGAAATAGAATGGTAGGTTTAATTCGTATTGCTAAGCAAAATTTTTTCAAGGATAAGTTAGATCCCTTACTTCCCTTTAGGATATTTTGGCGTAACGTACGCAACTTGGGCCTTGGTAGTTGCAAAGGAGCTGCTTCTGTAGATTTTAAAGCTAATGACTTTAACCTATATCTAACTAGCTCTAGTCCCACCCATGATATTTCCAATATTGATTTAGTGTCCGCCGAACCCCTTAATTCTTTTTCGTTTACAAATATATCTACTGTTGATTTGCATTCTGCAATTTGGGAAGTTAAATCGCAATCCACTGGTCTAGATATTGTTAGTTTAAAATTAGTTAAGCGTATTATTTTCCTATTGTATCAAGGTATTTGTAAAGTGTTTGTAAAGTGTTGACAAGCTCAGATTACTTTACAGAATGTCTTAATTGCATTTAGAACAGAAGTTTTGATGATTTCTGGTGATTTCCAGTAATACCAATACTCTGTAAGAATAAAGGCAAAATTGAGTCGTAATAGAAACACTTACATAACTCAGATCGGATCGATACTTATGAAAGTTGTAAAGGATGCATGACAAGCTCATGATGATTTCTGGTGGTTTCCAGTAATAACAATACTCTGTAGGAATAAACGCAAAATTGGCTCGTAATAGAAACACTTACGTACATAACACTTATGTAAGTTGTAAAGGATGCATTGACAAGCTCAGATTACTTTACAGAATGTCTTAATTGCATTTAGAACGGAAGTTATGATGATTTCTGGTGGTTTCCAGTAAGAATAAACGCAAAATTGGCTCGTAATAGAAACACTTACATAACTCAGATCGGATCGATACTTATGAAAGTTGTAAAGGATGCATGACAAGCTCAGATTACTTTACAGAATTTCTTAATTGCATTTAGAACGGAAGTTATGATGATTTCTGGTGATTTTCGAAAGTTTTTATGAAAGTTGTAAAGGATGCATGACAAGCTCATGATGATTTCTGGTGGTTTCCAGTAATACCAATACTCTGTAGGAATAAACGCAAAATTGGCTCGTAATAGAAACACTTACATAACTCAGATCGGATCGATACTTATGAAAGTTGTAAAGGATGCATGACAAGCTCAGATTACTTTACAGAATTTCTTAATTGCATTTAGAACGGAAGTTATGATGATTTCTGGTGATTTCCGAAAGTTTTTATGAAAGTTGTAAAGGATGCATGACAAGCTCATGATGATTTCTGGTGGTTTCCAGTAATACCAATACTCTGTAGGAATAAACGCAAAATTGGCTCGTAATAGAAACACTTACATATCTCAGATCGGATCGATACTTATGAAAGTTGTAAAGGATGCATGACAAGCTCAGATTACTTTACAGAATTTCTTAATTGCATTTAGAACGGAAGTTATGATGATTTCTGGTGATTTCCGAAAGTTTTTATGAAAGTTGTAAAGGATGCATGACAAGCTCATGATGATTTCTGGTGGTTTCCAGTAATACCAATACTCTGTAGGAATAAACGCAAAATTGGCTCGTAATAGAAACACTTACATAACTCAGATCGGATCGATACTTATGAAAGTTGTAAAGGATGCATGACAAGCTCAGATTACTTTACAGAATGTCTTAATTGCATTTAGAACGGAAGTTTTGATGATTTCTGGTGGTTTCCAGTAATACCAATACTTTGTAGGAATAAACGCAAAATTGGCTCGTAATAGAAACACTTACGTACATAACACTTATGAAAGTTGTAAAGGATGCGTTGACAAGCTCAGATTACTTTACAGAATCTCTTATGTCGTTTTTACTGGCACAAAAATCCACATCCAAATTTTTGGATTTTTATTTTTTGCCACAGAACACGATTTTGGGTTTTTTTTTACGTTTACTCACACATATACTAAACGTCATGTCAATTGTCAAAAAAGACGTCGCGCCATTTATATTTTATTATATTTGTGATAATTGTTCAAGCAATTTGTGTTTTTATTAAATTAAATTTTGTTTAATTCAAAGTGTTGTTTTATAAAGATTATTGCGTGTGGACCGATAACAATGTTATTACAAATAACTTTACAACTTTTTCATTTCATCCGCTGTAAATTATAGTAAATAGCGCAAACTTGGAAGCCGTGTTTTTTTCTTGTTTTTATTATAGATTTTACTATATTTTATTAAATAATTTATTTATAATAATGTAATAAACACAAATTGCTTAAACAATTATCACAAATATAATAAAATATAAATGGCGCGACGTCTTTTTTGACAATTGACATGACGTTTAGTATATGTGTGAGTAAACGTAAAAAAAAATCCAACAAATTTTTTGGATTTTTTTTCAAAAAAAAAAAAGACAAAAAATCTAAAAAAATCCATTTCCAATTGATTCCAATCAGAAAAAAATGTGGTTAATTGCATTTAGAACGAAAGTTTTGATGATTTCTTGAGGTTTCCAGTAATAACAATACTCTGTAGGAATAAAGGCAAAATTGACTCGTAATAGAAACACATAACTAGATCGGATCGACACGTATGGGAGTTGTAAATAGGTTGAATTTTCTCTCAACATCATATATTTGTACATCACTAGTAGCACAATGGATTGTGTATCATTGTGCACTAAATGCGTTTTCAGCCGGAACCTTATAATTCCAGCCGGAACTTGATAAAGCTATCCAGAACCCTACAACAGCCAAACCAACTATTGCATTAGTAGCACGATACATTGTGCATTATTGTGCACTATATAATTTTTCAGCCGGTGCCTTACAAATCCAGAAATATAGGATTTTTCAAGAAAAAACCTTACAATTTCAGCCGGAACCATACCCTCTACAGTTAATTAACTATAGCACAAGTAGCACGATGCATTGTGCATCATTGTGCACTAAATGCTTTTCCAGCCGGAACCTTATAATTCCTGTCAAACCCTTACAAATACAGCCAGAACCTTACAACAGCCAAACCAACTATGACACTATTAGCACGATGCATTGTGCACTAAATGCTTTTCCAGCCGGAACCTTATAATTCCTTCATGTTGTCGTCATCAGATATCGAGCATCTGATTCAAGAACAGGTTCGCCGAATGATTCAAAATTCACCTAACACATCAATACCGGAACCCTCAACCAGTTCATCTTCGTCGCAAAGTGGAAATATAGCATCCCTCACTTTCAAACTAACTCCATTGGTAGCCCACGATCCAAAAGTATGGTTCCATATCATCGAATCTCAGCTAGCCCTTGGGAAAATCACTTCGGAGGCAACTCGTTACAATCATCTACTCGGTGCTCTGAATGATCGAGTCATTGCTGACGTGAGTGATATTATAATTGGACCCAAAAGTGCTACACCATATACCGATTTAAAAAATGCTATTCTGGAAAGACTAGAAGATTCCAAACAGGCACAAATCTACCGATTACTGCAAGGATTGGATCTTGGAGCCCTCAAACCATCGCAACTTCTTCGAAGAATGAAGATTAATGGTGGATCCAACGTCGACGACAAATTTATTAAAATGATTTGGTTGAAAAGGTTACCTTCACGAGCGCAGGAAATTTTAACGTCAACTACAGAGTCGTTAAATACGACAAAACTTGCTGAATTAGCTGATCGATGTCACAAAATCATGTCATGCCTTTGTCCATAACCGATCAAAAAACTAGTATTGAGTCTTCTATCTTAACACAAATAAATGAAATCACGCGTCGGTTAGATCAAATGGAACATTATAGGCCAAGGAATGTTTCTCATAGTTCTACTCGTCAAAAATCTCGTTCACCTCGAAGATTCGACAATCGTCAAAATTTTACAACACCAACAGATACTGATCCCACTGCGTGTTATTTTCATAGACGTTTCAAGGACGAGGCTAGGAATTGTAAACCAGGTTGCTCACGTTGGAGCGAGTTCAAATCAAAAAACTAAATCCAACCCCACAAATGGCGACGTGTGAGGGAAAACTAATCAATTGTCGTCTTAAAATTATCGATCCCCGGCCACAAATTACGTTTTCAATCGATACGGGAGCTGATGTTTCCGTCATTCCCGCAAATAATAACGAAAAGAAGAATCTAAATCCAAATCTAGAATTGTTTGCGGCCAACGGATCCTCAGTAAAAACATTTGGTTACCGCCGATTAGAGTTAGACCTCGGTCTTCGAACACATTTCGTTTGGACCTTTATTTTGGCGGATGTCACGGTGCCAATCATAGATGCCGATTTTCTTAAATATTCCGGTTTGTTGGTCGACATCCAGAAGAGTCGTCTGGTCGATCCATTAACCTCTTTGCAAGTTCGAGCAGTAGCTATCACATCCGATTCTCCTACACTAAGAGTGATCAACACTAATACAGTTGACATTAGAGTGTTACCTCTTCTGGAGCAAATCATCGAGATTACGCGAGACATCCAGGGAAATTCACCCGCTAAACATCAAGTTACACATTACATTACTACTCGAGGTCCACCGATTGCCTGTAAAACCCGTCGGTTAAGTACTGAAAAATTGGCAATTGCTAAGAAGGAGTTCGAGTATATGGTAACTCAAGATATTTGCAGGCCATCCAAGAGTCCTTGGTCTAGTCCACTACATTTGGTTTCCAAAAAAATTGCGAATGGAGGCCGTGCGGTGACTATCGCGGTCTGAACAACGTTACAATTCCTGACAGATACCCGATACTGTATCAACAGGATTTCACTCATCAATTGCACGGATGCACCATCTTTTCGACCATTGATTTAGTTCGTGCATATCACCAAATTCCCATCGAGGAAGCGGATATTCCTAAAACAGCATTTCCACACCTTTCGGTCTGTTCGAATTTACGCGAATGGCTTTCGGATTACGTAATGCTGGGAACACATTTCAAAGGTTCATACATTCAATAGTAAACAATTCAAGTTTATGTTTTTCATATCTGGATGATCTATTAATCGCTTCACGATCATTCGAAGAACATTTGCATCATTTGAAGATAATCTTTTCAAAATTAAAAGAAGCAGGTTTGGTGATCAATGTTGTGAGATCATTCATGAGCTATTTAAATCAGTTAGCCCCATCTCGAAATGATGAACTATAGGCTCATGTATTAAATTTTTAAAGTGTTACCAATATAGCGAGTCTGCGTGTCCACGGATGTTTTACTGCTCTAACCCAAATAGCAAAAATCTCAGAGATTGGCTCGCATAGTGACTATATACGTTCGAAAGGGGATACTTTGAGCTATTTAAATCAGTTATCCCCATCACGAAATGATGAACTAGGCTCATGTATTGAATTTTTAAAGTTTTACCAATATAGCGAGTCTGCGGGTCCACGGATGTTCTTCTTCTCTAAATCCTCGATCAACACTATATGTAGCTTCATTGTACATTTCTGGCGTGCAATCAATATTTGGATCTTGGTTTGTGTATCTAACTCGGTATAGTATGTCTTCATCCACGTAATTCTTGTCTTTTCCCCCACAAAGTCGATGATTGTCTTGGATAACATGTAGTTAATAAAATTGCGAACAGTTGACGAATGTTATTCAGCGTGGATGTAAACGCTTCATCTGCATGTGTCAGATCCGAATGAGTGTCGTTTTCCAGCAATTGCATCTCGCGACATGCATCTTGATATGTATTGAACACTTGTCCATTGACTGTGCGCAAAAATTGGAAAGACGTTGGTCCTGGAACATTCGCCAACAACAAACGCACAAAGACTCATTTACATTGTTTTGGATGTACTGTGTAAAGTCGTCCCAATGTATTGGCTTTGAATACGACTACGATTGTTGGAAGTGGTTCGCCTTGTCTACGTATTTTTTGCCTGACTTGTTCCATGTGAAATAGCGTGGGACATTGGTATATAATAATGTTTTTGCGAATTGTCCGAAAACATCAGATTTTTGGCACAGTTTGAAAACTTCGCTAAGTGTTCTTTTTGGTGGCTCGAATGCTCGTTGGACAGCATTTTCTTCAGTGAAATATACACGCTGACTGTTTTTAAGATGAATCACAAGGTTCTTGACACTGGGGTTTCCTTCGTTTATGGGAAAACTAAAAATATGCCACACATCTTCTTTGCTGCTGATGTATCTGCCCATTTGGTATCGTGATATTTCGCCGTTTTCATTTATATTTTGTACCTCAAATACTGCCAAACACTGTCTTTATTAACATATTTGCAAATGTACTTGATGGACTGTACAAAACTGCAAAACTTGACATTAATATATGCCTTGTACGTTTTTGAAAGTATTGAGTATAATACCACCCACTGATTATCAATTTCAATTTGATTTGTAGTGTTCGACATTCGCATTGTGAACGTGTTGCCACCATTCTCTGCCTTTCTGCACAGATACAATGGATAACCGTCGATATCAGTAATGGTATCATTAATACATTGCTTTGGGAAGCGCTTTCTACATTTCCTATTCTCCATGCATAGCGATGTCATGTTAAAAGCACCGCACGGAACATGGATCATATTGCGATAACAATATCGAACAATTCGGTGTTTATTAGTGTGTACGAACATTATGTAACGTGATTTTTATATATTAAGAATTAATAAAATAGCTTTTAATAATATTTATGGGTGGAGTAGGGAAGTTAAAATTTGTAGTTGTATGTATTTTAAATGAAAAATCTAAAAAAATTAAAAAAAAAATTTGTTGAAAAATTAAATTTTTTTTTTTTTTAAATCTTGATAACAGCGCCACCTATCGGATCCAAAACTATCCTATCTTTTAAGTTTGAATTAAGCATATCCATTCAAAATTTCATTGAAATCGGTTGGGCGTTTTCGGAAATTAGCTTGTACGAACATCGTGACATGTGATGTTTATATATATAGAGAAAATATATATATATACATATATAGGTACTATAAACGTTCAAATGATGAGTTTATATATTTTGGAACAATGGACACAGTACAACCGAAACGCCTACTAAAATGTAGCGAATGTCTCGAGTACTAATAATTATCAAAATTAATCTGTAGCTATAAATTAGATCATAAAATTATTTGTTTCCCATCTCCATTCAAAACGAAAAAATCGAACTATACTAATCCCAAAATTATACCGGCCATTTCGTCTCAACCTAACAATACTAAACTTAAACTATTAAAATGTCATCGGTAATTTTTGTGTAGGCGTACCATACTTTCTATATTTTTTAAACAGAGAACAACTAAATAATTCGAGTACAAAAAATATAATGCACGTAAGTATTATTTTGGGATGCGGTCGCAATACAGTACGATTGCTACTTGTTGTTGTAAGCAAGGTTTGGAATTTCCAGTTTAGGATAATCTATCTATAAACGGCCTAAATTTCTTTATTAACATTGTTTAATAGTTTGTTGTTATATATGTTATTGTACTATATTACTAATAATATGAGACTCAGGCAGACTTTTGAACAATTCTCTGTTTCTCTCTCCTCTCCCTTGCGTTAGTGTAGCTACCATCTTGCTTGCTTTTCTAATGGAACACTTTTTATTATTCGGCATGCTGGGGTTCGTCCAACCTACCCTAGCGATCTAACACTTTTGGATTTAATGGGTCCGTCCCCAAGGAAATGTTTTATTTTGTAATTCTTTCAAATCCGATGTATCGTTGTTCGAAACCTTAACTGAAGCATAAATGAAAGTGACCATCTTTCTCTCAAATGTAGATATGATTTACAATCATCGGTAGTAAAGGTTTAACCTCCCCTTCATAAATTTTGTGTTTATAAAATGTTTTCCTGTGCCGAGATTAACCGTAGAGGTACACCTTGGTTTGCTAGAAATTTCAATTGTTTCGCATGGCAGGCGGTACATGACTATCACTAATATAATTAGGTTTCAGTGATTTCTTCTAACAATGATCCTTTTGTTGGTCCGATTTACTAAGTTTTTGAAGTAGAATTGTCATAATGAGAAAAAATGAGCAACCTTAATTCTCAGTCGACTCTCCACTGGTGTTTTTGATGACTGTTGATCTCTGGTATTAGCAAAACGGATTCTTTTCAGTTTACCCTGGGAAGTTAATTTTTCAACACAATTTCATGTTACTTTTACCGAACAAATTTGGTCGTGGTAACTTCCAGGTGAGAGAATATTTTGATAGAGTGCTCCTAGTGTTACGAGACAAGCAGCTTACGCAGCTTTTGTTGACAACTTTGTTCCTTCTCTCGATCAATTGCTCATGTCCTCCAGTTTCGACATCTTAGTAA
This sequence comes from Nephrotoma flavescens, assembly GCA_932526605.1. Classification (NCBI taxonomy): domain Eukaryota; kingdom Metazoa; phylum Arthropoda; class Insecta; order Diptera; family Tipulidae; genus Nephrotoma; species Nephrotoma flavescens. The sequence goes on from OW052223.1 coordinate 15,178,997, forward strand.
AATATACAATAATTATCTATAGAATATTCAAAAATCGTTAGACTTGTTCAAAAATCGTCAATCCTAAGTGTCTGGGACCATAGATTTTTTTTAAAAATGACTTATTTTCTGTTAGAGTAGATTGCGACTAACCCAAAACCAGTTTCCGTTAAAATGGTCGGTGTTTAGGAAAACCAGGAGAATTTAGGGAATCTCGATATACGATAATTCCCTATTGAATATTCAAAAATCGTTAGACTTGTTCACAAATCGTCAACCCTAAGTGCTGATTTAAATAGCTCAAAGTATCCCCTTTTGAACGTATATAGTCACTATGTGAGCCAATCTCTGAGATTTTTGCTATTTGGCTTAGAGCAGTAGAACATCCGTTGACACGCAGACTCGCTATATTGGTAACACTTTAAAAATTCAATACATGAGCCTAGTTCATCATTTTGAGATGGGGCTAACTGATTTAAATAGCTCAAAGTATCCCCTTTCGAACGTATATAGTCACTATGCGAGCCAATCTCTGAGATTTTTTGCTATTTGGCATAGAGCAGTAGAACATCCGTGGACACGTAGACTCGCAATATTGGTAAAACTTTAAAAATTCAATACATGAGCCTAGTTCATCATTTCAAGATGGAGCTAACTGATTTAAATAGCTCAAAGTATCCCCTTTCGAACATAAATAATCACTATGCGAGCCAATCTCTGAGATTTTTGCTATTTGGCTTAGAGCAGTAGAACATCCGTGGACACGCAGACTCGCTATATTGGTAAAACTTTAAAAGTTCAATACATGAGCCTAGTGCATCATTTCGAGATGGGGCTAACTGATTTAAATAGCTCAAAGTATCCCCTTTTGAACGTATATAGCCACTATGCGAGCCAATCTCTGAGATTTTTGTTATTTGATGTATCATTTTATACAGTATGGTACGTGATTTATTGAAAAATTTATAATAATGAGCATTTTAGATTTTTTAATGTTAAACAATTTCTTTTGTTTTATCAATATTTATTATCAATATTGTTTCGATTTTAATATAAAATAAATACACTGTTAAAATTGCACACTTACAAAAAATTTTGTCCAAGAAATAAAAATGTGTCCAAAAACTTCACAAAGAACACTCGCGTAAATTTTTGTCCAAAAACTTTTGTCCAAAAACTTCACACCGGTGGATGGTTGTGGAATTTTGTTCTTACGAAAATTTTTATCCTGGATAAATAGATGGATGGAGATCGACATGTTTGATGGCGGGTTAACCATAACCACTTTCAAAGCAATCCGTCAAAGTGTAAGTGTTTTGCTAGACATAGCGAATACTTACATAAATGACGTAATTACATAATATTCGGTAAGTTCCAGGCTGACTATCTTGAAAGGAGATTTTCGTGGTACAGAAGACTTAGTGGGTGCAGTTTCTACGTATCTTATCAAGAAGTAATCGAGTCAGAGAAAAAGTTACGACTAAAAAATTGTATAAGATCTGACACGATGATTCCCGTTGAATCATTGTCAAAATCAGAAAAATACAACTTTTTTTCGGTAAGTACTCAAGAGTTTGAGGAATTATTCGAATCGAATTATTTGGGTGAGTATGAAGAAACATTCGATCGTTCCTCGGCTCTGTATATATGTGGGTATGCGGCCCATTCCATATCTAAAAAGGTTTCCTGCCTGGAGTGTCAGAAATTAATTAGCTCTGGAAAGGGTGTCGCTTCTGATGACGATAACTTTGATCTTCTCCAAAGAGGTGGTTTGAGTAGACCTACGGATATTGTTCTATTTATATATATATATATGCATATGGGTGCGGTTTTTAATTACATTTGCAATAATAATAAATTTAAATTAATTTTTTTTAATCCGGAGTTAAATCAAAACAAATGTTTGTCTTTTTTAACTGTTCAATCTCTACTTTTTACGCTATTTGCCGTAGGCACTTGGCGAAACACACTTATACTTAATAAACACATTTTTTTATTAATCACTTGTTTTTTGTTTCGCAGAATATTTTTCAAAGTTTAAAAAATCACTCGATCGATTTCGACTTGTTAGGTCATCATCAGGAGTATCTACTGATTTGTATTAGTAAAAATTTTGTTATATAGTAGAAAAAAGCAAAATATAAATAAAAATAAAAGAAGGAGGGAAAAATAAGCAATAAAAATTAATCTACGGATCGCGCAGGTAGGCGATGAGTCATAGGTTGAGTAACAAAATTCAAGGTATATTATTGCGTACGTGAGAATAGAAAAGGGCGGGATCTGTAATTGGTGAGAACCGGATTTCTCTCTGTTCGTTAAGGATATTTTGGTTAAGAAATATTGATTTTCGAATTTCGTAAGATTCTAAGGTATCTAAACGTGTGCCTTTGGGTTGTATATGTAATATGTCTAAATTGTTCAAGCTAGCTGTATGATTTTCTGAAGTTAAAATAAAAAAGGAAAATTGGCGTCACTTAGAGTATATAGGAAAAACGAGCCAACGGATTAGCAACATCGTGTCCAATTATACCAATATTAGTTTTGCTTTTTATAATAATAACACAATAAAGAAAATTATTTTTAACAATAAACCTAGAGTTGATCGCCTTTCCAAATCTGGTGTCTATAGGATCAATTGCAATGATTGTAGTTTCTCCTATATTGGTCAGACTGGGCGCAATTTTGGAGTTAGAGCTAAAGAACATTTATCTGGTTGCAATCAATCAACTTTCCATAACCATTTAACTTACCTAGGAGGCATTGGGTATAACAATACCACTACAATAACAGGCCATCTTGTAATAACTTTGTTGGTATATGTAAATACAATAAGAAATGAGAATTCCATACACCACGAAACAAAAATACATGGCAACAAAACAACAATTTCATTATTTTTAATAAATAGTTTGTATCGTTCAAGTTAAATTGAATAATACTTTGTCAAAAATAAATAGGGATATTTTGTTATTGAGTTATTAAAAAAAAAATATTTTGAGAAAACTTTTCATGTAGTAATATTCCAATTAAAGCAGCAATTTAGTTTTACACCATAACAACAAATAAAAGAAAAACAAAAATATAGAGATTTTTTACTGCCGCTCTTGCATGCTTTTTTACTTTTTTATTGTAGTAAACCAAAATATGTTGAAGGGGATGGGTGTACGTCTTTGCGTATGACAACAAAATATTTTGTGTTTTATTTTTGTTCAAATAAAACTTGGTTTTTAATTAATACGGTGTAATAAAACAAAATACAGTTTAATCAATCAATACTATTGATAAGCCCAATTGCGTGATTTAGTTGGTTGTACATAATTACTAAAAAAAAATCCAATTTTATCGACAATTGGATTTTTTTGTGGGCTTGTGTAAAATTTACAGTAAAGATTAAAAATTAGGATACGGTTTATCCACGATATTGAAACTTGAGATCACACATAATAATTTTGTGAATATCACACATAATAATTTTGTGTATTATGTGTGCTGTGGCAATGCCTCCTAAACTACAGGCCGCTTACACCAAATGATGACGACACGTTATGTCGACGTTTTAGTTGTTTTCTCTAGTAGTTTTGTTAGTGTAAATATCTTAACATTATTATTGCGCAGTCTCAGTTTAAACATAAATTGACGTCATGTGCGAAAAATGAGAGTAGTAAGAGGCCTGTAGTTTAGGAAGCATTGGCTGTGGTAAAATATTCCTATGTTTCATTTTTATATTATACAAAACACAATCGAATATAAATAAAAAATTTGATAAATTCCATACAATATTTCGATCACTTTGTTGAAAATAGGTTAAGTTGCACAAAAATATTATAAATGGGATAATGGGAAACTCGCAGAAAATACAATCGCCAAAGAAAACAGGTATTTTCGTTTCACAATTGTTTTTATAATATTTTTATTACGTTTTGTTCACAAATATATAATCTTTATAAAAGTACCCTAATTTGATCTGTATGGAAATCCGCCAATATCGCAAAATATTTATTTTATTTAATTATTTATTTTAATATCTCTGCCTTGATAATCTCTGATGTTTTCTCGTATGTAGTCGCCAAAAGAATAGGCAGAGTTGAGTTTTTGAAAATATCAAGTCATTTATATTTCCCCCTTTTTTAAATTAAATTCTCCATGATTCGATTGTCTTCGAAAACTCTCACTTTATGTATTCCGCGCATTGAAATCCCGCTCAATAAAAAATGGTATAAAATCAACTCATTATGCTGTTGTGCTGAATACTAATCTATTACATTATTGTTGTTATGTGCTAGGCATAATTGTTTTGATTTTATTTTGAAGTATAGTAAACGGATCATCATCTGTTTTGTGTTTACAAAATACACAATAAATATTTTGCGTTATGAAAGAGAAGTTTTTGATTTTGTTTTTATATTAATTAATGTATTTTGCTGTGTGTTTTCTTGTAAATGCGTTTGTAATATATTATAATCTGTGTACATACGTATTTGCCTGAGAATATACATATACTATAAAAATAAATTTTGTACATATTTGCAAGTACATATTGCAATTGCGACTTGCGACAAAACTAACAAGCAACAACAATGTTGTTGGTTTTGGATTTGAACATGAATGTACATTGTACGCACTCAGTTATAATTATAAGGTTTCGTTTCGTGTGTTTGGTGTACCATACCATATTTGTGTCTCTTGCTTACGATTTTATTTTCTCAAATTTTGTTTTGCGATCATAAATTTTATGTGTTTTGTTTTAAAACTAATATCCTCTCGTCTCGGAACATTGTTATTGTTGTACTCTAGTACTAGTACGTACATTTGGCTCATAAATTGTTGTACATATACATTTAACTCTGTTTTACTTTGATTACATCAATCCCGGTGAACGAAAAGTCTCTGCTTACGGGAAAAGGATTCGATTTACGAATTTTATTTTTGTTCTTATTAAAACGTGTGTTCTAGGCTCGAGATTTTTCTAGAATATGTTGTATTCTTAAATTAAATTTGTTCCTTACTTTAAATAAATTCTATAAATTGAAATTTTGTCGAAAGTCCTGACTTTAAAGAAACAATAAAGTTGTCGGCAAATATAATTCAATTTATTTTATTATTATTACATATTTTTTAAACATACCGGAAGGTCAGGGAAGATTGTGATTGCGACATTCTTGATCAGGGGGTCTATTTAATTATTTACGCTTTGAGGATAAACTCAATATAATCAAATATGTTAACGATCCAAAGACCTTTTGCCATGGAATGTTGTTTTTCGACGATCTTTCTTGTTGAATTCAGGTTATGTTTTAGTGAAGTGTGTGGATGTTAGATATAAATCAACCCTGCTTTTAGTTGGATGAATTTAAATATAGGTAGCTTAATGACAATACCGAATTTCAATTTAATTGTTTTACAATATCAACGGAATATTTAGGTCATCATATGTATGATAATGCTGTCGAGTAATTACGAACGTGAAATCCCTCGGTTAGATGGTGTTGGGTGGGAAGATAGGGCAAAATAAGGTTAGAAACAGCATATGATGAGATGACCCGTAGATGTGAATTAAATAACCTAACCAGTCTATTATGACTGATGCCGAATACATATGATGAGCATTAGTATCCTTAACCACAACCACAGCTAACCCAAATTAATAAACTAACAAAATCTACTCTAGAGTGTGAATTTAATTGTAACTAACATTTTAATATATTTAAGTAGTTAGAAAATGACTTTGCTGCGGTTCGCCCTAGTCGTTTCTGTGACTAACATCCTTTCCTAAATAACCTTATCTGTTAAGGATGCAGGCAGGGCCTGGGCCCGCATGATGCTGAAATATAATTCGCATTCAGATATAATTTGTTATTTGATTGTTGATATTTCAGGATTATGGTAACGTACCTAGGATCGCCGTTATGGCTGGCCTGTACGCCTCAATCATATCATATCATCATATCATATCAGTCTGATGTCGAGTACATAATGTTTGGCAAATTTCAAACGGACAACCTTGAAAAAAGATTCTCGTGGTATCGAAGACTCAGTGGGTGCACTTACCATGTCTCTTTTCGAGAAGTAGTTCAGTCGGAGATGAAAATCAGACTAAAAAATTGTGCGCATTCTGATACAATGGTTCTTGAATTATTGTCAAAATCGGATGAGTATGATTTCTTTACTGAAAATACCCAAGTGTTTCAAGAGTTGTTTGAGTCGAACTATTTAGAAGCTTTCGAAGATCGATTCGACCGTTCTGCAGCTCTTTACATTGGTGGTTATGGGGCTCATTCCATTTCTAAAAAATTGGTGTGTCTTGAGTGTCAACAATTAATTAGAAGTGGAAAGGGTGTCGCTTCTGACGATGACTATTTCGACTTGCTTCAGAGAGGTGGATTAAGTGTACCTTCAGAGATTGTTATTTTTATTTTCATGCATATGAGCGCCGTTTTCGATTTACTTTGTAATGATTCGCGTTTTAAATGTAACTTTTTAAATTCTGAAATTAATCATAAAAAATTGTTATCTAGCTTAACAGTTCAGTCGCTCATGACAGATTCAGTAACACTGGATATTAATAGTTCTTGCTCTTGTGGTAAAAATCATAAACATATATATTATACACTTCTATCTATTTTTTCAAACGTTTTGTTAAATAATTTTTCAAAATCCGAAAACGATAACGTAGAATCAGATAGAAAACGCAAACTCCTAGTATATGAAAAATCTAATAAATCGCTACAGGTTACTAATAATACTGCTAATTAATAGCTACGGTTGAAATTTGAAAGCATGATTTTGAATATTTTTTAGACTGATTTTTGATATTATGTATTTTAAGGTTGTGATATTTTTTTTCTTTTTCTTTTTTTTATTGTATTGATAATTTTTTGATAAATTTTGTGATAATTATGAAATGAAATATGTGATAAACATTTAAATTAATGTTTGTGATACGTTTTAGAATTATGTCTGTATATAATTAGTATTTTGAAATTTTGTCACATAATTCTAAAACACGGGGAATAGGCCTTAATTTTTTGGGGAACCCCGAAAAAAAAACGCATTGAAGCCTACCTCATGGTTAATGGTGGAAACGGCTTATTATTTTGACCAGTGCTAATCCGAGGGCGCACTTAATTTTTATTTTTATTTCGCAGGAAGCCAATTTTAAAAGTGGATACACAAACTGCAATATGAATTAACAATCGAAGTGAATAAATTAAAGGAGCCCACATGGAGTGCTAAACTGCAGAGCATGATAAACTGTTAATGGTTTTCTAATCAACTTTATATTAATAAAATAAGAGATTAAAACAATTAAAACAATATTTCTTTTTTAATTTTTAAATTAAAAATTATTATTAGTGGATTTTAAAATTTATTTAATAATCATCTGTTCACCAAAACAAAACAAATACATTTTGAATATAATGCATTTCCATAGTTCAACATTTTCAAAACTCGATATCTAATCCAAATCGATCAAATTTCTGTAAAGGTGATCCTTGCAACATTCTATCAACTCGAAATGCTTGACGGCAACAACAAATAGTTAACTAAGATATCAAAAGGAACGTAAGTAGTATCTAAACGGCCCAAAGACGAAAGAAAGAATTAAAAACTCATTTTTGAGTCGAGTGAAATTTTGAGGTGGCTAGAAAAGGCATAAAATACGCCGTTGACTACGATAATGTACATATTCCTAATTTTCGCAAGGCAGCCGACTTTGATTTCATAGTGATAAACCAGTCGACTAGCGATGTAAGGCTGTTAATTTGCTGCTTATGTGTCAGGTATATCTTGAGATGGCACAAACTTGATTTGCACACTCGATTTGCATTAGTCAGTAGTGTAATATTAATATATTTAGTAACAAAAAGTTGAGTTTTAATTTTTTATAATTTGGTTCATCATTAATTTATTTCCAAAAATAGTAGATAAGTTTGATGAAACGATAAAATTACAGTTTAATCAAAATAAAAATCAGATATTCTTAGTTAAAATATATTCCGACAGATTGGGCATATTGATGATTAATGTACTGAAAATACAAACAACAATTAGGATCTTGTATACATAAAATAGTTTGCAAGATACTTACTAAACAGGGCCTATATTTGTTTTTGCATGTTTTACACGATAATTTTGGTAATTGACACGTATCCTGATGAATAACACTGTAGCAAACATATCATACTTCAACACCTTCGAATTTTCGATGCAAATTACGTTTCCATATGGAGAGTACATCCCATATCGAACCATTTTGGTATGTTAAAAATATTATTAGTGGTTTAGCCACATCGCGATTTTGTAATAGTCCCCCCATCTGTCGAATACACTGTATTGTCACTTGTTCGAGAGGATGATTGATGGGCAATTTAATCATTAGTTCCATTTTCGTTTCAACGATTGAATAAGTTTCCACCACTTCGCTAGTACTTGACCTTGTGACTTTTATCTGCATGTTATCGTCTTTGGTTCGTTTCTCTAGGACGCATCGTAGCTCATCTTGGCTCAACGGCTTTGAAATGAAGTTAATCGTAACCTTTTCAACGAACGAGGCTTGTTGTGGTGTTAAATCGTGCCACGTTAAATCCTGCAAATACAACGAAAAGCCTTTAATAAGCGATGTGCTTATACCGTCAAGGGACTCTGTGGCGACGTTTCTGAAATCAAAATAACGTTAAATGTAAATCTAAGTTTATCAAAAAATGAATCACTTACACATTATACGCCAGTTCAGTTTTGCTCATTAGTATTATTGCATCGTATATGTTCATCGCATTACCAAGTATCACATCAAAGTTCGTGTCGAAATAGTTCCAATCAATAAATCGTTGAGATACATATTGTTAATTAGATTATCAGCACGTCCCTCTCCAAAATTGTTGAACGATTTAATAGTGATAGATTACGATTTAATTTTTATCAAAATTGTACTTATTCTTTAAGAAATGGGTCAATATCGCTTTAGACAACAGTCTATTTTCCGTGTAAGGATTTGCAACGAAAACCGAGTATATATCGAAATTTATTTCGTCGAGCGCGTCATTTTCAAGCAGTTTGATTAAAATACTTGACGATGGGTAGTAAATTGATTTCATGTTTTCTTGGAGTTTATCTTTTATACAGGTGAGGTTATCCCCTGATGTTGATTTAGGATATGGTTTTGGCGAGATGTTCGACACCGGATTTCAGAGAGTCAATCTAAATGGAATAAAATGGTTTACCACAATTTAAATTGATCAACATAACATGTGAGATACACATGGATATACGTACCTTTAATCCTGTGAAAGCTTCCGAACCATCATATTTAACCAGAGCGTACTCATTAAATACTCTACAGTATAGAAGATCAGCCGTACATAATTTAAATTATCATTGGTCCAATTTTTTTCAATTTCCACTTTTTTTTCATAAACACTTTCATCATAATGGAATAATCTATTGACCAAAAATGTAGTCTGCTTGAGTAAATCGTTTAAAATTTCGTTGAAATCGGTGCCTAAATCATTACTTAACTGGATATTACTTAGATCCACACTTTAATAATAAATTTATAAGTAACAAATATTGACAAATACGTAACAAATATTGAATTTTTCATGCCACAATGTGCATTCCTACACACGTCATGCCACCATTAAACGTGTGCTCAAACTGAAGACGAAGAGATGAGAAAAAGATAAAAATATAAAAATTATCATTTAACCACCCTATGCATCAGGGATGATATTTGCAAAATATTCATAGTATTGAAATATTGAGCGCCAGAGTACTAAATTGAACCTAAGAGTACTTTTTCCGTTATGTTGAGATATTTCAAATTTTATCGCTAGATGGCGATACAATTTGTTAGAAGAAACTTACTTTGAGAAAGCTGTTGCATGTAACAGAAAATTTAGTGGAATATTGCACCAAATTTATTTGTTTTTGCCGCCCTTGATAAAATAAATTTATTCTTACCCAATTTTCAAGTTTTCCAACAACCGAACTTATTAAATCATTACGCGTTTTAACTAAATTTTTGAAATCGACAGGATTTTAATTTTGTATAAGATGAAGTGAAATAGAAACATAGTCTAAATTTTAGTTTGTGACATATAATATTAATTTTTAGTGTTGGACAATATTTCATTGTTTAATAATCAGTCATTATTCATATTATACTAAATTGTAAAATTATATTACAGTAAACCCTTGATTTAATGGACCCCGATTTAACGGACGCTCGATTTAACGGTCCTCGATTTAACGGACGCTCGATTTAACGGACAATTTTTTTATTTTCCATTTTTCTGTTAACGATTATGATGGGATTGGGCATGTTGAATGGAAATGGGATTCCCAAATGATTCTGGGAAAAAATTCTGGAATATGGTCATCTGGGACGGAACTCGATCAATTCTAAACCGATTATGATGGGATTGGATATGCTGGATGAAAATGGGATCCACAAATGATTTTTGAAAGAAGTTGTGGAATATGGCCACCTAGGACAGGACTCGGTTACTTCTTAACCGATTATGACAGGATTGGGTATGTCAAATGAAAAAAAAAATCTACTCTTTAAATCTCTTAAATGATTTCTTTAAGACATTCTGGAATATCGCCACAAAACTCGGTAATTTAAACTAAGGGGCAGAACTCGATAATAAGCGGGCGGTTTTCTTGAAACAAGCGGCTCGTGATGCTAACATGTTTCTGGTAAGGCTGGTTGCCTTAACATCTATCACCAGTAAGTAACCCACTCGTGGGATTAGTGGGTGGAGCGGCAGGTGATCTACTTACTCTCACAAAAAATCACGTTATGAACTCTACACAAAGGGCTCGGATAAATTTATATTATTCTTATCAACAACGACCTCGAAAATAGTTCACGGGAACATGGAATATGATGTCTTCTAAGATCTCAGGACCTGCGAACAGCGAAAATTTACACTTTCGAGGTACTTGCAATACAAGATCGCATAATCCATATATGGCCATATTCCAGAACTGTTTCCAAAAATCATTCAAAAAACCCATTTCCATCCAACATACCCAATTCCAACATAATCGGTTAAGAAATTAAATAGTTTCGTCCCAGATGAACATATTACAAAACTTGTTCCAAAAACTGTTTATGAATCTCTGTTCCATCCAACAAACAAAATCCCATCATCATCGATTAAGAATTGGTCGAGCTCCGTCCCAAGTGCTCACACTCCACAACTTCTTCCAAAACTCATTTTAGAATCCCACTTCCATCCAACACATCCAATCCCATCATAATCGGTTAACAATTGAACGAGTTCCGGCCCAGATGGCCATATTTCAGAACTTCTTCCAAAAATCATTTAAGAATACCATTGCAATCTAACATACCAAATCCCATCATAATCGGTTAAGAATTGATCGAGTTCCGTCCCAGGTGGTGATATTCCAGAAATTCTTCCAACAACTGTTTATGCATCTCTGTTTCATCCAACAAACAAAATCCAATCACAATCGATTAAGAGTTTCGTTCAAGGTGGCCATATTCCAGAAATTAATTCAATAATAATTCGAGAATCCGATTTTCATTCAACACACCCAATCCCAACATAATCAGCTAAGGAATGCCTGAGTTCCTTCCCAGATGGCCATATTCCAGAACTTCTTACAAAAACTGCTTATGAATCTCATTTCCATCCAACAAACAAAATCTCTTCATAATCGGTTAAGAGATAAATGAGTTCTGTCCTAGGTGGCCATATTCCAAAATAAAATGCAAAATCTATAGTGGATTACATTTAAAAACATTCAAATTTAACGGACATAAGGCTTTAACGGACTCCTCATTAGTCCGTTAAATCGAGGTTTTACTGTATTATTTATCACAAAGTTTAGCATTAAAGTACTGTAAACCACCATCTACCACCCCCCCCCTCCCCACCATCAAATAATTAAAATGAAAAAAAATTACCAAACGAAGTTGAGTTTTTCTCAATCTCTTCTCTCATATCGTTTTTTCTTTATTCGATATTTCGATCTTGGAAATGTTGCCAATGTCCACATAATTTTTTGTTTTTAAAAATATTGCCTGTTGAAAAACATAGGGTTTGATTATAAAAAATCACGTTTTTACGGAAAGTACTAAAAATCAACATAAAGTATCGAATTACTTTTTATTTGCTTTCGAAAGTACTAAAATTTGCTCGAAAGTATCGAAGTACTTTTCATACAGCCAAAGTATCGAAAAAAGTACTATAGTATCGAAAATATCATCCCTGCTATGCATATGCAAAAAAAAACGTAAACAAGGATCTAATTGGTTCATGTGACAAGCGCTGCACAAATCAAAACGCAGCAAAAAATCAAAACAAAAAAAATGAAAACATAATAACAAATGCCGCATAAATAGGGTAAACTTTTAGAAAATAATGAAATTTTAAAATAAAAGTTTTTAAATTTAGATTAAAAATAATCTGAAACTGTGCTTAGATAAACTATGATTATGTCATTGAAAAATCATAATGAAAAATTAAGTATTTAAGGAAATACGAGCGAAATAAAACTTACCTGGCAAAAAATCCCATGTAATCGAACTTTTTTTACTATGGAGATATGTACGCGCGCTTGCCTGTCACTAACACCAGCTCAACGATGTTTTTTTATGTTGTCATGGCCATTTCTATACGGGCTCTGGTCACATAATTAATCGAAGCTGTACGATGCGTTTTTTCTATATTTTACATAATATCCGTACTTCTTTTGATATTTTTATTCAGCCATGCTACACGATAATTTGGTTTTCTGGATTCAAACTATTGCGCAATAGATTTTAATTTTTAATTTTAAAACCTTATTTTAAATTAAATCATTAAATTTTTTTGTCTTGTTTTATTCTGTTCTCTCGAAAATAAAATTTAAACAAAAATCTACATCTCAAAAATGTCCGTAAATTTTTTTATTTTCATTTCAATTTTTTTCATTTCGGATTCACGGTCAAAATTTTTACGTCGCAGCTGCGTAATAAAATTTTTGTCCGTGAATCCGAAATGAAAAAAATTGAAATGAAAATAAAAAAATTTAACGACATTTTTGAGATGTAGATTTTTGTTTAAATTTTTTTTTCGAGAGAACAGAATAAAACAAGACAAAAAAATTGAATGATTTAATTTAAAATAAGGGTTTAAAATTAAAAATTAAAATCTATTGCGCAATAGTTTGAATCCAGAAACCAAAATTGTGTGTAGCATAGCTGATTTAGCTATGCTACACACAATTTTGGTTTCTGGATTCAAACTATTGCGCAATAGATTTTAATTTTTAATTTTAAACCCTTATTTTAAATTAAATCATTCAATTTTTTTGTCTTGTTTTATTCTGTTCTCTCGAAAATAAAATTTAAATAAAAATCTACATCTCAAAAATGTCCGTAAATTTTTTTATTTTCATTTCAATTTTTTTCATTTCGGATTCACGGTCAAAATTTTTACGTCGCAGCTGCGTAATAAAACTTTTGTCTGTGAATCCGAAATAAAAAAAATTGAAATGAAAATAAAAAAAATTAAGGACATTTTTGAGATGTAGATTTTTGTTTAAATTTTATTTTCGAGAGAAAAGAATAAAACAAGACAAAAAAATTTAATGATTTAATTTAAAATAAGGGTTTAAAATTAAAAATTAAAATCTATTGCGCAATAGTTTGAATCCAGAAACCAAAATTGTGTGTAGCATAGCTAAATCAGCTATGCTACACACAATTTTGGTTTCTGGATTCAAACTATTGCGCAATAGATTTTAATTTTTAATTTTAAACCCTTATTTTAAATTAAATCATTCAATTTTTTTGTCTTGTTTTATTCTGTTCTCTCGAAAAAAAAATTTAAACAAAAATCTACATCTCAAAAATGTCGTTAAATCTTTTTATTTTCATTTCAATTTTTTTCATTTCGGATTCACAGACAAAAATTTTATTACGCAGCTGCGACGTAAAAATTTTGACCGTGAATCCGAAATGAAAAAAATTGAAATGAAAATAAAAAAAAAGAGTGAGTCCATTAGTACTCTCAAGGAGATGTGTAAACATGGCATATGTATAGTGCGTGTGTATGGTTTACTTTGAAGGAAGAAGAAATGAAATTTTTCTAACCAGATTTTTTCATTCGTTTATTACCATCAAATTGGTCTATTACTCTTTCGGTATAACCAACGCAATTGGCCTATGGTAGCTGCAAGCATCAAAGACGTGGTCCCATATCTCCTAGTACATATATGTTATATTTCTCACATATCTCGTAGAAGATATATTTCGATCTGAGTTCTTGTGCAAATCGAATTCGTATCGCAGGAAGTTTATAAGTGATTCATCACTGATCTTAGGGAGCAGCAAAATGAAATCCCTGCTCATAATCATCGGCAAAAGATGTTAGTCTCCTTGAAGAATTTTTGAAATTCTTTCAGAATATGGAGCAAATACGAAATGTATGTACTTGATTATGTCTTCGACAGCTTTATTCGGCGAGGTGTATACAACTACCAAAAGCATCTTATATCGCCAATGGGTTGTGTTGTTACGCTCATACCAGTTGTTTGTCCAACGATGATTTCCTTATGCGAGGTGACTGTATGAGTTCTACTTGAATTTTTATATACTGCTACTGAAAATTAGGAAAATTGAACATGCAGGTTCTAGGAGAGCAAAAGAATTGAGCATCCCTGCGTGACTGTATCAGTTAGGTCGAGGTGAAGCGACCTGAGATTCTGGCAGTTCAATGTTAAAAACCGGACGTCATTATTATCTCGTACAAAATTCGCCATTACATCCTGAGCTATACTTAGCAGTTTTGTGGTGAGCTGCGTTAACTCATTTTGAAGAGGACCAATTGAGGTTGCATTTTTACGTCCATGATAGAAGACATAATCATTGTTAGTTGACGTGATGAACTGCTCTACGAGATCGTGATAAAGCCACATACACAAGTTGTTGACTGTGATGTTATCGTAAGAGTATACTATCTCGTTATAGGTACCACTCTCTATAGTGCATAAATTTTGGTGGCACACGCTATTTTAAATTTTTTTATTTTTTCTGTTCGCTGAAAATGTCGATTCGTCGATTCGTCGTTTCTTTAATTTTATAAATGTTTCTTTGTTTTCTTTCCATACTATTTATATATACATATACACTCAGACTATGTGTATAGTACAAAATTTATATATGTATTTTGTTGTTTTTGTTCATTTTTTATTATTTTATATTTTGTTTCTTTTTTCAATGAAGATATTTAAACGTAGTACGTCATTTCCGTTCGTTTCATTTGAAAGTTTACTACCATACAAAAATTTTTGGCATACGCGCGTAAAGATGTTTACACATCAAAAATTTACGGACATTTTTGAGATGTAGATTTTTATTTAAATTTTATTTTCGAGAGAACAGAATAAAACAAGACAAAAAAATTGAATGATTTAATTTAAAATAAGGGTTTAAAATTAAAAATTAAAATCTATTGCGCAATAGTTTGAATCCAGAAAACCAAATTATAGTGTAGCATGGCTGATTGAATCTACGTACCAATTACAACAATTTCGAATTCGATGGTATTACAAATCGATTTATGTTGGATAAAAATGACAAAAAAACGCCAAAACCGAAAATAAAAGTGTACATGCATTACTAGAAAAATTAAAAAAGCATATCCTTCGGCTTCAACAGTTTGTTCGAAACTAAAACAACAAAATTACAAAACAACTGGAAGGTCATTTTGTGGTGTTTTATCACATTTGGTGATAAAAAGTGTGACAAAAAGAAATTGTCGTAGCTTAATTCATGAATGAATCGGATGAATTATGTCACGTCGTATATTGATGCGTTTAAAAAAAGATCGCAATATCTTCTATCTCGTTTACACAAATAACAAAAAATGTTTTAACGTTTGTGTCAAAATCATTGTGTCAATTGTTTTGATGGACATAAATTTTAAAAAATGTAAATTAAATTAAAGCATTTAATTGAAATATATTTTAATTTAAATTTTTAAATTTAATTGAAATATATTTTAATCGTTCATTAATAAATATGTGGCGATTATTCGTTCGGAAATATACACATAAAATTTCTTATAGTGAGGTGCACAATTTGCAATTGTGCACTCTACTATACGAAATTTTATGTGCATATATATTATATCACTTACATGAAAAGCACTTCATAAAAAAAAATCATATGACTAAACCACAAATGTCAAATTATCACTTAGTTCATCATTTCCCCTCAAAATTCATTTTGCAGGGTTGTGTTTGTAGACTTTTATGGTTTGAATTTTTTCACAAAAAAGTCTCCGGAGAGAGAAATATTTTTATTGTTTTGTAATTTTGTATGGACGGACCAGCCATGCTACACTATAATTTGGTTTTCTGGATTTCAAACTATTGCGCAATAGATTTTAATTTTTAATTTTATGCTTTGTTCATAACATCGGGAAAAATTACCATGATATTGATAACCATGCTCTAGACGAATGAAATCGCTTCAAAATATAAAATCTCCGCCTACTTTTTTCATACTCGAGTTGAAATATTTTTTACTTCAATACCATGGTGCAAATACCATGCTATTTTCCCGATGTTATGAACAAAGCATTAAACCCTTATTTTAAATTAAATCATTAAATTTTTTTGTCTTGTTTTATTCTTTTCTCTCGAAAATAAATTTTAAACAAAAATCTACATTTCAAAAATGTCCGTAAATTTTTTTATTTTCATTTCAATTTTTTTCATTTCGGATTCACGGACAAAAATTAAATTAAAACTTAAAATCTATTGCGCAATAGTTTGAATCCAGAAACCAAAATTGTGTGTAGCATAGCTGGACGAATGACAAAATTTATTTTGGTTTTATGAGAATGAGGCGGAGACAAAAACTAGAAAAAACTGGAAAACGGAAATAAAAAACGAATAACCTTCTACTTCGATGTAATAATTACAACTAAATATATTTTGTAATATAATTTTCCTTTTTAAAATTTATCTGCCATCTAGTTGAATTGTTGACTTAGCGTGTCGTCATCAATTGGTGTAAGCGGCCAGTAGTTTAGAAGGCATTGCCTACACCAACTCATGTAATTTTTCTGTATAGAAAAACGGCCTATAATTATTGTAGTGGTATTGATAAAATAATTGTTTGATTGTATTTGCGGTCTTACTTTGAGAAATTTACAACAACAATCCCATATATGTAATTCCAAATTGGAATTGTTTTAAACCAACTTTTTTGCTGGTTTAGAATAATTCTATTCTACCGGTTGTAAATTAGTTATGATTTCTAATATTATTCAATATTATTCGGTCATATTACTATTTAATTATATATATTTAGTTGTATTTTCACGTTTTGTTTAACTTCAAAATGTAATTGTTCCCAACTAATAAAAATAAGTAAATACAATTTTTGGTTGTTACTTTGAGCACCATATTTATTCTATTCCAGCATGGATTTAACCGGTACCAAAGTAAGACCGTAATTATCTCATTTTGCTTCTTCTCTTTTGGCTAAATTATATTTTGTTTAATTATGAGCATATAGGTATATCAACCTTGGTAGTATAGTTGTGAGTATATTTACCTACATTTTGTTTTTGTTTGATATAAATATCGCGATGCATTTGATCTGGGCGGTGTATTGTGCTTGTGCCATCGCTTCAAATTGAATAAAGTCGAGATTCGTAAAACTCGGGATTCGAAGAAGTCGAATCGAAAAGTGAAAGTTGGATCATTTTCGATTTTTGTCGTTTTTTAATCTTGCAATACTTTTTCTAGAATGAAATTTCAGCTACATTTATTATGCTGAATACATACTTGCGGATACAACGATTGTCGCAATCGTTTCCACAAGATAAACCAATCAAATTACGTGTTTTGCTCTATGCCCCGCCTACTCTTGCCGCAATCGAATTGAAATATTTTTTATTTTGAGCAATGGTTTCCTCATGGAGAGTTCACGGAACGGGATTATTTTTTATCCAACTCTTCAGCAAATCAAATCTTTCATATTCAACTAAACCCTGCCCAATTTAATCCAGCTTTAGTTAAAAGATTTCCATCTTTTGAGCAATAATCCTAGTCGTACCAACATAGTAACAAAAAATAACCGGAAGTATGAGCAATAATTTTGCTCAAATATTTGTTGTTATTGTTTATTTTTGACATTTTTTGAATGAATTTGTTAGGTTATCGCCTTAGAAAATTTTATTCAGCTATGCTACACACAATTTTGGTGTCTGGATTCAAACTATTGCGCAATAGATTTTAATTTTTAATTTTAAACCTTTATTTTAAATTAAATCATTAAATTTTTTTGTCTTGTTTTACTCTGTTCTCTCGAAAATAAAATTTAAACAAAAATCTACATCTCAAAAATGTCCGTAAATTTTTTTATTTTCATTTCAATTTTTTTCATTTCGGATTCACGGATAAAAATTTTATTACGCAGCTGCGACGTAAAAATTTTGACCGTGAATCCGAAATGAAAAAAATTGAAATGAAAATAAAAAAATTTACGGACATTTTTGAGATGTAGGTTTTTGTTTAAATTTTATTTTCGAGAGAACAGAATAAAACAAGACAAAAAAATTTAATGATTTAATTTAAAATAAAGGTTTAAAATTAAAAATTAAAATCTATTGCGCAATAGTTTGAATCCAGAAAACCAAATTATAGTGTAGCATGGCTGATTTAAAGTTATTATATATAATAAATGAAATAAATATGCGAAATGCATTTAAGTGAAACAATTAGGATGAGAACCAAAAATTTTATTTTGTTACAAACTGTTGGGCTATAAATTATTTGATAATTTATAAATTGTGATGTGTGTATAAAACCGAATATTGTGTATTTGTAATCCCCAGAGATGCGTTTATTCGATTAAATTAAAATAAAGCCCCATCTAATCGTAAACAAAGCAGAAATTGCAAACAAAAAATACAAAACAACAGTAAACATATCGCACATCCTCTTAAAAACTGTCAACACAAAACAGTTTTGAATGCATTTTAATTTTTTTTTAATTGCTAACGCTACTGTGATGATGCTGAGATTATTCATCATTAGCTTTATAAAATAAATAATCAAGTATAGCAATTTAAAATGCATTTATCACAAAATTGTTTTTTGTGTTATGACATTTTTTTAAAGGATGTGCGATAGACAACCGTAGACAAATTTTTTGAGCAAAAGTTGGTAAAAAAAGCCAGCTTTTTTTTTATCTCATTCCGTGAACCCACACTCAAGCTTGCCAACCAAAAACTACAAAAGGAACTAAATGTTGTGCTCATTGTAAGGCGCCTTTTTTATGTTTGCTCTATAATTGACAGAAAATATAGATGTATTTGACAATTATATATTTGTGATGTAAAACCACATTATAATATAATAACATTATTAATATTGTATAATACTATTATATAATAATTATACCAATAATATTAATAAATAATAATAATATTTTTAAATTTTATAATATTATTATTATTTATTAATATTTTTAGTATTATGTTTATGTGTAAAACAGTGTGATATATATGTCTGTAAAACAGGATGAAAATAATAAATCTAAATTACTTTTAAAAGAGGTGATACAATTAAAAGTTGATTTTGATAAGGTTGTGAATCCTGTGCGGCAACTATTCGAAGTCAGTAACTGTAACTGATAAGATGCTAACGCGAGAATTGCAAAATGCCATCAGAAATAATCGATGTCCGGGCCGAATCCGAGCAAAAGAAAAATCGAAAACCTCAATTGAGCGATTGCGTGATTCCTGGCAACATTTACTTCGTCATCGAGCTACTCGTTCACTAACTTATAACGATGAACAATTCCATGCTTTGGAAAAAATAAAAATAAATAAACGGCAAACGGTTGAAATCATTATTGGTCGATGATGTGAAACCAGCTATCGATATGGTAGCAGAAAGTGTTGCGGACTGGTATATAATGGGCCAAGTAAATTTCGTTCAAGCTCAAATACTTGAGAAGGATGTAGTCAACTTTGAGAATAATTTGCATGAAATCTTGTAACGGAACTTTTTATAATTCCGTCACCAGAACCTATCCCGATAAGATCATCTTATAATCGCATGACATTGAAGATTATAATCTTCACCTATATCCCAATAATATAAATCATGCCAAGTTCTCGTATTTTTTTTTTTGTTATCTCTATGCGTTTATTTAATTGAAGGTCATCATGTTAATTCATAATGGAATTAGTATGAATCTTTTGAATAAACGTGAAATATAACTGTAATTTGATTACACCTTTTTTCCGTGCTCGTTGCATATGCTGGCCAAGTGCATTTGTTGTTGTTCTGTATAGTATCAACACTATATAGAATATAGAACCGTGTATTTCGCAGTATATGCATTAAAATCGGAAATATCCAACTTACACGGTAATTAATAACAATTTCCGTTTTTGTCATCCAAAAAAAATAATATGTGGCTGAGAAGGCATTTTCGTCTTTCGTGTGAAAAGACAATTTAATTTTTCTTCCCCCCCCCCCCCTTCTCAACCAAGTTATGGGTGATAAAAAAATAAAAAAAAGAGGACGGCAGAGACAGTGAGTGTTGAGAGAGACCAACGGGCGGTCAAGTTAACATTAATTTAGTATATTTTTAATTAATTATTTTGTGTGGTTTTATGTGATTACACAAAAGGAAATTTTTATAAACTCATATAGCCTATAATTTTTTTTGTGCCAATAAGATTTGTTAAGTGTAAATTTGAATTAAGGGATTGAATGTAACCCAATTAGTGTACTTATATGTATAAAAAAAATAAATAGTATAGTTAACAAATGCTATAGTGATTAGTGTAGAAATACAAAATTTTTGGTTTTTTTTTTTGAACATTTAAGACTGAGTAAAATTTGATTTGTTCTCGGTTGTGCTACCCTCCTCAGATTGTTGGGGAGTAATTAAGGTAAGGAATTTTTTGTACTAACAAACTAAATAGCGGTAGTGGGTTGAGATCAACCGCTACAAAAAAGGAAGCTGTCGTTGCTTAGCACCCCTCTTCCTTTTTGTGGCGTTGGTGGCATACCACTACCTCCTCCTACTAATACTTCTCTAGGTTAGGTCCTATGGGCCAAAATAGTTTAAAATTTAGTAAAGTTAGGTTAAGGATGTCGGACTAGACATCTTAAATATACAACCACGGTCAGGCCTGCGCACGTGATGGGCTGATGGGCTGGCCCACTGCTTCGGGGTCCGAATACCCCAATTTCCTTCTCCCCCAGTCCATTAATATTTCTTTCTAACTAAATGCGGTAATCTAGGCCGTTGTCTTGAGTGCCCCAAAAACCCACACCGTTCCCCTCTACCGTACTGAGCTGCGGGAACCAACGCCGCATGGGGCACCAGAGGATAGCGGCAAAATCTATGAAGCCGGGTTAGCTTTGGCGGTAGCCAAAGTTTAATCCGTTTCAAGTGGCGCCCAAATGTTCGGCAATAGCCCAAATTTTTGAATTTGCTATCTAAGGTATGCAATTTAAATTTTTTTTTCTTGAGAATTCAAATTCACAAGGTGGAATTAAATTTCAAATTTTCAATTCAGTGTTAAGTGCGGCCAGAATTTGGCCAAATTAATTTTTTTTTGTGAAAAGTGATTTAAGTGATGAACAGTGCTTAGTGTAGAGAATAAGAAATTATTTTTGTGTTAGTATGGCTGCGGTCATGCCTTTGTGGTGTGCCTGACCTAATACTGGGTGGGTCATACATACACAGATGAGTTTCCTACATTGTTGTTTTCCTATACCGGATCTCTGAGTATTCAGTTCGCCTGTGGCAAGTCCCAACCCGCACTCCGGGGGGTGAACTGGTATTTGTGGTGGTATATGGAACTCGGCGATCCATTCTTTTTACAATGTTTAATTCTAGGCACTAATAAAAATTTTTTTGTACGGTTTTCGATACCATGTACAACTAACAATTTTGCAATTTTGTGCTGGCAAGGGAGAGTGGTGCGATCCCTGAAGTAATGGGCATATCTCTTTCCTGCCAATTGACGATCTTGGGTGGTATAAAGGGCTGCTCATTCTCAGGCAAGTTGACACACCATTCCGCATCCCAGCTGGAATTGTAAAATTGAAAACCTTTAATAATCCTCCAGTTAGCAACAATTTAGCGTGTGGCTAGAATCTACCACAGGTTAAGTTTTGCAATTTATAAAAAATCAGAGGAAAATGGAATTTCCAATTTATTACTTTGTATTTAAGTTTTCGCGTTTTTTTTACTTCTGTTTTGAAATTTTAAAATTATCATCCCTCGGGATGGGGTCGCCAGTCTTCGCGTTTAGATAATAGTTACATCCAGGGTACGGCTGAACTGGTTGGTCAGACTTAGGATCTGCAAGTGGATGTGCATCGAATGCAAGTTGGCCATAAATCAGTTGAGTTCATATCGCAAAGTAATGGGAATTCGCAACAGCAACCGGCGTGTTGTTGTTCCTATTTGAATGAACGGCTCGGCCTGCCACTCACACAGTCATACTCATCCAAGGGGATTTTGAATGATGACTGTGAAATAAGAGGGCAAGAGGACTGTCTCAGTAAAATAGGTAAATTAGTGAAATACCAAATGGCTTCACCAAGGCAATGAGTCTCACTTGCGAGAAAATCGAAATTATGAATGCCATTGCCGGTTGGGTTGACATTTGCTATTTCATCCAAATCAATTACATTTCCCTTTTTCCTATCCTCATTTGACCCAAGTAGTGGGAATTAGCCATCACCTCGTTGCGAGGGTGGAATTGACTGTGGTTGTGTATATTTCG
Organism: Nephrotoma flavescens; assembly: GCA_932526605.1. Classification (NCBI taxonomy): domain Eukaryota; kingdom Metazoa; phylum Arthropoda; class Insecta; order Diptera; family Tipulidae; genus Nephrotoma; species Nephrotoma flavescens. The sequence continues at coordinate 15,201,772 of OW052223.1, forward strand.
AATAATCATTTATTTTTTTTTTGTATTACCGAGAGTTGTGCTTGTTTAATTTCGTATTGTAAGTTATAAGGTTATTGGTTTTTTTAGTAGTTAGGATTTTCGTTTATTTTATTATAAAAATAGAGTGTTTAATCAATTATTATGGAGTTCGATTTGGATAAGCTCAACGATGAAGAGTTGCTGATCGAGTTTGAGGTACGCGGTTTGGTAGATAAAGCCAGCCGAGAGGTGACTCAAACTTTGAAAGAGGCATTAGTACGGAAGTTTGAAGAGGAACATAACGAATCGTTTCTCGTGCCTACAGAAGCACACGAGGCCGCGCGCAAGCAGCCGCAAAGAGAGATACAGGCATGCACCAAAAAGTTGGCACAGTTGCGCCAGGAGGTGGTCCAAAATTTAGTGGACAAAGCACCGATAGAGAATTGGTTGCCGGCGGCACGAGCAAGGTTGATACATATTCAGGGCCGGGTCAACCGATTAAGCAAATCCTCAAAGTTCCATGCAATGTCTGCTTACCTGAGGACTGCTGTGGAAGCTTGTGGGAAGGTCATGGCAGCGTTAAAGCACAAGAAGCTCTCTATAGAGCGGGCACAGGAAGCATTAACGGAGTTGATAATTGACTCCCCTGAACCTGCCGCGACACAAGGAGTGGAACCGCCATCGTGTCCCAAAAATAAGGCTGGTGCAAGTGGTTCACATTCTCGAGGCGGAGCTGGGTTAAGTAAAACCACCCAGCAGATGAAGAACGGTTCTCCCTTGACTGTGCAAGATTGGGGAGAAGATCAAGAAGATGATTTCAGCGATAGCTTTGATAACATGAGATTTAACCATTCTGGGGATACCTCTCACGAGGAATCAAATGACAGTATACCCCATAATTCTACGAAGCTCCCTAAGTTGCCTACCAGGAATAACACTAAATTGCGACAAGAAGCAACAACATGGAAGGTCAAGTTCCAAGGCCTTAGTAGTGATGTAACAGTACAACGATTCCTACAGCGAGTCGAATGGCATGCGGTTAATTCTGATATTCCCATCGACCAGATAGTACGAGTCCTAGACCTATGCCTAGAAGATGAGGCATTAGAGTGGTTCTGGAGCACAGTCGACCGTAATCTGGAAGTTACTTGGGATCAGGTGAAGCAAGCTATGACGGTTCGTTTCTCCCCCAGCATAACGGACGATGACGTGAGGCGAATGCTCAACAATCGAAAACAACGGTACCCCAAAGGAACTGTTCAAGAATTCTATCAAGCAATCCAAAAGATTGCATTACTGTCAAATAAGCCAGTATCTGATGTCACATTGTATACCATCCTGAGGAGAAACATCAGACCTGGCTTACAAATAGCTTTACATGATGAGCAAAACTTCCCGAACCTACCTGCGTTCATTCGCCGTTGCAGTTCATTGGAGGTGATGTGGAAAAGATTCGGGAAAAACCCAGAAGCAAGTCTCACCTTGCCACACACCTATTCACACAATGCGGAGTACTTTAAAATGCCTCTCAGACGACAGGTTGCGTTCGACCCACGGGCTCCAAGAATACATGAGCTTTCATATTCAGACTCCTTGGGTGCAGAGTTGGAAGATGAGGAGTATCCACATCAAGACCAAGTTGACGAATCTAACTACTTTACACCGCAGGTTGCAGCATTTGAAGGTAAACAAAAAAATGGGGAGTCGTTGGTCAGGTCAGTCAGAAACCCAATAGGATCTGCTGCTCCACGATCGGGTAAAATGTCTAATGTAGCTGCAAGGCCCAACTGCCGAAGGTGTTGGAATTGTGGCGACAGCACACACAGTTGGACGGAGTGCAGAAGACCTATAACTTCTGTTTTCTGTTATGGTTGTGGAAGGAGAGGTACATACAAGGCAGACTGTACGATGTGCAACCCCCCGGGAAACTGGAGAGCCGAGATGAGGAGTACTCGGGAACCACATCTTGGTCGCGAAAGTCCGAGTCCGAAAACAAGCACGGAAGAGGCAGCAAGCAACACCGATCCGGAGTTGTACGCACGGCACCCCCGACAGTAAAAACTATCTCTGAGAAGTCTTCTCATTCAATCTCTTGTCAAACGGATAACTGACAATTGATCCGAATGATAAGCTACTTCCACGAGCGCCGTGAGGGGCGTAAAAATATTATTTCAACAGTTATCCAATCAGGGTCGGACCTTCGGCCATATGCCAATGTAACCATAAACGGAGAGCCAGTTCGGGGATTGCTCGATTCCGGAGCCAATGTGAGCTTGTTAGGCAATGGAAGCGGACAATTCCTGAAGGAGAATGGACTATCATACCAGCCATATAATTCCAAAGTGCATACAGCGAGCGGGATGGCCGAGCCAATTCTAGGGTATATTTATGTCCCAGTTCTTTTTAATAATCAAACCCACACAATCCGCCTATATATCGCACCTACACTGTCGCATCCGTTGTATCTGGGTACAGACTTCTGGACGAAATTTGGTTTGCAAATTTCTGTCTCAGAATTAGTATGTCCTGAAATCACCTCACAGGCGGTGAATACCAATGACCACCATTCCCTCTCGATTGATCAGCAGCAGGTATTAGACGGCATAAAATCAAAATTTCCATCATCGGCTCAACTGGGTCTGGGAAAAACATATTTGGTTGAACACGATATCGATACGGGTGATGCCAAGCCCATCAAACAGAGATACTACGCTATATCACCAGCTGTCCAAAAAGATATGGACCAAGAGATCGAGCGTATGCTGGAACTCGGTGTAATAGAGGAGTCTTGCAGCCCTTGGAGTTCGCCGATGGCGATAGTAAGGAAGGGAAATGGCAAGATCCGCTTGTGCCTCGACGCGCGCAAATTGAATAGTGTGACGGTGAAGGACGCATACCCGCTACCAATAATTGATGGGTTACTTAGTCGTCTAGAGAATACTAGATACATCACTAGCCTAGACCTTAAAGATGCCTTCTGGCAGATCCCATTGAATCCATCAGCCCGAGCAAAAACCGCGTTCACAGTCTATGATAGACCATTATACCAGTTCACAGTTATGCCCTTTGGGTTGTGTAATGCTGCGCAAACCATGTGTCGCCTCATGCATAAAGTGATCCCGCATGAGTTGCACGACCGTGTGTTTGTGTACCTAGATGACCTCCTCATTACTTCTCCCACTTTTGAAGAGCACATACGCTTATTGGGGGAAGTCGCAGATCACCTGTCCGCCGCAAACCTCACCATTAATATGGAAAAATCCAAGTTTCTTTTAAAACAACTGAAATATTTGGGACACATCATTGGCAATGGCAGCGTGCAGGTGGATCCAGATAAGGTCAAGGCCATACAAAACTTTCCGACCCCTAAGACGGTCAAACGTATCAGACAATTCCTTGGAATGAGTGGGTGGTACCGCAAGTTCATCCCAAATTATTCATCGATTGCATCCCCCATCACCGACCTTCTAAAATCAAAGGGAAACATACAGTGGAACGAACAAGCCCAGGAAGCCTTTGAACAATTGAAATCCCGGTTGACTGAGGCACCGGTATTAATCCATCCAGATTACGCATGAACTTTCTATATTCAGGTAGATGCGTCAAAAACCGGCGTGGGCGGAGTATTGCTCCAAAAGGATGACGACGGAGGAGAAAATCCAATCTCTTTCTTTTCACATAAGCTAAATGGTGCACAGAAGAACTATAGTGTCACCGAGCTCGAATGTTTGGCCGCAGTGCTCAGCATTAGGAAATTTCGAGCTTATGTGGAAGGATATGAGCTTGTATTGATAACGGACCATGCCAGTCTCCAATGGTTAATGAGTCAGTCTGAACTCTCTGGTCGATTGGCTAGGTGGAGCTTGAAACTCCAAGGCTATAAATTCCACATCGAATATCGTAAGGGAGCACAGAATGTAGTCCCCGACGCATTATCCCGGGTATACGCAGGCGAAGTAGAGACCTTGCAGCTAGTAGAAAATCCTCTCCATTTAGATCTGCAAGCCCCGGATTTCACCAGTCCAGAATATCAGGGCTTAGAGAACACTCTTCTTGACATGAAACCCATATCCAGTAACATCAAAGTGGTCGACGGAAAGATACTGGTCCATAAGCCCCTAGGAGACCCCGATACGAAAACTCCTAGTTGGAAGCTTTGGGTCCCCAGTAGTTTAACTCATAAAATCTTAATTCAGGCACATGAACCACCAATCGCAGCACACATGGGCACAGGCAAAATGCTTGAGTTCGTGCGGCGATATTATTATTGGCCGACATTGGTGAGTGACACACGAGAGTACGTACGCCAGTGTCAAATGTGTAAGCTGACCAAGGCTACAAATACCACCCTAAGACCGAAAATTGGAAAATATATGGAGTATGTCAGACCTTTTCAAAAACTCTATTTGGATTTCCTAGGACCATATCCGAGGTCCAAGGGCGGCAACACCTACATTCTTATAGTACTGGATCAGTACTCTAAGTTTGTCCTGCTCAAGCCTCTCCGAGACGCAACAGCCAGTAGGGTCGTGGAGTACCTGCAGGAAGAAGTATTCCCAGTATTCTCTGTACCTGAGGTGATTCATACTGACAATGGGAGGCAGTTCAAGTCCAATATATTCAAGGACTGTCTAGATAAAGCTGGGATTATCCACGTGTTCACACCAGTATACTCCCCGCAAGCCAACGCATCCGAGCGGGTGAATAGGTCAGTGCTAGCTGCAATCCGCGCCTATGTAAAGGAAGATCAGCGCACATGGGATAAGTATTTAAGTGCGATTGCGAGCGCACTAAGAAATACCGCGCATTCCTCCACGGAATATGCACCTTCCTATCTTGTGTTTGGACAACACACAGTCAACCATGGTTCCCAGTATGAGTTGCTTCGGCTTTTAGGAGATCAAAGCTTGAGTACCTTCACGGTACATGCGAAGAATGATCGTCTTGAACTAGCTCGGGAACTAGTTCTAAACCACCTCTGGCAGGCACATGAAAAGTCATCACACCGGTACAACCTGCGTTCTGCAGATCGGTCATTGTGTGTAGGACAGAAGGTCTATGTGCGCAACTTTGCCCAGAGTAATGCCGCTAAGCAATACTCGGCGAAACTGGACAAGAAATTCATCCCCGCAGAGATCTACCGGCGCATAGGCCAGGTGTCATACGAGCTAGTTGACGAAAAAGGAAAAAGGCTGGGAATTTTCCATGCCAAAGACATTAGGGAATGTCCAGAACCTGATTTGACTAAGAACAGCCCAAATCCCACCACAAACCAATCAGCCAGTGAGTTCTAGCGATGGGTCTTTCCTTCCCTCTAGGCACCCATGGCAGAAGTAGAAAGGCAAGGAGGAGTGGAACTAGGACCGAAGGAACGTTCGGTTCAGGAAGATCTTCCACAGAAATTGGAAGCGATGCCGAAGAAAACGTGGACGCGTACCTCATCCACTTTCCTATTAGACCATTGATGTGCTTATAGGCGGGCATGCACATAGGTGATGTAATGGGAAAGTGAAGGCTGGTATAACGCGCGCAATTATGAATATATACCAGCATCATTAGTTAAGGTAGAAGTTAGGATTATTGAAAAATATTAATATATATTAAGGTTATAATTAGTAAATGAGATATAGGATGAGGTTAGCTCAACCTCATTCAGATAATTTAGTAAAATGGGATTGAGGTAGCGCCATCAAAAATAATAGTTATCAGTAAGTTAAGTTACGGATTACAAAAATATTCAATTTTAAAATGTTATACATAGCTTTCGAACTTAAAATAAATATTTAAACTAAATTACATAGTCTAAGTGAGTAAGGTTAGTACAAAAATGTTAAAGATGATGTGGTGCAGGGTAGGACAGGATAAAGGAGTACAATATCAGATGAAACAACCAAATATACCTTCAATGCTCAGCACGAGTGGGAACAGTTTCGTACGTCACATTTTGCAGGGAGCAAACATTTTTCAAATTCCGTCAACGCCCGGTCTGTAAACTCGACTTTCCACTGGTAATGAGGGAAATAACAAAAATCAAGTTATCATTGGATCATTCTGAAGTGAAAGCGCACCAGCTCGTCAATCTGGTGCTCGATGTAGTAGTAAAGAAAAACCATCATCGAATTACACCCTCAATAAATTAGACCAAATTCATGAATAGTCAGATGGTGATGGCAGCAGATGGTATCATTCGGATCAGCCTAATAGGAAAAACATCACAAATCGCTATTCATAATAGCGAGAGCACTTTGCGAAAAATAAAAATAATACGAAAGCCGCGGGTATTACAAATCAAGTTTAATCATGACCTGGAGAACAGAACGGTTCCAGCACTGAAAAGAGTTGTCTTACCTGTCGGTTACCGCCCGCAACAAACATGATATTACCTGCAGTTTTGCTAGCAGATGATACAACCCTACTTAAGCTGGAGCACAGCTGATTGAACTGTGGCATGATTATGGAATAGCAGTCGGATCAATCAGGCCGGAATTAAGGAACCAGTACTTCACATCCAGTACGAGAGGTTATCAAGCAGAAGGAAGCAGCAAGTTAGCAAAGATGTCGACGATTCTGTTCTGTACTCAGTGCTCAGCATAATCCATCAAGGCGGCATACCGGACCATTCCAACACCACAGGACAAACCTACTCAACTTTAATCATTTTTGTTTATTTTGTTCAGTTTTCATAATTTTACTTTATAGATTGATTAAAATTACAATCAAATTTTTATAACTAAATACAATAGTCATATTTTGTAATTTACGATAGATGTTGTTCTCAAAATTTTGGATTAGTTAAAATAGCTAACATTTAGAAATATTCTTATATATGCATACAAAATTAATTTCGCTATTGAAAAACATTTGACTTAGGTCAACACTCTTGTGTTTTTTCTAATGTAAATCAGTACTTTTAGTAAATAATAATTAGTTTAATAATTAATATTAAGTGCCCGGCTTTGAGACTATCTCAGGGTGTGGGGCGTTCGCCACGTTGGGCTATCCAAAGACTGAATGTGCATACCACCCCCTTCCTAAATAGAGCATGAGATCTCTTTTCACTCTCAGGGATTGGGTTTTCCCCACGCTGTAACGGAACTTTTTATAATTCCGTCACCAGAACCTATCCCGATAAGATCATCTTATAATCGCATGACATTGAAGATTATAATCTTCACCTATATCCCAATAATATAAATCATGCCAAGTTCTCGTATTTTTTTTTGTTATCTCTATGCGTTTATTTAATTGAAGGTCATCATGTTAATTCATAATGGAATTAGTATGAATCTTTTGAATAAACGTGAAATATAACTGTAATTTGATTACACCTTTTTTCCGTGCTCGTTGCATATGCTGGCCAAGTGCATTTGTTGTTGTTCTGTATAGTATCAACACTATATAGAATATAGAACCGTGTATTTCGCAGTATATGCATTAAAATCGGAAATATCCAACTTACACGGTAATTAATAACAATTTCCGTTTTTGTCATCCAAAAAAAAATAATATTTGGCTGAGAAGGCATTTTCGTCTTTCGTGTGAAAAGACAATTTAATTTTTCTTCCCCCCCCCCCCTTCTCAACCAAGTTATGGGTGATAAAAAAATAAAAAAAAGAGGACGGCAGAGACAGTGAGTGTTGAGAGAGACCAACGGGCGGTCAAGTTAACATTAATTTAGTATATTTTTAATTAATTATTTTGTGTGGTTTTATGTGATTACACAAAAGGAAATTTTTATAAACTCATATAGCCTATAATTTTTTTTGTGCCAATAAGATTTGTTAAGTGTAAATTTGAATTAAGGGATTGAATGTAACCCAATTAGTGTACTTATATGTATAAAAAAAATAAATAGTATAGTTAACAAATGCTATAGTGATTAGTGTAGAAATACAAAATTTTTGGTTTTTTTTTTTGAACATTTAAGACTGAGTAAAATTTGATTTGTTCTCGGTTGTGCTACCCTCCTCAGATTGTTGGGGAGTAATTAAGGTAAGGAATTTTTTGTACTAACAAACTAAATAGCGGTAGTGGGTTGAGATCAACCGCTACAAAAAAGGAAGCTGTCGTTGCTTAGCACCCCTCTTCCTTTTTGTGGCGTTGGTGGCATACCACTACCTCCTCCTACTAATACTTCTCTAGGTTAGGTCCTATGAGCCAAAATAGTTTAAAATTTAGTAAAGTTAGGTTAAGGATGTCGGACTAGACATCTTAAATATACAACCACGGTCAGGCCTGCGCACGTGATGGGCTGATGGGCTGGCCCACTGCTTCGGGGTCCGAATACCCCAATTTCCTTCTCCCCCAGTCCATTAATATTTCTTTCTAACTAAATGCGGTAATCTAGGCCGTTGTCTTGAGTGCCCCAAAAACCCACACCGTTCCCCTCTACCGTACTGAGCTGCGGGAACCAACGCCGCATGGGGCACCAGAGGATAGCGGCAAAATCTATGAAGCCGGGTTAGCTTTGGCGGTAGCCAAAGTTTAATCCGTTTCAATCTAGGAAACTGTCCCGAATCAAGAATGATCTAAAAACTGATATTAATAATCGAAGATCAATATGATGGCCGCAAGAGGTAATTGTGTAACAAACGACACTAGTAAAATTGATTATACGGTAATGGCTTTTTAAATAATTATTTCAGTAACAGTTTAATGTATAATTTTACAATTTTAGACAATATTTGCTCTTCAAACGCATTTACAAGTAGTCTTAGGTCAAAATACACTCGCCGATCACAAAACAGAGGAAATTTACAGAAGCAACGTAAAAGCGAAACGAAAATTACAATAATTCCGAATGGCAACAGATGTTTGCTGACACCCTGACCATCAACTCGACTATCCACCATCGGTTAATATACAAATTCAAGTATGCCTGAACGGAATTTTCTACAGGTTTAGATAAACCGACCACGGCAAGCATATTCGGCAAATACGCCACTATTTTGTATTGCTGCATCTGATTCGGGGTTACCATTAGTTGTATCTGGTAAAGATGGTACACGAATGTTACGAAGTGATTACAATTCAATGAGGAGCACGTCATCTAGATTCATCATCACGGGGTATCAACCATATTTAGGAAGGGGCTGTAGTTGATATGAAATAACAAATAAAAACTCAATACTTTTTGTTAAAACATCAAATTTTTTATTAAATTTTAAGAGGATAAAAAATTCCTGGATTTAATACATAACATAGTTGTAAAAAATAAGGTAGGAAGCAAAATGTCGGTCTACGCAATGGCGGTCCTGGTTATATTTATTGGTGCCTAAACCACCAACTAGACAAGCTCACATCACTCAAAATGTCACCATAATGTTAATTTGGCATAACAAGCACATCATATTTACGTGGATCCTGCACCATGTTTAAGCACACATTATCCAAATACATCACATTTCACTTCGGGATGTTTAACGGCCATGTCACGAGCACAAAAAAAAACACTCCATTCGCATAATATGGGCCTTATGTACCGCAGTCACTTTCGTGCGATTGTCTTTGGCATATTGAAACGCGAATTCTGCGACAGGCTAAGCCTCTTCCGTCATCAATTTTATAATCTGAACCACAGCATAAACAATTTCGTGCTCAATACCCGAGTATTTGCCTTGTGTTCTCACGAATTGTAACTACGCACTGGTCATTAAGCAGTTCCAATTTTTTCCTCTGTAAATTTGATTGACTTCGTCCTAAGGTTAAATATTTATATATAGTTATAGAAATAAAGAATTCAGGTGGTTTTATAGAAAAATTACCTGTAACAATATTCGCCATAATCACTTTTAACTTTTTCTCTCCATTCCGACATGTTTATCAGCCAGTCGCTTGATGAATCACTTTTACCTATCTCTCTCCATTCCAACATGATTATCAACCGCAGTCGTTTGAATTATAATAAAAAAAAAATTAAAAATGTTACTCAGACAAAATTCTTCACTCCGAAAATTGAAACGTCAAAGTAATAAAAAAATTTACGCCTACTGAGAAATATTTATATGGCGTGTTCACTGTCCAAGCGAAAATTACAAATGAAAAATTTGACAATCAAAATGACGTACGAAATAGACTAATATTTTGAGCAAAGACTAACTTCAACTCAAAACTGCAGAATTGTGCCGCAATTGGGTCCACAGGTATGTATGCTGCATATGCCCGGTTTAGATTAGAAAATTGTTTCCTTCTGCAAATTTTTGCAGGTAAATAAGAAAGAATCCGCTATATAAAAATATTCAATATGCCAGAAAGAAATAAACATATATAGTAATGGCGCAATTTTTTTTATAGGATCATTATTAATTTATTTTTAATGAATTCAAATGCGAAGTTTACATTTTTATCTATGGCGTCTGTTTTTATTATGTATCTTCAACATTTATAAATACGAAATAATTTTTTCTTGTTAATTTTAAAAATGTTGCCATAAAAATACTCGGATCGAATATATTTTATGGCAACATTTTCATTTTTATGGTCATTTTTGCTCAAAAATTCTTCTGCAAAATTTTGTTGGGATATATTGCTTTTCTTGCCTCTCATGTGCAAAAAGTCAATGTTATATCTTACTCATTTTGCAGAAGAAAAATGTTGGTCTTATGTAAACCGGGCATTAGGCGTTTTCGGATATATCCCATGGTAACTTTTGAGTAATTTTAATTTTTTAATGTTGGTATCAAAAGTTACTCAAATTACCCTGCTATACAAAAAGTAAGTTTACATTTCGCGTGGTAATATTTAGCAAAATTCAATTTAACAAATATGTATAGATTTGTTCTATTTTTTTTAACAGTTTATGCTTTGAAAGTTTGTAAATTAATTTTTCTGGCACTACTAATTTAATACAAATTGACAGAAAGACAGAAAATAAAAAACAACTAAAAGTAAATTACCCTAAAGTTACACTACAGTCTACATGTTCGGAAATAGATTTGGTAATTTTTTGTCAGCAAGTTACCCAGAGGTTACCATAGGATATTTCCGAAAACGCCTATTATAACTTTGGTTTTAAATGAAGAAACTTTATCATTTATCGCGATTCGAATGTGGTACAACATACCGCCGTTCGATTTTTTTTTCGAATTTCGGTTCGAAGTGGTTGTGCAGCATGCCGTCCCTACTGTAGTGGATATTTGTTTGAATAAGTTCACTTAAATAATATGTATTTACTGGGTTTCCTCTACTTGTGCATCTTTGTGATTCTTGTATACATGGTGTTAGAATAGGATGGTTTTATTGGAGTAGACCATTTAACACATTTTATTTTACAGTAAGAATATTATGCTAATTGTGTAAGATGTATTGGTTTTGATTATGTATGTTTGTATTATGGCTTTTCCTGTATGCATTGTGTGGGAAGAGGGACCATAATTTTTCGTCTATTAAAGCGCAGTCAAAAACGCAGTAATTTTATTTTTTTAGAGTTGTACCCTTGACAAACTAGGATTTAGCTAAACGCGTTTAGTTAAACTAGTTTAGTTAATCTACTACAAATCCAATTAGGTTGATCCACTATGAAGAGCAAATAGTGTTTCAATAATAAAATACGGTAGCGCTATATTTGTCCGGAATCGGTATTAAACAAATGTTATTATGGTACAAATAAAAAAAATATTTTAATTAATTATCCCGAAATTCCTATTCCATTTTAATACAAATACAACATAAAAATGTAAACAATATAAATATAATATATATTTAATACATCACTGTGTATCCGCCATATTTTTTCTGCGCGAGAATTGTCAGATTCCAGCGAGATTTGAATACAGATTTAAAAAACTATGAATTCCAAATACAATACTACGGTATATTTTCCGGCACTAGAAGTCAAATATAGTGCAATACTGTATATTACAATACGCACTCTATGGTAACAGGAATGCACAAATGTGTTAGTTGGACTAAAACAGATACAAAAGTAAATTTTGACATGATTCGTTCTCGTTACCCACACAATTGTGCTGGCAGGCAAGAATAGAGATATAACCCTTTCACCACCCGTATACATAATTGTGTATATAAATTTCGAATACGAGAAACGAATGTGTGAAACATAGAATTATGTGTAAGCGTAAGACCACAATACACATTTGTGCATATCGCTTAATTTTGTTTTCGTCAGAAAAACAACAGTAACTATAATAATAATAAAATAATTGATGTGATCAAATAGAAATAATTAACATGTTATTTAATTTATGTGTTATCAAATTATTATGTTTTTTTTCAAGAATTCCCATTTAACTAAGATCTTTTAAAATACGAAAGACATTACAACCTGTCATTATTTACATACACATTTGTGTATTTTGAACTTAATTAGGAACAAAAAAAATTTTTTTTTAACTCGAAACGAATAACTCAAAAAGTAAGCGGCATCTATCTTTGTATCGCAGTACTATATGGCATTGTCCTATTTATAAATTTTAACCTTCATTGTTAGATGGCGCTCTCGCTAAACCCATTTTTATGCGATAAACTTCAAAATATTGAGAGATTTGTGCACTAAACCGGTTTAGTTACTAAACCTAAAACAAAACTCGTTTAGTTAATCTCGAAGTTGACACATTAAGAGATAAACTCGAAAAAATGATTAAACGCGTTTAGCTAATCCTAGTCTGTCAAGGGTATTCTGGGTATTAGATAAGTATATTCGAAGATTATTGTATGTTGATTGCTTCATTGTTTTATATAGCTTGTTTTTTTTTTTTTTTTAATTTACTTGTATAACAATATGTATTAGAGAGTGGAGAGATGATTGAGATGAGTTCATTTCTGCTTGATTGAATGACAGCTTCTGTTGCTTTATTGCGTTTATTCATTTACTTGATTTTTTAAATAATATACAGATGTTTATAATAAAGTATATCACATTATTCTATATTATCATTTATTAGTTTATTATCTTATTTGATTATTTTAATATTTTACAATTTTTATTTATTTACCAAACAAGGTATATATTATAAAAGTATTCTTATGAAAGTAATTATCATAGTTAAATATATAAATTCATATTTTCTAACAAATTTGTAATACATTTTCAATATAAAATATTTCGTTAACGTACAAATTTTATTTTATTACTATTTTTTATTTTGATACTTAAAAATTAAATATAAGATGTTCTTGCTACGTTTATTCTTACGGGTTCATACAAACCTACGATTGGTGTGACTCGGAGTACTTAGTGTCCTCACCAATAGTAGTTAGGTAGCAACCCAAAAATAGATTCCGTTATATAAAATAAAAATTTATTTAAATTGCCATCTTAAAATTTTTCTTATATGTTTGTTTCGTCAAGTAAGTGCCTGGCTTGTAAGCATCAATATGGTTATTAAAAATTTTACATGCTCTATTTATTGGTTCATTCATTCCATAGTTGGTAGGGTGGTGAACTTCTTTTAAGTACTTTGCATGTCGAGTGCGTCCTTGATTTAAAACCACAGCATTTGAAATTTCTTCGACGTTGATGTTTTTTTTTAACACGTCAAAAATGAAACTGGCCGCGAGTAAATTTCGTCTTGATGAAAGAGTATCTAAACCTATTATGTCGAGTCTAGAATTGTAACTTGGTAGGTTGGTATAATCTTGCGGATCGAACATATGCCTGAGCACGAACAATAAGAATTGCTTCTGTACTGATTCAAATTTTATTGCATACTTTTCGGTATATGGCATCCAAGTTACCGAAGCATACTCAAGGATAGATCTCACAAATGAGCAATAGAGTGATTTTGTTACCCATAGGTTGTTGAATTCTTTAGCTCTTCTTTTTATGAAACCAAGTACCCCATATGCCTTTCCCAACGTTACATCATAATGTTTATGGAAATTGACTCGCGTGTCAATTATTACACCTAAATCTCTTATTTCGTCCACTCTCTTCAAACTCCTCCCATCAATTACGTAGTCAGTATTATGAAGAACAACATTCCTTGTAAAACTGATCACGTGGCACTTGTCAACATTTAGGTCTAATTTATTACTGTTACACCACGATATCAATTTGTTTAGATTTGATTGTAAACAAATTGCATCGTCTGTATTTTCGATTTTTTGATATATTTTTAGGTCATCAGCATAGAATAAATGCTTGATGTTTTGCAATACTGTAGACAAGTCTGATATGAAGAGATTGAAGAGCAATGGCCCCAAGTGACTACCTTGTGGAACCCCTGAATTTACTTGTACTGCTTGAGATATGTGGCCTTGAAAGCGAACATATTGAGTTCGGTCTTTTAGATATGAGCTCAACCAGTTGAGTAATGAGCCACCTATTCCCATGAGTTCTAGTTTTTTAATCAACACTTTATGATCCACTCTATCAAAAGCCTTGCTGAAATCAGTGTAAATTGCATCAACCTGAAATCCTTTTTCCATTTGTTTTAATAAGTAAGAAGTAAAGATTGTCAGGTTAGTTGTTACGGATCTACCTTTGATAAATCCATGTTGCTGATCATTAGGATTGGAGACAATGGTTTCTGCCAGCTTATCATGAATTAATTTTTCGAACAGTTTGGGAATACAAGATAAGACAGCAATTCCTCTGTAGTTAGCTACATTACACCTTCCGCCAGATTTGTAAATTGCTGTCAAAAATGACAATTTCCAAAAACTAGGAAAGATTCCTTCCACTAGAGATCGGTTAAAGATGTAATATAATGGTTTAACTAGAGAGTTTGCACATTCTTTCAAAAATATGGGCGGAATGCCGTCAGGCCCCGATCCCTTTTTAATGTCCAGACTTCGCAGTCCGGTCAAAATGTCCCTCTCCTCCAACTCCACTTTCTGTAGCTCATAACGGGGTGATATGTTTTCCTGGTAGAAATCAGGTAAACTGCTTTCATTGGCTTCTCTTTTATAAATGGATTGAAAACGCTCAGCAAAAAGATCGGAGAGAGTTTTAGGGTTCGAGGACGATATCTCGTTCAAATACATTGTTACTGGGTATCCTTTAGTGTTCCGTTTAGTGTTAACAAAATCATAAAACTTTTTAGGTTCTGAAATTATGTGCTCACCGAGTTGTTTGATGTAGTTATTGTAAGCTATTCTTGATGCGGACTCAAATTCTTCATATAACTGATGGTGTCTTGTTTTATTGTTCGTTGTTGGATTATTTTTGAAAACTTTAAAAGCTCTGTTCCTTCTATTGCGTAGATTCCTGAGAAGTCTGTCTAACCAAGGTTCTTTTCTATTTCCTCTTTGTTTTACCCAGGGAACATGTCTTGAAATAATTCCATCAATAATAGTATGAAATTTATCAATAGTGAAATCTAGGTTATCATAGGAACATACTTCTTGCCAATTAATCATATCAATTTCTGTCTTAATTGCGTTAAAATTAGCTTGTTTGAAATTATACGCGTATATCGGTTCGTTTTGAAATCTGCAAGGTGAAGTAGATAGGCTATAGTTGGTTATTAATGCTTTATGATGTATTGAATTAGTAAAGCAAGACTCAGTATCATCAGCTTCTCTTACGTTACAATGTTCGAAAGCTGTTGCAAATATTAAATCAAGTTGTCTATCGTTACTGTTTTTAATATCAGAGATTTGGTACATATTGTTGCCGTAAGTACAATTTAGTAGTCTAATATCATTGTTGTCGTTTGTATTTGTCGGTAAAAGTAAATTTTCATCGTCAGGATCTCTAATAAATTATAAGTGTGGTCTATTAAAATCTCCAAAAATTAAAATTTCATTATCGTCATTAATGTTAGTTGAAGTTACATTAATTGAATTAAAAATACTTTCATAGATATTTTCGTTCGATGCTGGAGCGACATAGATACAACCAATAATTAATGTTTTGCTGCTGCAATTAATAGTACACCATATCTGTTCAGATAGTGGGTGTATCGGAACGTAGAATTTAGAGTCAGAATTTATTTCGGATGAGGGGATGGACTTGTGAATTGCTAACAATACCCCACCTCCCCTTGTGTTATTTCTTAGATCATAGTTTCTGTCTTTTCTATAGACTAGCCAATCAGAATTAAAAATCTCATTGTCAGAAACACTAGAATTTAGCCAGGTCTCTGCCAATGCAATAATGACTTTATAATGACTTTCATAACGTGAATCCAAATGGACTGCATAAATTTGTTAAATCTATGGTTTGTAAATGGGCAGACCCAGAGTAGAGTAATTTTTCATTATTCATCTACCTTTTGAGAGGACCGGACAAGTGGTGCAGTGGTTAAAGCTTCGGCACTTGGACCGGGAGGTACTGGGTTCGAATCCCATTAGAGGCTAGATGCAAAATCGAATTTTCATCATCGATACAATCGGTGATGTTAATAAACACAACTAAGACCCTCTGATGGAGTGCAGAATTCAGCGCCGACCCACCGTCCATGTCAATGTACAGGTTGACATGGAGCTTGCAATGTGCAGGTGGTATACTGTAGTTGTGTGAGTAGGTGAATAGGTGAATGGGTTAATGATGTAGCATGAATGCGTGGTATCACAATGGGCCAAAAATGGCCTAAGTGTCAACCACTGAAACCTAACCTACCTTTTGAGAATGTTTAATTTTGGGTATGGGAGATTGAACGGAATTCAATCTGATAGATGATTTTTATAAATCGGCGGCTTGAACTAATGTCTGTAAGTCTACCATAATGTCGTCTGGGCGGGTTTAATGAGCTCGATAGCAACTCCATCTTGTGCATCTAATCTTATTTAATGTTGGAGGCCGCCTCAATGAAAAATAGTTGTCTTCCTCTGCTAAGGCTGGCGATTGCACCTCTGTTAACTTTAAGATATCAAACCAACTAGAGATTGGAATGTACCGCCAGCTAGTCTGACTCGTATCTCGCCGATATTGTTTTATATTTGAATAGTTTCTGGTATTCGTTCATTTTGTATGGTACAAACAACAAGATAATGGAACTATGTATAGATAATCTTTGGATTTCTGCCCAGATTCTGCATTGTTATATCGCTCTTTGGCGGTTTTAATGAGTAATAGGCATGGGGATCTTGCGGATATATTTTCTGTATTGAATACTCCATGATATCTTATGATATGGGTTAATACCAACAATTAATTTTTTGTGGATTTCTGCTGAACTAAGGTGTGCATTTAAGTCCCCCAATATAACAATTTAGCGTGACTTAGGATAGCGTTCTACTATTGATAAATGTTGTGCTTGGTGGCGCTGGAGATTTTCACCTTGTTTGTTTTTTGTAACCACAAATGCCAATATTGCATTGATTTCGATTAATGTCAATAGTGTTACGTTTGTGCTCACTGTTGATTGCACGAGCATTCCAGGTCTCAAAGCATACTGAGGAGGGAGCTGATCTTGTTTTATTCACAACACATTTTAAATATTATAGTAGGTCTGTGGCATTGGACAGGGACAGAATATCTGCAGTAAACCACTTTAAAACGGTTATTTTTTTTTTTTTTTTTTTTTTAATTTTTCGTTACTTTTTTTTGAAAATCGACAAAAAGGGGCGATAGAGTTCCATAGAAATACACTAAGACTTCAAACTTTAAATGTGATATTCCAACATTTATGTTTTTGCTGTTATCTTGTTTTCGCTAGTTCCATTAATATGTTGTTTTTAGTGTTATTTTATATAGAAGCGTTAATCAACCTTTATGCTAGAAATCATTTCCGTTATATAGCGGAGGTCCAATTTTTTATGGCAGTAGGAATCCATGTCCAGGTATTTAGCAAGGCGTCAATATTAAGCGATATGTGGAGTATTCCAATTTCAGTTCCTTAGGTATCCCAAGTATAACAAAACGAAAGTAAAAATTGAGCACAGTATTTTCCTTTGTTTTCATCCAAAATTAACGAAAGTTAAACTTCACATTATAATGATAGTGTTTGTAGCGTATACGTATTATATACATATGCGTATACAAATGGCGTTATTTAGTTTATTGTGAGAACGCTAAGTTTATAGTAACTTTTAACGATGCGGATACATTTGTCAACTTTGATATTAATTTAATTGAAGATAGGAAGGCTGTAAAACAATTGGTAATGTAAAGATTCATTCGAGATAATTTGGTACAATCTATTATATTTTGTTTTCCTATTTTATATTTAGAAATCATTATTTATGAAGCAAGATGGCCACGAACTAAAAAAGTGCATTAGGGCAAACTTTACAGAGCTGTTCACCAAAGAGCTTAGCTGCAAGTTTACGTTTAACCGTCAATAAAGATAATGTGAGGTATGGTTTACGTTACTCCGTGTTAAATTTAATAATTATAATATTATTTTCAACATTTTAGATTGTACTATGGAAAAATTTAAGAACTCTATCGAAACCGATTTAATATCCACAAATTACTTTTATTATATAAAAGACAAACAAGGAAAATTATTTAAAAAAAAATCTAGTGTAAATATTAGAAATTAAAAAAACTGAATAATTTAATCGAAATGTATATATGTATATGTATGTCCAAAGTAATCAATAATGAATTAAAATAATGAATTTAATAAATCATTTTATATTACAAAAACAAAAATATTTCTTTAAAAACATTTAATTTTACAACCAAAATTTGAAATTGCCGTTTTAACAAACACAAGCACAATTGTTCCCGCCAAATATTTCTCAATACGCATACACATGCAATAAAATGTTTATAATGAGTTTCGTCCAGTTTCGAATTTTCGCGACATGCTTCATACGTTTTATTTTAATAAATTGCAACTCAAACTTAGAAAAATACCAGACTAAGTTTAGTACTTAAGTAAGACTATCGCCAGAAAAATTGAAAGTAAAAATACTTGGGATTGGTTTAATAAAGCAGTATAGTATACCCAAGTATTTTTACTTTCAATTTTTCTGGCGATATTCGTACTTAAGTAATAAACTTAGTCTAGTATTTTTCTAAGTTTGAGTTGCAATTTATTAAAATAAAACGTATGAAGCGTGTCGCGAAAATCCGAAACTGGACGAAACTCATTATAAACATTTTATTGCATGTGTATACGTATTGAGAAATATTTGGCGGGAACAATTGTGCTTGTGTTTGTTTAAACGGCAATTTCAAATTTTGGTTGTAAAATTAAATGTTTTAAAGAAATATTTTTGTTTTTGTAATATAAAATGATTTATTAAATTCATTATTTTAATTCATTATTGATTACTTTGGACATACATATATATATACATTTCGATTAAATTATTCAGTTTTTATTTTCTAATATTTACAACAACATATAGCTGTTTGATAATTTTTTAATAATTTTAAAAGGTTTTGATTGGACTTTTAATGGCGATGAGCTATATAAAGAAACCAATATTTTAAAAACTGCGATTCCATTCATCGATATAAATCAAAGGATGACAATAAATGGGTCGAATTTTTCAAGAAAACCGAGATTGAATGTCCCAACTTATTAAAATTAACAGAACGTGTATTTAGGATACCGGTAAGCAACGCTTATGTCGAAAGAATTTTCTCTATAATGAAAAATTTGTGGACGGATGAAAGAAACAGAATGCGACCAGAGTTAGTGAACGCTGAGCTTTGCATTCGAACAAATATAGCCATGAACTGAACAGAGTTCAGTGATTTCATAAAAAATGAACGGACTTTACTTGAAGCAGCAAAAAGTAATAAAAAATACCAATTTAAATATTTAGAATACATAATTCGATATTTTTTATTTTTATATTGAAAAATAGGATTTGCGTTCATTTTTAATTATCGGGAATTATTTCTAGTCATAGTTTTTTTAAATATATTTTATTTATTGTTTTGATTAAAAATGGATTATTTATCTTTATTTTATTTATTTGCGTTTGTTTGTATTTATTTTTTATTTTGGTTGTATATGTAGTAATAGCAATATAGGTATTATATATGTATTATATGAAAAAATATAAAAATCTAAATTTTCATAACAGAAATTCGGTTACTATTTAAGTTTTTTTTACAAATATTTTGTGTCAATATTTGTCCATATTAATTTGTCGAAATTTTGTTTTTGTTCATATTTCACATTTTGAAAAGGTGGCAATCCTATGTATAACAAGAACAATCAATGGAATGTTGTAGTATTATTTTATACGATGACAAACACAATTAATTACTTTAAAAAATCACATTTTGTATGACGTCGTGCTGCTCAAAAAGTATACCATTTAATCATCTACGACTCCATGGTATACTTTATTGCTCTTTAATTTACGCTTTTTCGAGGTGAACTTTCTCTTTTCATTCCATTTTACAAATAAGTTCTAGGCGAATTCTATGCGGACTTTCCCCTAAATGCCGGCAACCTCGGTCGCCCCTAAATTTGTGCTTTTCGAACATCTACGATGGTCCTATACTTTAGCCCCTAAATGTCTGCGTTTGGCGAAATAAATGAATACGTCACCTATGACGTCATTTTTTTTTGTATTGGGATGACCCAAAAGCGGCTACTTTCCTCTACTATTGTATGTTATTTGGAATAATTCTTTACATGGAGAATTGTCCGTTTTATAAAGAATTATGTGAACGGAGGATTGTCCGTTGAGAATAATTGGGCGGAGTTTCTTATAGTTAAAGAAACTACCCGCTACATGGTAAAGGGGAAAGAAACACGACGAAAGAATCAAAGTGTGGAATGGCGGATTAAGCTTCTTGCAACTCCAATTTTTTAAGTTTAAATTGATTGTGTTTTATAGCTAAATATATGTAAATTAATTGTGTTTTTGTTAATATTGCAATATCATTTTTGAATTATAGTATCGAGGTTTTTAACAGTGCTCTTGACCCCGGTCTACATTCGGTCATTTACTATAGTACGTGCTATTATTGGATACGAGTAATTCATATATGTATTTATACTACATGTATATAAATTCATGTAAATAAATTATACGGCCATGTTTAAGTTTTAAAATAAAAGATTTTCTTTAAAATTATTATAAAATAATGTCTTTTATTTAGAACTCAAATATATTTTTGATTATTCTACGGAGTCGTTAACGAATGAATATTTACATCTACAATTCGTTCATGAACATACAAAAACTGTTTGAATTCGTATTGTGGAATAGGGGAAATTTTTGAACGTATGTACATTTTCGTATTGAGGAATACCAATCATACGAATTCGTATATTTTTGATTCATATTCGTATTCAGGAATAGGACAGCTGGACTTAGTCGAGTTCTACTTTTACTCTCAAAAAGTCATAATCTTCTTGACATTATGAAGAGGGGACCATCGTTTATGCTTAACAAAATTGGAACCAAATATTAAAAAACTAGCAAATTCCTATCAGTCGCAAGGTACTCAATAACTAATAATTTTGTACATTTTATATCAGGGCTGGAAACCAATTTGTATTTTAGGTTGGTTTGGTTTCTGGTTCCTTTCAATGACAATTTTTGGTTTTGGTGTATAAATTTTGGTTTTGAAACAAAAATTTAATGGTGCTGGTTTCATTCTTGAAAAAAATTTAAAATAAGAATAAAATTAAAAATGTTAAATAAATAAGTGTTATTGATTAATTCAAATAAAAAAATAAATAAGGTATGTTTCCTCCAAATATAAAAAAATTCATCAAAAAATAAAATTCTAAAAACATAATAATAAGTAAAAATAATAATAATTAAATTTTTTAATTTAAATATTTAACTTAATGAAAAGAATCTCTTCCAACACATTCTCATTTAAACCATCCGTTATCTGCTAGAATAAACTTCAACGTTGAAAACGCTCGCTCCACCGATACGTATGTTTCAGGGACACCAAATAAAATGTTGGACGACAATCGACCAATTTTTTTTTATATTTATTTGGTTTTGGTTTTATAAAGTTTTTAAGTTTGGTTTTTTTTTTAGTAATTATATTAAATAAATGAAATAAAAAATAAGGTTTTGTTTTAACCAGTTTAGTTAATATTGTTAATAAAATTTAATTTAAATAGATTCATGAAATAATAATAATTTAAGTTGTAATAAATAAATGTTCTAAAATACGTTAGGACCTGTCCGAATATTGTGATAATTATTTCTATTGTAATAATTTAATTTTGACAGGAAATTGAATGCAACCAAATTATTACAACAAGTATAACAAAACGAAAATATGACGTATTTGTCAGAAAAGGTTGGACATTTTGGGTTTATAGTGCACTCGTGTGTTGGTGAGAATAAAACACTATACAAAAATTATTGTTGTTTGCGACGCCATTAGAAAAGTACAGCATAATTTGTGTGAAGTGAATTTTGTTTTGTGATTTTAAAATATAAAGAAAAATCAAAATTTTTCAATAGTGTTATCAATTTTTAAAGAAATGGTTCCAAAAAATAATAATTTGTGTTAATGAAAATTGTATTATAATACAATTAAATATTTAGTAAAAAAGAAATAAATTTCAAATAAATTTTTTTTAAAATTAATCTAACATATTTTCTTTGTTTTATTTCCAATAAAAAATATAATGGCGCCATAATATTTAGATCACAAGCCCCGCCCCTGTTAAAGCACGTGCGCACTCACACAAGCACAAGGTTTTGTTTACTCAAATTCATCATTTGTCCGACTTTTAGCGACAACATTCATAGGAAAGATTTAAATATTTCGGACACTTTTGCTGACAAAAGTCGGTGATGATTTCATCAAAATGTCAAGAAAATACAGAAATTTTCGGAAATAAAAATACTTGCGCAGCTATGCGTAATAATTTTTGACGTAACTGAAATAATTTTTGTATTAGTCCATTGTTGTTGTTGGAAATGCGCCATTTTTTGAATTACGAAATTATATTTGCTTAAGTTATGAATGTAACAAATTATTGTTCGTTTAACTAAATTAATACAATTATTGAAAAATTGGATCTAAAATAAGATTCAGTTATCTTATTTTCTGTATGCAATAACGATTATTACATTTTGTTAATAATGTCAAAAACATTTCAGTATTCGGACAGCAATCGAACTCTAATAAATTATGGAAGAGAAAATTATTTCAGTAATGTCAAAATTATTGCATTAATTTAGTTAAACGAACAATAATTTGTTACATTCATAACTTAAGCAAATATAATTTCGTAATTCAAAAAATGGCGCATTTCCAACAACAACAATTGTCTAATACAAAAATCATTTCAGTTACGTCAAAAATTATTACGCATAGCTGTTGTAATAATTTGGTTGCATTCAATTTCGTGTCAAAATTATTACAATAGAAATAATTATCACAATATTGTTACGACTGGGTGGTCGCAACCACAAATTATATTCACCTCGGTAGTTGTTTGTTAATTGTGCGCTGAACGCACCCGCGACGTTTTTGTTTTGTTGGTAATGGTAACCAAACGAAAATGGGAGAGAGAGAGAGTAATGCGCATCGAGTGTGTGTGTAAAGCAAAACATTCCATAAGAATGTTTTTCTTATATGCCTCTCGTTTACATCAATGCGAATTGATGTAAACGAGAAACAGAGAAGAAAGACAATTCTTCTGGAATGTTTTGCGCGTCGTATTTCGGCGTGAGAATTTTTATGTAATTCATTATTTCATTCGAGTGTTGATTTCGGTATGTAGAAGTCGAGTTAAATCAAAAACTAAAATTTTTCTGGTCTTCCACCATTATTGTTTTCTTGAAAATATTAAAAAAAAAAAAAAAAAAACTGAAAATTATTTTTGTGAATTGGATTTTGCCTTGGTACAAAATTCATAATTTGATGTGATGGTAAAATAATAAATCGACAAAAGAAAAAAGTTTATTTTGTTCGTGTTTAGTATTATAAATAAATTGAAAAGAAAATACGAAAGTGTGTTTAGTGGTATACATTGGAAGAAGTCGTACGTGTAGAGTAATTGAAAAGTAGATTCTCTAGCGCTTGGAAATACAGGCAACTAAAATTTTGATTGGGCTTGCGCCGCTAGAATTTTATGAAGCCAACAGATTGTATCAAGTAGCTAGTCTCAAAATTTATTTGACGGGCGGCCAGCTCGTGGTTACGCAGTTTTATTTTAAATTTACCGGTAGACGCCGTCACGTTTTACGATTCGACGGGGGTCGCCTCATATTAACAGGCACCTAATAGTAACGGGTGGCCAACAACAGCAACGTGGTCATTGACATTTTTATTTACGGTGAAAGCAATTTATACCGCAACAATCGGCCGGTCGAGGCCAAAGTATTTACCGGCCAGGGTGTGCCGCAACGGTACAGTGCAGGGTGGCCAGTTTAGGTCACTCATTTTTGCTATTTAATGCGAAGGACGCCCAATTTTTGTGAACGAAGGCATACAAAGCCCAACGAAGACATGCAAAGCCCAACGAAGGCATACAAAGCCCAACGAAGGCATGCAAGGCTCAACGCATCCGTAACACTTTACAGTACCCCATAAATAACAACGGACTGATGATTTATTAACGAGTGACCAACAACGTAGCTCAACAATTCTGGCCGGGGTAACATCGCCTCTAACGGGTAGCCAACCGGCTGTTCGTTTTTTTTTATTTATATTTGGTATCGGGGAGAGGCCTCGCAACGACACGGGTGGTCAACCAAGGCCATTCGGTTTTTATTTACGGCGGGAAGACGCCCAACGGTCCGGGCATTGAATATTGCCTGTGGCATGACGGCACCAAGGCCGCAACCCAATTTTTATCGGAGAGAGGCTCCGCAACAATAACGGCACCAAGTCCGCAACGTTTTTATTAATTAAGGTACCATTTTTTTTATTTTTATTTATTTTATTATATTTCTTAAATTTTGTTTATTAAATTTAAATTTGAAATTTTGTAATCGAGCGCCGCACAGTGGGTGCGCGCTCGGTGAGTATTGCTCTCTCTCTCTCTCTCGTTCTCTCGTATCGTGGTGCGGTGGAGGCGGAAGCTGTTTTCCTTTTGTCCGTTTTTTTTCTCTAATCGTAAATAAAATGAATTATTAAATTTTTTCGGGTTGGTGTGATGAGGGGGGGGCTTCCCATCCTGTGTCGGCATAGGGTAAGCGGTCCCTTGGTGCCCGCATCCGGATTAGGAACCGGTGGTTACCACCGTACGAGTTCGGGCGGATGCGCGCACCAGGGCACCTCTCTACCATTATGATTATTATTTTTTTTTTTTTAATTTTGATTTTGGCTGTTCGTTCCTCAGGTTCCGGCCGACGAATTTCGGCGGAACTTCGGGTAGTATTATTATTATTTGCGGTTTTTTCCCATTTTTATAAATATCTGTATCATCACGGTTTAAGCCAGGAGCCATGCATGCCTCAAACCCCACGACCCTCGCACTTCTCGCTGAGAACGTAGCCGCCAAAATATCACTGTGGAGGCCTCTGCATGGGCTTAGTGAAATCTGCAGGTTGGCAGTAGCCAGCCTGTAACAGTGGCGCCCAAGGTTATCGCGAATTTTAATTTTTTGATTTTTTTAATGATTTGTAGCTTCATTCCCTTTGGCGTGCGTGTCCAGCGCCGAAACCAGTGTTTCACACTGTTTGACTTCGCCTGGACGCGCACACCAAAGCCAGTCTCCTGGTTCCCCATCTGCGATCGCAACCAGCACGGGCTGTTTGATTGCGCGTAGATGGGGGGTGTCATACCCCTATTCTTCGGACATCCGACTTCCGAGCTCCTTCCCATTTCCACTGTGTTGTGTCCGATTGTGGTGGAGCTCGGATGTCATTTGTCCGGGGTTTAGCTTAGCTTCATTTCTTCTCTTTCCCGAAATTTCTTGGCCGAAATTTGAGGAACAGAACATTTTATTATTATATTATGTAACGGAATTTTATGCCGTTACAAAATTCAAACACCCAAACCCACATATTTCTTTTTCTGAGTAATTTTGCCATGACTTTGAAGATCTCATCTTCATTAAAACCCATCAAATGTTAACCTAGTCATGCCGAAATTGCAAGTTTTCATTATGTTTGTTGTTGTGTCAATATACATAAAATCGGTATAAGGTACAATACAACAAACGTAAAAATTTTTTCTTTACGTATCCAATGGTAACTTACGTCACTCAATTCATTTATAATCTAGTGATTATAAATGTAAATGAGTAAACGTAAATAAATGTTTTGTAATTGGACTACGTACCCATATGTTTCGATTGTGTACACGAAAAGCCAATGTTCTACTTTAGAGTTAAGCAAACGACTTAAGTAGGAATTTAAAACGTTGCAATTTTCGTGGCACATATAAATTCTCCAAGTGTATATAAAATAAATTTATAACACTTTTCTTTAATGGGCGGTATTTATAAAATATTTTTGCCAATATGGCGAAAATACAATTAATTAACTGAGAGAGTAGTACGTTTCTTGTACAAAAATTTCCCCCCTTTCTCAATCAGTTAATTAATAAATACCGTGCAAAATTTTGGGTAAGGGAGTTCAGTTTTGAGACAGACCAACGGTTGGTTGTCTAGTTTAAGTCGGTTATTTTTTTAAATTTGATTTTGTCTTTTTGTTGTTGGTTTTTTTTTTTTGATAATTTTTTGGTTTGTGTTAAGCTAAGTAGTGTTTTATAAAAAATTTTCTATGAATTTCAAAAATACATTTTGTTGCGGGGTGATCTAAACCGCATTTTGGTAAATTCATTGTTGTTTTTTTTGTTTTTGTAATTTGTGAATTGGTTCGAGGGATACCAGTCTTTAGAAAAATTGGTAAGTATGGCATCGTTGGACTTGTAATTGGTCCCAAAACGGTGGCGAGGTCCCTTAGCTGCTCTAAGCAGAAGCTAAGAGCGGGAGCATCGAGAGTAACTCTGCCTTTAGGCGGAACACTCCCTTTCTGTTAAGGTCCTCCTCCATCCGTTTGGGGACGCAAGTTCCACGTCGCGCGTTTATTTTGTATTTATTTTTTTTTGTTCTTGAAGTAATTTTTAGGGGTGATGGCACCCTAAAAACCTAAATACACAACCACGGGAGTAAGCCCGTCTTCTGATATGGCATAAAAACATCATTTTCGGGACCGATACTCAATTTCACCGTTCCTTTTCCTTTTTTTGTGTTTTAATGCGGTAATCTAGGCCATTATCCAGTACCCCAAAAATCCACGCTATATCCTCTGCCTGACTGAGCTGCGGGAATCTATACCGCACGGGGTACCGGTGGATAAATGGCAATTCTGTGAAACCGGGTTGGCTTTAGCATTAGCTAAAGTCCAGTCCGTTTCAATTATTATTATTATTATTATTTTTATTTTTTATTATTTAGCCGACACGGAGTGGGATCTCCCTCTCCCTCAGCATACCGTCTTGTTGTCTTGATTTAAAACTTTCTTTAAATTTTGTTTGATTTTGATATTTCGGTATTTTGATTTGATTTCTGATTTGAGTTTTGCGTAATATTTTGATTACTTGATTTTTGATATTTTTAATTTTTTATTAAGTTTTGGGTTGTATTGGAACCCGCGGGTACAATTAGTACTTCATCTTCTTTCATTGGTATCGTTTTTCTATCGAATTATTATTCTGCCTGCATACCGCTGGGTGTGTTGGTAGTTTTGGATTTTGTTTATATCTTTATTTTTTTGTTGGTTTTCGTATCGTTTCAAATTTCAACGAGCCCCTCCAAAGTAGGTTCTCATTGAAAAGCGCCACTTTGGGGGGTAACTCGTTCTCTCCGTGTTAAAACAATCGTGGGAATACGGACCCCGCAAACCACTACAAGGTATCCATTCCTTCCTTTTTTCTTTAATTTTTCTAATTATATTTTTATATTATTATTTAGCTGTATTATTTCACTATCGGCGTACTATTGGGTGTGTTGGTAGTTTGATTTTCGCGTTATTATTATTATTATTATTATTTTTTTTATTTTGGATATTTAAAATGTTTTTTAACGAGCCCCTCCAAAGGAAGGTTACGATAAGGTACCGCTTTCGAGGGTTTCTCGTCAAATATCCCATCGTTAAATTTGGGGATTACGGGCCTCAGGTTTCTAGTGGATCGCGGCTTCATCCCTAGTACCAAATTTCTTATTATTATTTCATTTATAGTTCATATTTATTTTATTTTCTATATTTTTTTTTTTTTTTGTTATTGTGTTTGTGGAATTATTCCGAACTATTTTATTTGAAACCTTCTGCTTCATTTAAAACTAATTGAATTTTTTTTGTATATTATTGATAAATTTAATAAAGATTGCATTTTGAGTTTAATTTTCTTCGCCAAATTAAATCGAGCGAGTTTAACCCTATATCCTTTCCTCATCCAAAATGGACCTAACAATACTAGAGCAAGACGATTGGGGGCAAAACTTTATCGATGGACCATTATTATCGGAAAGCTGCCTAACTTACACAGGATCCCCATCGGGCATCACCATCGACATGTTCCTGTTTCAGACTCCATTGCTTCGTCTCGCGGATTGTCCGAGCAAACCTTGTTATTCGAGCTACATACAATCTTGAAATATATCGCCTTGCAGTGGTATTGGACATTCCGCCAACATAATCCAAACGCTACCAGGACAGATCTACGAAGCGGTATCATCGAACGGTTTAAAGATCGCCGCACCAACTACGAAATCCGACGAATGGTCGAGGCACGTAAGCAACAACCTGACGAAAGTTTTACGGATTTCTACGACCAAGTGTGGAGTTTATCGTTACAATGTCGTACCTCGTACTCGGACGAGGAGCTCATCGAAATATTAATGGCGAACATGAAGCCAGAACTGCAGTACCATCTTACCGATCGTCAGTTTAGCAGCATCAACGAGCTGATCAAAAGCTGTTCTGCTTGGGAGGAGTCTTTCAGGCGGATCAAAGCTTCGGCGGATCCTGCAATCCATCCACGACGCGTGATCAATGAGTCATCAGGCAGTCCGTATGATGATGCTGGAGCGTATGACTCGTACGAGAATTACCCCTTTACTGATGTACTACCTAATAACTCAGTATCCGCAATTCACACGGGGAGCAGGTTTCCATCGGCAGCGGCGCGACGTCCTGGCGGACAAGTCCCAGTAGACAGTTCGGGGTTAGTTTACAGACAACAAACCAGTTCTACGCGATGTCGACGATGTGCCGGGGAACGAATTCCTCAATCGAAGATGTCGGAAAACCTGAGCAGTAGTTCTTGGAGAGATGCCCCGAAAACCACCACCATTGCTACCCAGACTGCGGATAGTAGAGAGGATAGAGCCACTCAAACCGATTCAGGAGAATGCAGCGGGCAATACAAACGCGGAACTCCGCTCCCCGTCGAATCCGATGAAGAAGTAAACTCGTCTGCCAGTAATGATTCCTTTCCCGATCCTTCTTCCTTAACAAATTCCCCTTCCCTTCCTGTCGCTCTAAAGTTTTTCTATAATTCTCCGTCGTTAGCTAAGTTAGATCGTTTAAAACGTTCCAAGAAATATTGGAACCACCGCGCTGCAATGAGAAATGACGTGATTTCCTCCGTTTTGTTCTCCGAGGGTAGTGACACTCGGCCTTACGCCTAGGTCTTTATAAATAAGATCCCTTTTAAGGGTCTTCTCGACAGCGGGGCGAGTGTCAGTGTTCTCGGGAATGGATCGGAGAAAATCTTGTCAAATCCATTCGTAGAGTTTCATAATTTTCCATCCACGATAACTACCGCGAGTGGTCAAGTCCAACGAGTATTTGGTTACATACGAGCTAACGTCGAGTTTAATGGAATTACTCAAACCATGAATTTTCATGTTGTTCCTTCCTTAGAACAACCGCTTTATTTGGGTATCGATTTTTGGAATTTCCCCAAAAATCTCCGCGCTAAATAATTCGGACGAATTAGGTGAAACTACCAACACACCCAAATGTCATATTTTAACATCTAGTGACCGTCGTAAATTGGATCTTATCCGCGAACAGTTCCCGAGCAGCGATATTTTAGGTTTGGGCCGCACATCCCTCATCACTCATATGATCGATGTCGGTTCCGCAGAACCAGTCAAACAACGTTTTTATTCCGTATCTCCAGCTATCCAGAAACTCATGTATGCCGAGTTGGATAGGATGTTGTCTTTGGGGGTCATCGAGGAGTCACAAAGTTCCTGGTGTTCACCGGTCACGTTGGTGCGTAAGGCCAATGGCAAAGTTCGTTTGTGCTTGGATGCTAGAGAACTGAACAAGGCAACCGTCAAGGATGCGTATCCGCTGCCAATAATCAACGGATTGTTGGGTCGTTTGGGACACACCCGATTCATTTCGGCGATTGATTTGAAGGATGCCTTTTGGCAGATCCCACTCGACCCAGCATCCCGCGATAAAACAGCGTTTACGGTTCCTGGACGGCCCTTGTATCAGTTCAAGGTGATGCCGTTTGGCTTGTGCAACGCACCACAGACGCTTTGTCGCTTAATGCACCGCGTGATCCCGTACCAGCTACACGATAAGGTCTCTGTGTACCTCGATGACCTTCTGGTCACATCCTCCACTCTGGCCGAACATTTCGATTTGCTACAACAGGTTGCTGGATATCTGACGGACGCTGGTTTAACAATTAATTTGACCAAAAGTAAGTTTGTGTTGAAAGAAGTAGACTATTTAGGTTATATTGTGGGTGATGGCTGCCTCCGTACAAACCCAGATAAATGTAAAGCTATTCTGGAGTACCCTATTCCGAAAACGACGAAACAGATTAGACGTTTTCTTGGAATGTGCGGATGGTACCGTCGCTTCATTCCAAATTTCGCCTCCTTAGCTTCTTCTCTCACCGATCTTACTGGTAAAAACACTAAAGTATGTTGGTCTGCAGCTGCTGATTCTTCTTTTAACGCTCTCAAAACCGCCTTGTCAACTGCCCCAGTTTTGACGCATCCTGATTATACAAAACCCTTTTTTATTCAGTGTGATGCCAGTGCCGTTGGGGTCGGTAGTGTCTTATTTCAGGTGGACGCCGAGGGTGTGGAGCGGCCCATTATAATTTTATTCACATAAGCTCAATGCGGCGGAGCGAAACTACTCGGTGACCGAGCCTGAATGCTACGCTGCCGTTTTCAGCGAGCGAAAATTCCGTCCTTACGTGGAAGGCTACCCGTTCGTCATTTACACTGACCATTCCAGTTTGCGCTGGCTAATGAGTCAAAAAGACCTCTCCGGACGTTTGGCGAGATGGAGTCTTAAACTCCAAGCGCTAGATTTTCAGATTGGATACCGAAAAGGTTCAGTTAACATTGTACCTGATGCGTTATCTCGAGCTTGTCCGGATGAATCCGCTCCTTCTGAGGATGATTCCGAAAGTAAGAGCACGCCTGATCCTGGTGCCCAATTTGAAGATCCAGTTTTGGCGAGTAAAAATATCGACCCTTCCGTGGATGAGTTAGTACCTTCGGTCCCCATTCTACACGTTGATCAAAATTCAGTTGCGTTCCAAGATTCAGATTACGTCGATCAGATCGCGAAAATTCGTACGTTAAAAGATTGTTCGCACAACTACAAGATTCAAGATGATAAACTATTAATATCCCCTTCGTTTGGTTTTAAATATACGGATACCGATCTTTCGAATTGGAAATTATTTAGTTATCCCGAATAGCTTGACCCAATCACTAATCGAACAGGCTCACGTCCCTCCCACTTCAGCACATTTAGGCGGCAGCAAAACTCTCGAGCACCTTCAGCGTCAATTTTACTGGCCCCAGATGGCAAAACAAATCAAACAATACGTTGCTAGCTGCGCTAAGTGTAAAATGAACAAGGCTGTTAATTATTCAACACAACCAGCCATGGGAGCTCAGGTCACGTCAACTCGCCCGTTCCAAAAATTGTATGTCGATTTTTTGGGTATCCACGTTCGAAACTCGGTAATACCTGCATCGTTAACATCTTGGATCATTACTCAAAATTTGTAATTGTAAAACCTTTGCGTGAAGCTTCCGCATCTTTGCTATGTCGATTTTTGGAAAACGAAATAATTCTGTTGTTCTCGGTACCTGAAGTCATTACTTCTGACAATGGGAAGCAATTTACCTCGAATTTATTTAAAGATTTGTTGCCTAAATACGGTGAAACACATATTCGTACGCCGGTGTATTCGCCCCAAAGCAACGCATCCGAGCGTGTCAATAGAACTTTGATTGCCAGCATTCGATCATATTTGAGCGATCACGACCATAATCAGTGGGACAAAAATTTACAAGAAATAGCGGCTGCTTTACGTAACGCCATACACGATTCGATACATTACTCCCCTCATTATGTCGTGTTCGGTCAACATATGTCGATGCGTGGTTCGGATTACTCACTGCGACGATTACTCGATGAACATGAGCGAAGTCCAGGTATGGGCTAAGCCAGATCGAGTAAATCTTTTAAAGACCGTATAACACACTACTTACGTGTAGCACACGAAAAGGGGGCCCAACATTACAAACTTACGCAGTAATAAGCGTTCTTTTCGAGTTGGACAACCCGTGTTTATACGATCGTTTGCTTTGAACGATGCGTCGAATAAATTTTCCGCCAAATTGGCAAGCAAATTCAAACCCGCGGTAATTTCTGGTAAAGTAGGTCAGGTGGCTTATTCCGTACAAGATTTGAGTGGCAAAAACTTAGGTATTTACCATATTAAAGACATTTGTGTCTAATCATCTCATTCACATTGTTTGTTTTAGGCCCGGTTTATGAGACATCTCAGGGTGTGGGACGTTCCCACGTTTGTTACGACTGGGTGGTCGCAACCACAAATTATATTCACCTCGGTAGTTGTTTGTTAATTGTGCGCTGAACGCCCCCGCGACATTTTTGTTTTGTTGGTAATGGTAACCAAACGAAAATGGGAGAGAGAGAGAGTAATGCGCATCGAGTGTGTGTGTAAAGCAAAACATTCCATAAGAATGTTTTTCTTATATGCCTCTCGTTTACATCAATGCGAATTGATGTAAACGAGAAACAGAGAAGAAAGACAATTCTTCTGGAATGTTTTGCGCGTCGTATTTCGGCGTGAGAATTTTTATGTAATTCATTCGAGTGTTGATTTCGGTATGTAGAAGTCGAGTTAAATCAAAAACTAAAATTGTTCTGGTCTTCCACCATTATTATTTTCTTGAAAATATTAAAAAAAAAAAAAAAAAACTGAAAATTATTTTTGTGAATTGGATTTTGCCTTGGTACAAAATTCATAATTTGATGTGTTGGTAAAATAATAAATCGACAAAAAAAAAGTTTATTTTGTTCGTGTTTGGTATTATAAATAAACTAGCTGACCTGTGACTGAATAATCAGTCACGTGATTACATTTTATTTAATTTTTGGTTAAGAAATGATTAAGAAGATTTTTTAAGATGTAAATTTGAAGTATTTTTATCAAAAATAAAGTAAATTCAAATACGCTATTAAATATTTAATAAGAAATGTACAAAAGGATAATAAAATATGAACTTTTAAATTTAAATAGTATTTTATAAATAATTTTACAAAATATTTTGTTAGAATAAAAACCATTTTATTATTTTTTTACATATTATTTTAAATCTCATTTTATTTCAAACAAATTTGTAAAGGACGCTTCTTGTACACGTTTAGAGAGCGCTCGTAAGGTAGCTCCCCCTCGAGAGCGCGAAAGACAATTGCAACATCAGAAGCTGTCGGGAGATTGAATCGACACACGTCCTGATCAGCTGTTTGGATCATATGCATTGCCAGATTTTGACGGTCATGCGTAGTCATCTCGTCCATCGTTCGGAACTCGCGCATGTACATGTTTACCAGACAGAGCTCAACTGTTAGGGTGCGCACCAAGCTCTCCATCTTTTCCTTGTCCGCGCGTAACGTGTAGCCGGCCAAGTTTGTGCAGAGCACGCGCGTCCCCTCGACACCGTAAAAAAATATCTGCCTATACTTGGGAGCTGAACCGTTTGAGAACCGTGATGTGCTCATGCGGTGATAGCCGGATCCGTGCAGTGAAAAGAAGTATCGTCCGCCAGCGCGCTGCTCTTCGATCTCCATTGCGGTGCTATCCATGGAGAGGGCGGAACTAAGCTTCAGGATGTTCGTCTAGTAGAACCGCGAGATGGAGTTGGTTCCGATAATCAGCTGATTGAGGTACGGGAGATTTCGCAGTGCGGGGAGGGACATGTTTCCTTTACCACAGCACAGACCAAGACCTTCCTTCTATGCATGGAAGAATAGTGCGCCACAGAACTCGCAACCCCGCCCATCGAACCTAGATAGCGGATTTGAATTTTCCGAGCACTTTGGAATGCCGCGCGTGTCCCATTTCCCGCCAGGTTTGAATCTTGGAGTACGCACACAGGATCAAAAGGCTCCTAAAAAAAAAAAATTGCGAGTTTTCAAAAATATAAAACTAAATGACGGACTTACATCAGGTTCCATAGGAACTGGCTCGCCTCCATTTTCCTGTTCCTCCTCGAAAAGGAGAATACTCACCGCGTCGAACCAAAAACACAAAAAAAACGGTATTATGACAAAACATCAGAAATTTTCATAAATTTTGTCATTGTCACTGTGTAATTCAAAACAAACATATTTTGTCATGACATTCTGGCGTCGTGATTATTATATAAGTTGTACAGTATAGGAAAAACGTTTCTTGGCTTTTACACCTATTTCCCGTGCACGTACCTTAATAAAACATATATTCTGCACATCTATGAAAAAATACCTTTCACCTGATATATGTTTCATTAAGATACGCGCACGGGCAAAACCAACAACAATATAAAGCCATGCTAATGCAACAAATACAGAAAAAACTACACTATAGATAGTTGTATTACAATGTATGTGTACATCGTATGTGCGCACTAGTTTAATAAGTAGTGGTGCGAAAGAAAAAAATTAACATGGGATTGTTAGTGTAACCAATACAATCTTCTATAGTTTGTTGCATATTGGTATTTGCGTTTCAGACTTTGTTCAGGGCTTTTAATTGTTGTTGGTTTTGGCACGGGAAATAGGTTAAAAAGGGAGTACAAACTAAAAATTAAGCGTATTAATATATAAGATTGAAAAGAAAATACGAAAGTGTGTTTAGTGTATACAGTGGAAGAACTCGTACGTGTAGAGTAATTGAAAAGTAGATTCTCTAACGCTTGGAAATACAGGCAACTAAAATTTTGATTGAGCTTGCGCCGCTAGAATTTTATGAAGCCAACAGATTGTATCAAGTAGCTAGTCTCAAAATTTATTTGACGGCGGCCGGCTCGTGGTTTCGCAGTTTTATTTTAAATTTACCAGTAGACGCCGTCACGTTTTACGATTCGACGGGGGTCGCCTCATATTAACAGGCACCTAATAGTAACGGGTGGCCAACAACAGCAACGTGGTCATTGACATTTTTATTAACGGTGAAAGCAATTTATACCGCAACAATCGGCCGGTCGAGGCCAAAGTATTTACCG
The DNA here is from genome assembly GCA_932526605.1 of Nephrotoma flavescens. Taxonomy (NCBI): domain Eukaryota; kingdom Metazoa; phylum Arthropoda; class Insecta; order Diptera; family Tipulidae; genus Nephrotoma; species Nephrotoma flavescens. The sequence goes on from OW052223.1 coordinate 15,237,024, forward strand.
GCCAGGGTGTGCCGCAACGGTACAGTACAGGGTGGCCAGTTGAGGTCACTCATTTTTACTATTTAAGGCGAAGGACGCCCAATTTTTGTGAACGAAAGCATGCAAAGCCCAACGAAGGCATACAAAGCCCAACGAAGGCATACAAGGCCCAACGCATTTGTAACACTTTACAGTACCCCATAAATAACAACGGTACGCCTAATTTTAGTGTAGGATTGATGATTTATTAACGAGTGACCAACAACGTTGCTCAACAATTCTGGTCGGGGTAACATCGCCTCTAACGGGTAGCCAACCGGCTGTTCGTTTTTTTATTTATATTTGGTATCGAGGAGAGGCCCCGCAACGACACGGGTGGTCAACCAAGGCCATTCGGTTTTTATTTACGGCGGGAACACGCCCAACCGATCCGGGCATTGGTAATTGCCTGTGGCATGACGGCACCAAGGCCACAACCCAATTTTTATCGTGGAGAGGCTCCGCAACAATAACGGCACCAAGTCCGCAACGTTTTTATTAATTAAGGTACCATTTTTTTATTTTTATTTATTTTATTATATTTCTTAAATTTTGTTTATTAAATTTAAATTTGAAATTTTGTAATCGAGCGCCGCACAGTGGGTGCGCGCTCGGTGAGTATTGCTCTCTCTCTCTTTCGTTCTCTCGTATCGTGGTGCGGTGGAGGGGGAAGCTGTTTTCCTTTTGTCCGTTTTTTTTCTCTAATCGTAAATAAAATGAATTATTAAATTTTTTCGGGTTGGTGTGATGAGGGGGGGGGCTTCCCATCCTGTGTCGGCGTAGGGTAAGCGGTCCCTTGGTGCCCGCATCCGGATTCGGAACCGGTGGTTACCACCGTACGAGTTCGGGCGGATGCGCGCACCAGGGCACCTCTCTACCATTATGATTATTATTTTTTTTTTTTTTAATTTTGATTTTGGCTGTTCGTTCCTCAGGTTCCGGCCGACGAATTTCGGCGGAACTTCGGGTAGTATTATTATTATTTGCGGTTTTTTCCCATTTTTATAAATATCTGTATCATCACGGTGTAAGCCAGGAGCCATGCATGATGCCTCAAACCCCACGACCCTCGCACTTCTCGCGGAGAACGTAACCGGCAAAATATCACCGTGGAGGCCTCTGCATGGGCTTAATGAAATCTGCAGATTGGCAGTAGCCAGCCTGTAACAATATTCGGACAGGTCCTATGTCAAAATTATTACAGAAACTTAAATTAGTACAGTATTCGGACAGGTCCTTAGAGTAACTAACAGTTAAAAATAAAGACTACTTGCGTTAGTTTTATAACAATAAATGAGCCGTTTATTTTAAAAGTTGCATAACTCACTTTTTCAAAAAATCATGTTTATGGCGAAATTAGTTACAATTTAACGGTATCTCTTTTTTTTTAATTTTCAATCAATATGACAGTCATATTGATTGAAAATATTTTTAAAATGAAGGGATATCGTTAAATTATAACAAATTTTAGCATTAGCACGATTTTTTGAAAAAGTGAGTTATGCCACTTATGCTCAAATATAATCTCGCATGAAGATTATTGTGAGTTCATTCTGTAAAACATTCCCAAAAATCTATCTCCGTTTCACACGTAGCACCAGATGTGTCGTCTACTGCTTTCCTCAAATTTATTATTTATTCTGATAACTGTTTGTTCGACTGGAGAAAATGTGTGATCGCGGTTGTAACGACGGCCGCGGTTGCATCCATCGTTGCGAACCATGATACTGTGTTATTACATTTCTCTAGTTTCAGTACAATAATTTTTACCTTGGGATATTTTTTATAGTACACCTGAAATCGGACAACCCCCCCCCCCAATAAAAATTTGATGTGCAAGCGATATAAAAGAGCAAGGCTGACGATCGAGGAGGATTATTTTTCTTTTTTTCTGCAAAGTAGTATCTTGGTATTGTACAAGCTGACTAAATTATTATAATAATATTTAAAATTAAAACTTTTTTTTTCTCAATTCTTGCTAAGAATCCCTGTAATTTAACCAAAAATTTCGTGTGGGGATCGCGGAAATATCTTAATTATTTTTGGTTTGATCAATGATGATCAATTTTATGAATTTTTTAAGTGAAAACTAAGTAAATAGAAATAATGTGTATCACAGTGTTGTAACATATAATGATGGCTGTCCATTTTGATCATGGATAATTTCGATATGCCATATTTATAAACTTAATTAACATTTGAAAGTGAAATAGAAAACTATTCAAAATTCAAATTAGTGCTATATTATATTCGACGATACTCGACTATCTAATGAGAGGACTTGTTAAGATCAAATCAAAATTAAAATTAAATTCATTATACGTAAAATTAAAATTTGTGGTGATAAACTTTGTATTGCGGCGAATGGCCTTATATACTGACATTCAACCTTTAATTAAGTTCTAGTGTATTAATCAATTCAATAAAATGTTTAGTTCTAAATAACCATATGATAAACATTTATAATTTAATGTACTCTAATTATATGTGCAATGCTGAAATAAATATTATTATTTTTCTATATATAAAAAAAAAAATATAAAACGAAATATGTATTGGCCTTTTAAATTTACAAAGTATCCCGTTATAAAAGTGACGCAAAAAAAAAACATATAACAATCTCGTGTCATACTATCAATGAAGCAAACACAATCAAATCTAAGGCCGTATTTCTGTATCCATGTATATGGTTTGCTACTTGTTCATAGCAAGACAAATAAAAAAAAAATATAATATTTTTATGAATTTTGTACATCGCGTATGCAGTGTTCGTTAATATTAAGCCTGCGTACCACGATAATTTATATATTGCTGTTAAATAATTGAAAATACGTACGTTAACAGTACGATACGAACCAGCCTATTACAATTTATATACCTGGGGTGCACGAGTGAGAAGAAAACAGCCATCTATCGCTACCAATTGCCGCTACAGAGTACCTGGACGCGCAGAGTGACGGCTTTGGGATACATCATCCCTATCGGTTGATATTTCAAGTAATGTTTTTTTATTATTACATTTTTGTGTTACTATTATATTGTTATATCATTATTATTCTTATTAATACTACGCAAGAGAACTTATCAGCTGTTTTCAAAGCTTTTTCGATAATTTAGTATTTTTTTTTTGTAATTTTAAGCATGGATTATTTCGGGGTAGGATATATTTATATGAAAATTAAATTAAGTGAGGTTCTCTTCTAAGTTTATATAATTAATGTTAATTTGTAGCTCCTTTTGGGTTACCTTTTCCTGTAAATAGTTTACTGTCCAATCATTTATTTTATATTAACTTTTGTAATCATTTCTTTTTTTTAATTGATGAATTGTTCCTTCTGGATATTTGTTTATTTAAATTATATAATTAATTTTTTTTCTCGCTGGTATGTAAAATACAAAGTTTATTTTTCCAATATATCAAGTTTGGCAACTATCATTTCGTTTCTAATTTTGATTAGTCCGATTATTTCACCATATATCTTATATGCTACTCTCGTTATATTTTTGTTGTTGTTGTTCTACCGCACGTTAGTATGAATTTTGAAATATTTTAAATTAGTATCAAGATGGTGAGCTCGAGTGTAATTCCCGTATAGTCTGAGGATGGTTCTTTACAATAAAGGATTAGGTTCCCCTTTTAAGCGGTTAATTCAAAGATCTTGCATGTCTACACAACCCCCACGACCTATAAACATCATTAGCCGGCAACAAAATACCGCGTGTGGACCTCTGCAGGATTAATCTGCTAATTGAACTTGAAAACCGTTCAAGTTCCGTTACACGGTGGCCCGCCACCGGTGGTTGTGATACTAGTTTTTTTTCATTTTCAATTTTTTTTATGTTGTATTTGAAATCGGCTCCCAATCGCATACCACACACTTTCTCTAATGTTATAAAGGGTGTTGTTTTACGCCCGATAGAACTTGAAATTGTAAAAAATAACACAAAAAAATAAATTGTAAACAAAAATGTTTTTTTTATTCCAAAGATCAATACATGGCATCGCGGCTGTTCTTGACGAAACGCATTCTGGACGTCCAATTTTAGGCCACTTTTTCGAGCACTGCTGCAGAATATATATGCAGAAAGTGTAGTAAGAAGGGACATAAGCAGAAGGTACATTCCGAGACGTCCCTTAAGCTAGCAGAACCCATACGGCAGAACATAACAAGATAGTATTGATAATTATAGGCTAATTAAAGGCTCTATTAAAAAATTTTGGGCTCTATCCCCTCCTACTAAAACGCGGGTTCTGCTAGCTTTAGAAAAAGTTAGCAGAACCCATATAAAAAACGATTTCAAAACAAATGGAAAATTAAAGGTTAATTTTAGGCTAATTAAACGCCCTATTTAATTATTTTTATGTTGTTGTTGTTTTATTGTAATGGTTTTCTTGTGATTGTTCCGTACATTGGTCTATTTCAGTATATCTCGAATTAAATACACATTCGTAGGAAATTCTTCCATTTGGCGTCAAATCTGTATGACAACGACTATGATAATTCATACTTTATACACAATCAACTTCCCAACCACTCCATACTTTTTCTTTCCTTTAACGCTGGATCGCGGATAAATTAGAATTTAATTTGAATTATAGATGGAAGATCTTCAAGAATCGCAACAATCAGTTTCGAACTTATATGAAAGAATCGAATTTCGTACGCTATGCAGTAATTCGCTAGTAGTACAACTACATGGTATTGTTCTATATATAGACAATATTCCTATGTAAAAATATCAACGTCAGTCGCCGCGGCCTGATGAGATGACTGATTTTTTCAAATCAATAATCTCATTAAGTTCGAAACTGATTGTTGCGATTCTTGCAGAACTTCTATCTATAATTCAAATTAAATTCTAATTATTTTTATTATGCTCGCTCTAGGAGAAAAGTAAGGCTTTATCACTTAAAAGCTAACAGAACCCAAATCGAAAATCGGACCAAAAATCAAATTCGAACGCAAAACAAGATCAATTGACAACAGATAATTTTAGCCTCATTATAGCCTAATCAAATGTCCCATTAAAAAATTTTGGGCTCCACTCGTTTTTGACCAAATTTCAGGCCATTTAATCTAAAGCTAGCAGAACCCAAATCGAAAATCGAACCAAAACCGATATTAGAACGCAAAACAAGAACAATTGACATTCAAATAATTTTAGGCTCATTACGACCTAATCAAATATTAAATTGAAAATTTTTGGGCTCCAGTCATTTTTGGCTAAATTTCAGGCCATTTAATCTAAAGCTAGCAGAACCCAAATCGAAAATCGAACCAAAACCGATATTAGAACGCAAAACAAGAACAATTGACATTAAAATAATTTTAGGCTCATTATGATCTAATCAAATGTCAAATTAAAAAATTATGGGCTCCACTCGTTTTTTACCAAATTTCAGGCCATTCAATCTAAAGTTAGCAGAACCCGGGACCAAAACCATTAAATGACCTGAAATTTGGTCAAAAATGAGTGGATCCCAAATTTTTTTAATTTGTATTTGATTAGGTCATAATGAGCCTAAAATTATTTGAATGTCAATTGTTGTTTTGAGTTCTAATTTCGGTTTTGGCCCGATTTTCGATTTGGGTTCTGCTAGCTATAGATTAAATGATCTGAAGTTTGGTCAAGAAAAAGTGGAGCACAAAATTTTTAAATGGGGCATTTGATTAGGCCATTATGAGCCTAAAATTATTTTAATGTCAATTGTTCTTGTTTTGCGTTCGAATTTGAGTTGGTCCGATTTTCGATTTGAGTTCTGTTAGCTTTTAATTGATAAAGCCTTACTTTTCTCTTAGAGCGAGCATAATAAAAAAAATAAGTAGGGTATTTAATTAGCCTAAAATTAACCTTTAATTTTCCAGTTGTTTGTAAATCGTTTTTTGATATGGGTTCTGCTAGGGATGGAGCCCAAAATTTTTTAATAGAGCCTTTAATTAGTCTATAATTATCGATACTATCTTGTGATGTTCTGCCGTATGGGTTCTACTAGCTTAAGGGACGTGTTCCGAGAGTAAACTGGGAGATTCAAACTCTGTGGTAGGGGAAGATGAAATTGAATCGGTGGAGAACGTAAATAAAAAAATGGAATGGGAATGGAATATACAACAGAAACAGAGTACATCATATGGAACTACGAGCGGTGGGGAAAATATTAATAATAAGAAATTAGGTTTTGTGAATAATGAGAAAGAAAATGTAAATGTTTAGAATCAATTATATAATTTGCATGGTTTGAAGGAAAATTTATGGTTAACGGAAGATAAAAATTTTAATGAAAATTATTATAGTAACATACCTCAGGGTACCATTCAGCAATAGAAGTAGGTTTAATGATTGAAAGCAATTTAGTTAAATTAATGGTAGACACGGGAGCTTTAATATCAGCTATCCCTGGAGGCTGTTCGTAAACTCTACATTGTTATAACTGTCATTGTTAGTATGACGTATGTGCTTAACAATGATTTTGTTACAAGTGTCAATGATTTTCCAGATGACGATGGCAGAAAAAAACCAAAAATAAAATGCAAAACAAAAAACTAATCTCTATTCTCTTCTCATCAATATGAAAATTATATAATAAACTAGATATCCGTAGACTTAGAGTATTAAAATCATATTTTTTAAATAATACTCAATTATACGACTAGTACTGTTATCAAACACATTGACCACATTAAAAAGTTCATTAAAAATTATTTTGTTTAGATATGGATGTGAAAGAATATTTTTTTCGCTTGATTGTAGCATAATTAGTACTTTGACAGCTGGAAAGGCAGTCTCGAGTAGGGTTGAGAATGACATTTGTAACAATGTTAAAACGAGTTTACGAACGACAAAAAGCACGTGCTCGTTGTTACAATGTTAGTTTCAGAACGATTTAGAGCTGTCATTGTTAACAATATTGTAACAATGTAGAGTTTACGAACAGCCTCCTGGTCGGCGATTGAACGTCGTACAGGAAAGACGTGTTTTTTTGTCTCTCCTCTATATAAATAGGTAAATAATTTAAAATGTGTTTAAATTAATTAATTAATTATTAATATATGTGCACACATAAACAAATAATAATAGTATTAATAATAATTTGTGTTTTAAGTATAATGAAAAGCATAGTATATGAAAAATACATATTGAATAGTTATAGTAATTTGTGTGTGATGCGCTTGCAATGGCGTAGAATATGTACATATATAACAATTTCGTTTATATGTATTTTAATACTGTTGTTTAAGTGCATCGTACACATTGTGTGTAATTTTTCAATATGTATAGGACTTTTTGGATTTCAAAGGATGCTCAAGCTAAGTGTTTTATCATTTTTTTCATTGTTTTAATACATATTTTTGTATTACATAATTTTTATTCCACAAAATTTAAGATATTGTATGCACCAGTATACTTACTACTCGTAATTAGCTAACATTTTCATGTTCATAGTGTGTTAGTCGCATATGGTTTGAGCGGGAGAGGATTTCTTAATTTTGTGTTTTTGTTTGTACGTGTATTTGATATCCTTCTTAAAAGTTTTGTTGATTTGTTTGTGTCGTGTGTGTGTGTGTGTGTGTGTGTGTGACTGGCACGGATCAATGCCTTCTATACTACTGGCCTTTTACTACTCTCATTTTTCGCACATGACGTCAATTTAAGTCTATACCGAGACTGCGCAATAATAATTTTAGGTTATTTACACTAACAAAGCAACTAGAGAAAGCAACAACAACGTCGACTTAGCGTGTCGTCATCATTTGGTGTAAGCGGCCAGTAGTTTAGAAGGCATTGCACGGATGCATTCTGCAGGTTATATTGTGGAACACACACCCACACACAATTCTCGTTCGACTTTATCATAGTATTGTGTGTAAATGAAGAGAATATGTTCATAAAAAACGAAACTAAGCATGATAGGCATGCGTTAAGTATGGAAATAAAATAAAATAAAATTTGTAGAACCTTTACTTTACAGTAACAAGTCCGTAATTGTTATCCTTGTAAAGTATATTGTGTCTTGTTGCTATTATTATTATTATTATTATTTTTATATTATATTTATATATTTTGACATAGACAGCGAAATGATAATCGATAGTATTTTCAGGTTTTATTAAAAAAAAAAAAGAACTTGAGATTTCATCGCGAATTGTCACGGCTTTGGGTAATTGATTAATCATTAAGACATAACTTTAGTATTGTATTTATAAATTTGTTTACTAGCTAATTATTTAACTTTACCAATTTATTTTCTTTTCGGTTTAGGGTAAATTTCATGTCATGTCTACTTTAACATTATTTTAAATTAACTAATCAAGATTTTGTGTGCAGGCCTGCATAGTGGTTTTAATTATGGTTTGATTCAAAATTTGTTTTGTTGGGGAAAATAATTCTGGTTTAAGTCTTAATTATGCCGAGATCTAAGTTTATTTATATTTATCACCATTTATTTAAAAGTTGAACTAATTATCACTGAATTATATTATATTATATATTGACAGGTTTTATTCGGAAAAAGTGAAACTTTTTTGTTACTTATTAATAATTGTAAATATATGATTTAATGTTTTACTTTGTTTAGTATTTAGAAAGAGTTGAAGTTCCTGAAATTATAATTTTGATTCTAATTATACCACGTTTATACCAGTAGTATAAGAGTATGTATCATAAAAGTATGACGATGTAAACTCAAAGTAAAATACTTTGCTACTTTATTACATACTTTTTTGCAATTAAAGTGTTCTACGTATCTAATAAGTATTGGTATAATGTTTGCGATGAACACGATCAATGCCTTCTAAACTACTGGCCGCTTACACCAAATGATGACGACACGCTAAGTCGACGTTGTTGTTGCTTTCTCTAGTTGCTTTCAGTGTATTTTCTTGAGACAATTACAACAACACCACCATGGCTAAAGCAAAAACTAAAGCATTTTAGAAATTTGCTTTGGCTGAATGATAATGCAGATTTGCATTAGTTGAAATAGCTGAATAGTGCTGATTCAGCTAAAGCAAAAAAGTTTTATTTCTCAAGAAAATACGGCTTTTGTTAAATTGACGTCATGTGCGAAAAATGAGAGTAGTAAAAGGCCAGTAGTATAGAAGGCATTGGCACGATACTATATAATATTTTTTAGATACGAAATGTCATTTTAGTCATTCTTCCTGATTTTTCTTGTTTATTGTGATAAAAGATAACTTTCTTTTTTAAATTTTAATGAAATATATGAGTAATAAACTATTATAATGTGTTCACACCACTATGGTGTAAACTGAACGAGAGAAATACTTTATTAGTAAAATACTATTATACTATTAAAGGAGCTATGGTGTAAATGTGGTTTTAGTCTTTATATTTAGATTTTAGTTGGATTTTCAGATGACGGCAGTGACGAGTACTATTATATTGTACTAATTGTTTGGTAGTTTGAGTTCAATTAATTTTATTTAATATTTATCAGGATAATTGAGTTGGATTAATTAAGTAATACGAATCATTACATTTAACTGCTTTAATTTTATTATTCAAACTTCAATATTTTATCACTTTTTATTAGTATTCCTAATAGTAAAAACGATCACTGGAAATAGTATAAGTTATATTTCCGATAATTTAATATATTTTTATGATTCTGATTGCTGGGTATTATTCCATAATATATTAAATAATTGTGTTGTCTTGTACTAACCGTCTTACATTACATTTCAACTAACAATTTACTAACTATTGACTACTTAGGTGTCTGAAACCGGGTCAATTTACATAATAATTAATTCATCTTTCCTGTTACATTATCTTGTTTTATGTACAAGAGCGTGAAGTTGGGTCCGGCGTCAAGCGGGAATCTTACTTAGGTTTGGTCACATATTCCAATCAGTTGAAATGAAATGGAATTAGTTGAAAATCCAGCTAACACTCCGGATATTTTAATTGGCCTTAGAATTCTTAATATATTTGGTCAGAATACAGAATTCTATAAATTGTCCCCACCTCTTGATGGGAAGCGCTGATTAGTTTTTCTAGCTGACATGGTTCTCAACAAATTCACCAAATTTTCTTTAGATCACCCATTTTTCTCAGAATTGAATTATGTCCACTGCGGTTATCTCATTTGATTTCAATAATTCAACCTAATTAAGGTTTCACCCTGTAACGCACACCAGTTAAAACCTAATGTACGTTAACAGAATATTTCTGTAGAGGTTTCAAGCGGTCATTGTGATCCCGGCTAGGGCTCAACGTGTTGGGGTGGGGTTTGAGAAACATACAGAAATCTGTATTAGACCGCGTGATTATTCTAATAAATTTAAATTAAACTAACAATTTAAGAGAAACAGACATCAAACATCAACCTACCATTCCGAAATACCCACTCTAGCTCATCCTCAGCTTCACCTTGATTTAGTTTCTCATGATTTAATTAATGAATAAAAAGATCAAATAATTAATTGGAAAAAGTATAAAATGCATATTTTATTAATCGACAAGAAAATGCACGAATCATCATAACGAAAATTAAATGTAGAAACAACTATAATCTACCTAAACCCCTGCTAGCTAAACTCTTAAACTAGTATTAAAATTATGAAAATGATTATAAACTAAATAAAAAAAATTAGGAAATTTATCAATACTTTGAAAAATTAAATGAAATTAATAATAATAAACAAAAATTAGGATAAATGAAATATAGAAAGAAACATTGTAATGTTTAAAAGATCTTACTCAAAGTTGCATGATGTTTCAGTTGAATGTTGCATGGTGTTACACAAATGTTGAATGATGTTGTATGTAGTGTACACACATTATACAGCATTGCCTCGTCCTTAATACCATATCGTAACGGTTAAGTATTGATCATTCAGAGCATTCAATACTTTTTATTTTTAATATTAGTTTACTATGGGTAGTTTTTATATTTAGCGATGATTTAATTATATCGCTAGATCATCGTCTTATACATTTTTATATGATAAACGTAAGCGTAATTTTTATAACATTGGTGTACTGTTTGAATTAATATACAGTAACACCCGCACAGCTGTTGTACTGGTGATGTTAAATTCGTTATTGAGAGCACATACACTTATTATTTCGTTACTTATAGTTTTTATTGAACTTTACTATATTAGCCGTTTCACACACTTTTTCTAGTCATCAATTTAGTCTTTAGGCACTATATTAGTTTTACACTATATTCTAGTCAACTGAAAATATACTTTAGGCATACATGAGACTATATATGGTAGCCATTTCACACAGTTTTCTAGTCACTATTTATTCTTTTAAGCACTATATTAGTTTTACACTATAGTTAATTTATATTGTTCACTTTATTTATTTATTTATTTCTAGTATGTTAAGTAGTCCAATTATACACTTAGAGTTAATTTTTATGCAATATATTTAGTTTATAAGTTTATAGTAGATCACTTTTCTGTGCTTTTACCAGAACATTTAATGTCTGGTTTACAGTCATACTTAAGTTAACTATATACGTTAAAATATACATTATTAATTAAAAACACTATACTTATTAATTATTTTATTCGATTTTAATTAATTTCTAAACTTAAGCTTTCTTTACGCGACCGATTTTAATTATTTATCTTTAAATTAGTTTTAAATTAAATCACCACGCTAAATATGACCTTACTCGACAAAAACTCAATTATTTATCCCCTGTTTTCTTGCCGTAATTTTTCAAAACCAAAAATTAAAAATCAACATCATAAAATTGTACGTTATCCGCGCCAAAAAAAACAATGAGTTATTATACTGCATCGAGGAGCATCAGTGTTAACACTTTGACTGTAGTGGTCGGAAATATATCGTAATGAGTATGAGGCAAATTTTACTTGTGCATGACGGCACAACCCTTTTCAAAATTTATAAACCGGCACCGAGGTAAAAGTAATAAACGCGTCGTTTCCCTTAATTATTATTATTTTTTATTATTATTTAATCTTTGCAATCCGTTCTGGAGCCGAAACTCTCTCGCAGTTCGCTTTTCACGTCACGGGAGCGTACTGCTAATGGGTTTTCGTAACCATGTGCACATTGCATAGCTCCATGCCACCCTATAGTACTGGCATGTAATATGGTTCGGCCCATCAGTTCTGCACTTCGACAGGGGCTCATAATTGTATTCATTTTCTTCACCCAATGTAATTTAAGTTCATGTGTGAGATAGAGATATATAATGTATACATATATTTATAGGCGTTATTATTATTTATTATTATAATGTTTATAATTGGTTTATAATTTATGTAATTAAAATCGAACTCTAGAACTTCTTTTAAATCTGTTTCGGGATTTTTACGTGTCTTTTTGGTGGGATTCTGCAGTTTGACCATTCTGATTGGACCTTGGCCGTTTCCCTGTTACGGCTATTGCCGGGTCACGTATGCGGAGCTTGGTGGAGATTTAACTAAGTTCTGCGTGCGTGATTTGGTAGTGGCTGGGGTGGGGGTGTGACCGGGTTTGGTTCGGAGTTGTCGGGCTGTGGGGCTTCATCGGAGGGACGCGTTGGGGTACCGATGCAGGTTGATGGGTTCTTAGTTTATTAGAACCCTAGCCTAGCTCTACAAACTAAATTTGAGATAACGGCATGATTCCTAACCGATAACGGCATGATTCCATTCATTATTGCCGAATCCCAAAATTTCGTTAAAATACAGCTCGCACACCGAATTTGACCATCATTTGTTGATAGATGGCCTAGTTTAATTGAGCATTATGCTGGAGTGGCAATCCAATTCTGCATACCATGTTTCATGGTGATTGGTTGAGGAATGTTAAAGTTCCTTTGAGTATGGGATAAATATGTCCTATGTTGACTTGGTAATTAATCGAATATTCTTTGGTAAGCAAATTAGTAAAGCATTTGAAATTTTTACGAAATCAGCTAAATTTATTTGAAATATAAACATTAGTAGTTTTCTAGGAAGCATTACCTTCGGGATGCCTCACTTATTCGATGCAACTTTTTGAGTTTTTTGTTTTTTTACTATTTTGTGGTTGCTCAATTCAAGGGTACTAATACTAATGGATTTTAGAGTAATTGTAAATACATATATTGTAGTTCAAATAACTACATATATGGTTTACAAAAATTCTATTGTAAGTTGAGGAGTTAAATTAATAAATGTTTATATTATTTAGGAAGCCGGAAAATTTTAATTTGGAATTAAATTTGAGGAAATCTACAGATGCTTGTGAAATAATAATATTTTTTTGAAATATTAATTGCTGATTTTGTAGACTAGAATTGTGTTGTGATTGTAGGTGTCTATAAACAGAACAGGCCGATTCAATCAATCAATTTTTGTTTCGGAAGCCGAAATATATTAATGTAGAATAATATTTCAGGAAATTCCACATGCACGTGAAATAATAATATTTTTTTCTCAGGTTGCTGCACCTATTAAGCCTTTATCCTTCCTCTAGTAGAATATAAGTAGATTAGAATTGTGTTGTGCCGTACGATCGTTGGGTGTCTCAAACCGGGTCGTTCCGTCTCAAAAAAAAAAAAAAAAAAAAAACCTTTCCTATCCTTCCTATTGTTATATGAGTGAAATTATTAATAATTTAATATTAATAATTAATTAATTAATTATTGATATAATTCAATTTATTATTAATATAATTCAAATAACTATGGTTTCAGGAAATTATATTGTAAGTTGTGGAGTTGTAGAGGATTAAATTAATAAATATTTATATTATTTAGGAAACCGGTAGATTAATTAAGAATTTATTTCAGGAATCTTTAGATGTTATGAAATAATATTTCTTTGAAATATTAATTGCCCGGTTGTGTAGATTAGAATTGTGTTGTCATTAGTTCATGAACTATTGGCTTTACCTAGGTATTTGTAACCGGGCTGATCTAATTAATCAATTTTGTTTAGGTAGCTGAAAAGTATTAATGTAGAATTATATTACAGGAAATTTCCAGATGCACGTGAAATAATAAATTTGTTTCCTCAGGTTGCTGATTTAGAGAAGCAATTGTTGAAGACCAATACCATCGATATCTATTTAACCTATTAAGCCTTTATCCTTCCTCTAGTAGATTAGAAGTAGATTAGAATTGTGTTGTACGATCGCTAGGTGTCTGAAACCGGATCGTTCCGTCCCAAAAAAAAAAAAAAAAAAAAAAAAAATACCTTTCCTATCCTTCCTATTGTTATGTGTAAACAGGCTGTAGGAATAGGCCCGGCGTTATCCGGGACTCTTGGCTAGCACTTGGTTCTACAGTCCAATCAATTAATCAATGTAGAGTTTACGAACAGCCTCCTGGAAGTATTTATGATGATGTCTTAGTCTTATCAAATATTAAGTTAATACGGGATAGTACTGTAGTTAAAGATTAGAGCGGAAACTGAATTTTTGGTAATAGATAGAACCCCATCTATTACCAAAAATTCAGTTCCCGCTCTAATAACTACAGTACTATCCCGTATTAACTTAATATTTGATAAGATGAAATGCAGAAATGCATTCTGGGTCGTGATTTTTTCCGTGCATTCGCAGTTAGACAAATAAAAATTAATCTAGGGGATAATAGAAAAATATAAAGAGTTGTTTGATGGTAAATTAGGAAAGTTGAAGAATGTGAAAGTACATTTAGATGTAATAGACGGAGTCATTCCTAAATTTGTTGCGGCAAGAAAGGTTTCATTTGCTTTTTTGCCTGAAGTGGAAAGGGAGCTAGAAATTTTAGAAAAGGCAGGAATTATTAACAAAATTGAAACAGCGACGTAGGGTACACCTTTGGTTCCTATTTTAATGGAAAATGGTAGCATGAGGATGTGTGCTGATTATAAAGTTACCTTAAATAAGTATTTGAAAGATACAAACTATAGATTGCCGAATGTCGAAGATATTATGTATAAGTTGGGGAATGCTATATTTTTTTTCGAAATTAGATTTAGATCGATACTATCATTTAGAGCTAGATGAGGAATCCAAAGAATTTGTTTCATGGAGCACGCATATAGAATGAATCGTTTATCATTTGGGGTCAAGCCGGCGTCCGGGGCTTTTCAGAGAATTTGAAAAGCTATTTAAGGATATAAAAGGTGTGGTGTGTTTCTTGGACGATGTATTAGTGTTCGCGAAAGATATGAAAAGCCATAATATAGTGTATACTGTTTTTAGTCGATTATCGAATGCGGGGATGCGTTTGAATGCATCGAAATGTGAGTTTGGTAAAAGTGAAATTGGATATTTAGGGCACATAATTTCGCATAAGAGTATACATAAATAGAATTATTAGTAAATATACCATTAGTGATTTTCCCATTCCGAAGACTAGCACGGAAGTTACGTCGTTTTGTGGGTTAGTGAATTATTTTGGTAAGTTTATTGAAAATTTGTCCACCAAAATGCATCCAATATATAATTTGTTGAAACAAGGAGAAGGTTTCAAATGGCGTAAAGTATAAGATAAAGTGTTTAGTGAGATTAAGGGTGAGATAATGTCGGATAGTTTTAGTGAAATACCATCCTGAACAGGAACTTGTACTTACGTGCGATGCATCAAATGTGGGAATAGGCGTAGTGCTATAACATAGGTTTGTAGGTGGAATAGAAAGAACAATTAAATTTGCGTCTAGAACACTTTCAAATAGTGAAAAAAATTATGGAACGATTGAAAAGGAAGCACTTCCGATTATATTTGGAACGAAAAAGTAATTTCAGTACTTAATTGAGGGCTAATATCGGAATATTGATATAAAAGCATTGAGTAGAGTTTGATTAGAACTGAATTGCCCATTTATTCTTTGTCGTTTTTATACAAATTTGATAATTTCTTGTTGCTTTTTAAATTATATATGATCATATATCAATTTCAATATTTTATAAGATCCAAAAGTGCAGAATTGCAGGTTAAATTTAATTAATTTATTTATAGTTAAGTTAAAATTAACATTATGCAATATTGCATAATGTTGTAGGTAAATGACCCTATTCATATTGAACATGTTGCGGCGCGGGTAGTAACGTCTGCTGATGTTGGTTGGTTACCTGAAGTGTTCGCGATTGGAGAAGGTGCCATTCAGACAATTGGAAGGACGGATGATTGGTTTCGTCTGTTTCTTCGTATGTGACGAATTATGACACTTATCCCTACCGCAACTGCTATCCATAGGATAAGATGTATTGCTGTATAATGATGAATATGATGAAAGTGCTCGTTGGTTGTGTTCTCTTCTACCTCTTTCATAATGGAGATTTATTCTTCTAAGCCCCTTGTATCTGGAGTGGTTAATAGCTCATGTTCATCATAGTTTTGTTTAGCTATCTCTATTGTTAAATCTTTCAAGTGCATCCCCTTTAAGTATGGTGCAATTCCGAAATTCTCTATGGTGGTTTCGAACCTATCAAAGGCCAGTATGCTTAAGTGATTGTCTCTTAAGGCGCATCCCGATTCTAGCTTGATTATTCCCGACCCTGATACTTGCTTTTGGTTTGTAACTGATCCACATACAACCGTCACAGTTGTTTCCCTTGTCATTACGAATACCCATTGATTTGGTGCGTATAGTTTTATCCAAAGATTTAATGTAACGTTTTGATATTCTATCTCACATATGTCTTGTAAATTGGACCTATGTTGCAATGTTGCGATTTATCAGCAGATTCCTTAACTGACACCCGACATTATTGTTGGTATCTCGCATAATAGATGATCATCATTGATAATGTTGCATTTAGATATATCTCTGGCTGTTAGTTGCGTAAAACGTTCATTTTGAAGATTAACGGCGATAAATTCAGTTGTTGGCACTATATGTGCATGCTTTTCACTTACTAATATACGCACAGCTACTATCGAATAAATGTTATAGGACCAGACATATGATAAGGGAATTGAAATTTCGATTATCACATATGCCTTTGTCACTCTAGTCCTGGTTGTCATACTTTTAAATAAGTGGTCTAACTTGCGCAATCCATGACCCGGAATTGTAATGGAGACTGGTATTTGTCCTCTGATAGATGCTATCGGTTTTTGAAGTTGTGATGGGCCCAATAAAAGAGGATGTAAAATGTTTAGATGTGCATTGTGAATAACCTCTAGTAATGCTTCCTGCACTTCCCGTGGCAACCACTAGTTCAAGGGATGTCATCAAAATAGTTAATACTTGTTGTTCCGTTACACGTGTGTTATTTATGATTTTGTCTAGGTGCTGCAACCACCTCTGAATGTTATTAATTGCCTGTACTGTGGCATTTTGGCTGTGCTTGAATAGTTTTACAGAGTTATCAATCATTGAGGTTTGATTCTTTATTAGCAGTAATAAATGATCTTCATTGGGTTCTATAGTTTAAAAATGTACTTCATATTGATCTGCTTCTCTCTGCGTTAATATTCAAAACATGTCATCTAATACTAGTCCTGTAGTGTCACCAATCCCTCTCTTTGCTCTAGTATCTTCCTTGTTTGATGACATCAGTAATTGATTGCTTTCATCTCTTCTACTCATTTGAGATCGTAGTTGCTGGATTACTAGTTGACAGTTATACCTCTCCATACCCAAGTAATTTTACTTTCAATTTTTCTGGCGATATTCGTACTTAAGTACTAAACTTAGTCTAGTATTTTTCTAAGTTTGAGTTGCAATTTATTAAAATAAAACGTATGAAGCGTGTCGCGAAAATTCGAAACTGGACGAAACTCATTATAAACATTTTATTGCATGTGAATGCGTATTGAGAAATATTTGGCGGGAACAATTGTGCTTGTGTTTGTTTAAACGGCAATTTCAAATTTTGGTTGTAAAATTAAATGTTTTTAAAGAAATATTTTTGTTTTTGTAATATAAAATGATTTATTAAATTCATTATTTTAATTCATTATTGATTACTTTGGACATACATATATATACATTTCGATTAAATTATTCAGTTTTTTAATTTCTAATATTTACACTAGATTTTTTTGTTTGTCTTTTATATAATAAAAGTAATTTGTGGATATTAAATCGGTTTCGATAGAGTTCGTAAATTTTTTCATAGTACAATCTAAAATGTTGAAAATAATATTATAATTATTAAATTTAACACGGAGTAACGTAAACCATACCTGATACCTTATCTTTATTGACCGTTAAACGTAAACTTGCAGCTAAGCTCTTTGGTGAACAGCTCTGTTTGCCCTAATGCACTTTTTTAGTTCGTGGCCATCTTGCTTCATAAATAATGATTTCTAAATATAAAATAGGAAAACAAAATATAATAGATTGTACCAAATTATCACGAATGAATCTTTACATTACCAATTGTTTTACAGCCTTCCTATCTTCAATTAAATTAATATCAAAGTTGACAAATGTATCCGCATCGTTAAAAGTTACTATAAACTTAGCGTTCTCACAATAAACTAAATAACGCCATTTGTATACGCATATGTATATAATACGTATACGCTACAAACACTATCATTATAATGTGAAGTTTAACTTTCGTTAATTTTGGATGAAAACGAAGGAAAATACTGTGCTCAATTTTTACTTTCGTTTTGTTATACTTGGGTATCTTTTACTGAATGTCCTTTTTTACACATAGTTGCAAGTTCGTCTATAAATACGTATTTAAATTATATCGCACAACCAAAGTCCGTCTCGTGGCGACTAGCTCCATCTTACTGATTTCCTCAAGATATATACCAGTAGAATGTTTGAAGTTCTCAATCTGCATCGGTTCTTTAGCGCTGCTAGATGCTCATCAAGGCCAACAATGCTAGATGTAGTTTGATTCCCCCTTTTGCCTGTCTTCCAGGTTTGCGTCTAACTGGGTGGTTGGATATTAGACATTGCTAGTTTTGCATCTGGAGTCTCATTTGCGTTATTTGTTGTGACCATAAATTGTGTTCTTCGCTTGGTAGCTTGCACAATTTAGTGATAGATCGTTTATAGATATTCTAGTTGCATTTTATGGACGAACCAAGCCATCTGAGCCAGTATGCACATCCTGTACTCTCCCCATTTTCCAACGCGACGGCGGCAGTGGTTCTTCCTTCAGTAGAATGACATGCCCTACAACTAAATTGGGCTGACGTTCCCTCCATTTAGTACGTTGTTGTAACTGCTACAGGTTGTCTCTAGACCATCTTTTCCAAAAGTTATCTACAACCTTTTGTGCTAAATGCCAACGTGTTCTTAGCGTGCAAGTATCATCATTACTTTCTGGAACTAACTTTATCGGTCCGCCTATTAGGAAATGTGCAGGTGTTAAAGACTCCAAGTTTTCTGGATGGTCGTTCAAGGTAGTCAATGGTCGAGAGTTTAAGCATGCCTCTATTTGAGCCGTTAATGTTGTTGCCTCTTCAAATGTCAATGCGGTCTCATCTATGACTTTCTTCATGTGAGTCTTTACTGAGTTTACCTCTGCTTCCCATATCCCACCAAAGTGTGGTGCAGCAAGTGGTATGAAGTGCCAGGTTGTTTCATCTTGTTGAAATAACCTTGCAATTTCGGGTTCTAGAGTTGCAATCTTCTTGCGTTGTTGTTTCAGTACTCGTTCCGCACCAACAAAGTTGGTACCATTATCCGAATATATTTCTCTTCACAATCCCCAGCGAGATGTGAACCTGCGTGAACTGCTCTAAATGCATCTGTTGTTAATGCGCTGATTACTTCTACATGTATGGCCTTGGTGATCAGGCACACAAATACCGCAATGTATCCTTTATACGTGGTTTGACCTCTTCCTATCTTGCTCCTTAGTTGAATCGGCCCGGCATAATCAATACCCACCTTGCTGAATGGTCGTGATTGAGTTACTCTGCAGGCCGGCAAATCACCCATTAGTTGGTTGAGGGTTGCTTGTTTAAATCTGACACATGTAATGTGACGTGTCAGATTAATAATGTGACGTGTCAGATTTCTAGCATTAATTATCCAAAATTTATTGCGAACATTTGCCAATGTTAGTTTTATGCCCCCATGAAGTGTTGTAGTCGTATGCGCATCTTCAATTATTCGCTTTCCTTCGGTAAGATAATTGGTTGGTTTTGATTCATTGGTAGTTGCGAATTTTGTAAACGTCCGTGTAATCGTAATATCCCATCCTTGCTGATGACTGGATTTAAAGCAGATAGTTTTAATTGTTTATTCAATAAAATCCAACTCATCAATGCCTGAAGTTCTTTACGGAAGTATCGATGTTGTTCAATCCTAATTATTTGGACTTTCGCGAGTTTCAATTCTGGTACTGTCACTTCTTTTGGCTGTTGCCGTTGTTTATGAACATGCACGTTTATGAACGTTTGGCAGTACACCAATATACGCTTCAACTTATGAATGTTTGAAATTTTATCAATTAATTCATGTAGTGTGTTTGCTTTAAATTCAGCGGTTATTGTGAGACAAGTAATATCTTCTGCACTGTCCTGGTCGTGCTCAGCTTGTGTTTGCGGACCCTTGTACGAAGGTGTGATGGCCATGCATCAGAATTTTCCTGCCAAAAATGTTGGTCCCGTCCACCAGATCGAGCCTTGTGAGGTGATGGTAGACACTGCTAATCCTCTAGCTGCTAAATCAACTGGGTTTTTGTTTGTTGGTACGTAATTCCATTGTAGCTGAGGTAAATTACCTTTAATCTGAGATACCCGATCGGCTACAAAGGTTTCTAACTTCGTGATATCAGCTCTCATCCAGCTTAAAACTATTTTGGAATCCGTCCAAGCGAACATCTTTATATCCTGGATGTTCATGGTACTTTTGGCGTATTTTAGAAGCCTAGATAACAGATGCGCTGCGTTTAGTTCCAGCTTCGGAACTGTCAATTTTGTTTGATTTTTGCTACCAGCAAACTAAACTGGTACGGTAAAAGTTACAAATTGCTCGAAGCTTGCGAAGCATCTGCAAATCCATGTAATTCCGATTTTTGCGTTGACGTTGTTTTAACCCATCTTGGTATCTTTATTTTGCTTAATTCATCTAATTCGATCTTATACTTTTTCCATTTTTTTTTTCAATTGGTTCTGGTAGCTTGTCATCCCACTGTGTATCAGCTCTCCAAGTGTCTTGCATTAATAACTTTGCTGTTATCGTTATTGGTGATAACCAGCCGACCGAATCAAACAATTTTGAAGAGTCGGACAACAGTAGACGTTTCGTAGGTTCTTTCGTTGAAAGATTTAGCCTGGTCAGGTCAAATTCAAATGTGTCATCGTCAGGACTATAGAGAATCCCTAGTGTTGTTTTTATTAAGTGGTTGATTTTTAAATTAATCATTCCTTCTGCTCGTAGGTGCTCAGGAACGATAGTCATGACGTATGAATTCGACGCCCATTTGTGCAATGGAAATCCTCCGCGCCGTGCAAGTTTTGCCGTCTGTTGTTGAAGGGCTACGACCTCCTCAACGCTGTCACCCCCAATCAGTAGATCATTAGCGTAAAAATCTCTTTCCATGATCTTTGCAGCTGTCGGAGAGTTGTTCTTTTCATCTTCAGCCAATTGAATTAATGTTCTTACAACAAGAAACGTCGTTGCCGTTGTTTCATAGGTAACCGTTTTTAGTTTGTATTCTCCTATTGGTTGTGATGGATTTTTTTGCCACAATATGCGTTGTAAGTCTTGGTGACCATGATGCATCCAGAATTGCCGGAACATCTTTTCCGCATCTGCTGTTAGCACGAACTTGTGTGTTCGCCACCTCAAGATGATGTCAATTAGATCACTTTGAATTTAACGATTATGCCGAAGTGGTTTTGCTCGATGCATCGAATACTACTCCTAGCTTTGTTGTAGTACTTTCGTGGTTGATCACTCCATGATGTGGTATATACTATACTGGATTGTCACCTGGACCATCTTTCACCAATTGCATATGTCCCTGCGCTAGATAGTCTTCCATAAATTCGTGATATAATCTAGCAAATGTTTTATCTTTCAGAAATTTTTTTTCGATTTGCAGTAATCGTGCTACTGCTTTTTTCTGGATTCTCCTAGCATAGATGGTTCTACTTTGAACGGTAAATGTACAATGTATTTACCATCTGGTAGACGCGTTGTACTTTCTGCATATAGTTTTTCAGCGATTGCTTCCTCCTGGGTATGTGGTTTTTCTTGCGGAATGAATCCATTTTCTATTAATAAATCTAGTTGTTGCTTAATTTTTTTAGTTGTGACCATTGACAACATTTTATCTTCCTGGTTATATCCTGTGCTGCCCATTATGATCCAACCAATTTCGGTTTCTTGGGCAATCAATTGGATCTTGTGGGCGTCCTCTAATGATGTTACAGTTTACAATTAGAGGATAGTAGTCAACCCCGATTATTACGTCAATGCTATTGGACTTTTGTATTGTGGATCTGTAAGTTGTAAATGCTGCAAATGTGCCCATTTGTTGGTATCAAAGTCGATGTCTGGAATATTAGTTCAGTTAATTTTTAAAACACTATCACTAAAAACTTAATTCCAAAGGGACTCTAAAGCCTTGAAGGTAAAGTTAGTTCGACCTTATGACTGCACAATCCGGCTTCCTTTCCTCCCATTCCTGACATTTTAGTGTTGACTTGTTTCTGCCTCACCTCAAGAAGATTTGCTGCCTTTTAAGGCAATTAATGCTCTGAAGAGCATGCATTTTCCCTCGCTTGTTGTTAATGCGATTAGAGCTGTAGGTAGTATCGCAGGACTTAATTGTGTTGTTAAATAACTTTTAGATACTCGCTGCATATCTGCGTTGAAATCGATGTGCAGTCCTGTGTTATGCTTTCCATGCATAGTTACATTGGTTCTTCTGCCTGCATACATATGTCTCGTGTTCTGCTGATACAGTTTCTGCATAATTTATGAAGCATTGCAATTTGCGACGATCGTTCACTGGAATTTATGCCCCTATTATTGTTCTCGCCTCACCATCACTTCACCTCTCTTTCGCCGTGATAGTATGATTCGTGTGAGTAGTATTTTGGTATTATGGTTCTCATCTTTATTTTGGCGAATGAGAATATGCGGTGATTTGCGTTGTTTTTAAATTTTTCACTTTTTGTAGCTGGCTACAATGTTTTTGTTAGCAGTTTTGACATATTATGTGTTTATGTATTTTAGTTAGTTAAAATAATTAAAATATTCTAAAACTAATAATTAAAAATATTAATACGATCAACGATTATTAATAATGATCAGTAGTGTCGATTTATTTTTTCGTGATAAAATTACCTGAATTTATAATACAATATTTTGAAATAAAATAATAATTATCATAAAATACACAAACAAATTATTTTTTACAATAAAAATAAAACCTACATTATCACTGCCAGCCATTTTTATTTGTACTATTGAATTAAAAAAAAATCGCACTACATCACCTAAAAATTTTAGGTGATCATTTTTGACATCACTCTCGCTCACTTCGTTTTCACGGCGAGAATCATAATACGAAAATACGAATGCGGCGACTAGACGTCGCCAAGTGATGCGTAGGTGATAACCATAATAGGGGCATTAATTTCCTAAATCCTCCACGTTCATTAATTTTATGTCCCCCTCGGCAGTAGACACAGATATTTATTGTTGTTAAGAAGGTCCTTTTAATTAGTGGACTTTTGTTTTCACATGAGGCGGTTATTGGTAGGATTAATGGCTTGTGGCTGCCTTGGCCTCTAATGATTTGAACCTTCCTTACAAAAATTTTAAAAATTCCGTTGTTGTTTGGAATTCCCTTGGATCTTCTAAGGAGATCTGGTGAAGATTATTTTTGAGTTACACGATTCAATGTTTACTCCTGCGTTACGTATTCCGTACAAACATTTAATTGTTGCATCGTGAGACTCTATGTTTATATTTACTTGACTGAGTAACGTATTTTAATATGTTGAAGTCAGTAGTCTTCTGTTGTTATATCTGCTATTCAAAATTTCCCAGGCGGCTTGCTAATTTTCTTGTTGGTTGGAGGTAGTTGATTAATTTGGCCGCAGCACCCTCCAACTGACTTTTTAGATTAATTTTATGGGCATCACTGATCTGTCTATTCTCATGGATGAGTTTGGTGACATACGTTTTTTGTAGTTAGGCTAGGTTAGAGTGGCTACTATCGCACACTTATTCCAGTAGTGGCCCATTGTGATACCACAGGATCCTATCTCCCCTTTACTCCCGCTGAAACCATCCAGAGCTACTTATGTAACGTAAAATATCTTGCACTCTACAGCCCGCGAGTTCCGAAAGGCTGTCCATACTGTATACACCTAAATACTTATGCCTTCTGCATGATAGTGCCGGACACGAGAATAGGAAGTGATCTAACGTCTCTGTAGACCCAGCCTTCTTGCATGTTCCCCAAAAAGGCAGTGTCATGTCAGTATCGCTACGACCAATCCTAACTCTCGTTTTCACAGGGATACTAGTGCCTTGGAGCACCGCAGGTCTAGTTTTGGGCAAACCTGTCCCCCTATTCCTGAATACGATACGAAAACGAAAATGCAAAAATCATATTTGAATTGAATCAGATTCGTACGATTCTTATTTAAAATCGAATAGGAATCTTATACTTTCGTTTTCGTATCGTATTCAGGAATAGGGCTGCTGTTTTGCTACCCTGCACGTGAGAGTGTTGGTCCACCTCTCATCTGTCAAGGCGATTGCCTTCTTACTGAGCGAAAATTTGAGCGCTGCTATAGGCCTCCCCAGATCTGCACTTCCCGGCTGCATCTGGAGAGTCGTGCCGTACCTAGCTTGTTCGTCCGCCCTGCAGTTTCTCGTGACGTCCGAGTGACCAGGGACCCAGATTATCTGGATACTGAAATACTCGCTCATCTCGTTAAGAGATGATCGGCAATCCAGCGCCACCCGTGACTTCAAACAAACCGCCTCCAGCGACCTGACCGCCGCTTGAATGCCCACATAAATTGCGATATCCCTCACGGATACCAAGTTATGCTTCAACCATGTCACGACTTCGCATATCGCGATCACTTCAGCCTGGTATACGCTGCAGTAGTCAGGGAAACGAACGGAAATATTAACAGCTTCTCAAAGACTCCGGCTCCTAACTTGCCGTCTAGCTTAGAACCGTCCGTGAAAAATTGCAGTGCCTCGTTTTCCAGTATTGATCCGTTCCTCCAGGATTCTCTCGAAGGACAGATGGTCCAGAAACCTGGTTTAATATAATCTAGATTCGCCAGTTCTTCCCTTAGCGATCTAATTATCGTCGTGTCACGCGTGAAGACGCTTCCACTGAGACAGCCGAGTCTCGTAACCACGTTGGCTGCTATCTGCTTACCAAAAAATTCGATTGGAATAAGGTGGAACATAACCTCTAAAGCACGTGTAGGTGTTGAACTAAGCGCCCCGCTTATAAGCATGCAGGCCGTTCTTTGCACCTTTTCCATCATATTTATATATATGTTACTTTCTCCAGAGCTGTCCACCACACGCCCACCCCGTACATCAGCACAGGTCTTACCACTGCGGTATAGAGCCAGTGTACCAGCTTTGGTTTCAACCCCCATTTCTTACTATGGCATTCCTACACGAGTAAATGGCTACATTAGCCTTATTCACCCTTTCTTCAATGTTATGCTTCCAGCTCAGCTTACTGTCCAAGATTATGCCCAAAAATATCGCTGTCAGCAAAAGCCAGTCTAATGCCATTCACAGTAGGAGGTACGACTCTAGTCACATGACACGACAACAGTCACCTAATTTTTTCAAGTGACAAGAATATTTTATGCGACGTTCATTAATGAAACACATTTATGATTTTTTTTGTACAATTTATATTCATTTTGCAAATATTTTACTGCTTTAGTAAATATATAAGATAGATTTATCATTCAATAATCGAAGGGTTTTATTGAAAATTTGGATGCCTCAAAAACCACCCTTTTTCAATTTTTAATTGCGATGGAAAATTACAAATTATGTACATCATGGATATTTTGTCTTCACCATAAATTAATGTATGGTTTCTGGAAATTAATTTAATAATTAAATAATTAGATTTTAGTTACCTATTTTCAATTTACGTGGTTTTTACAATAAAATATTCGTAAATATTTTGATTTTTGACATCGAATGGCTTGTCAAATTTGAGGAAATAATTAGTGCTGCCCGATATTTCTATTGTAGTATGCGTGTCGTTTAAAACGACTTCAACAATACCAATTTTGGTGCGCGTGATACGATTGTAGTCACGTCACTTGAAGTGAGACGACTTCGACAATTGGGGTGAACATCTCTAATCGTGTCCAGATATTTACCTGAGACAGTTATCGATACATCTTCTGCATCTGCTACAACCCCTATCCCCTCTCTCTCCAGTTCCAACAGCAAACCATTCATCACAACACCACAAAGAAAGGGGAACATTACACCTCCTTGCGGGGTTCCTCTAACCACCCGCCTTCTAATGGTGCCCCCCCCCCCCAGTTCCGAGGTAATAATCCTGCTTACCAGCATCTGATTTATTAACCTAATTATGGGGTAGTTCACGTTCAAAAATAGCAATTCTTCCATGATTGCCTCCGTTTAAATAAAGGCACCCTCAATGTCGAGAAATACTACCATACAGAACTCTTGCGAGTAGATTGACTTCTCAATCATGCGTACCAGATCGTGCAGAGCTGCGTCCACCGACTTTCCCTTACAGTACGGATGCTGCGACATTGCGTAATTCCTGGGCTCAATTTTTGATCGAATACCTACCGGGTTTTTGATCGAATAGGTCTGAGGTCCTTTGGATAGGCATGTGAGCTTTTTCCCGATTTCGGGATAAAGACCACCCTGACCTCCATTCATTTCCTAGGAAAATAGACTAGTTTCAGACATCCCCTGAAGATACCCTCCAGCCAGGGAAGGATGACTGCCGAGTTGTTTTGGATCTCTGCTGGTATAATCCGATCCGGGCCCGCCGATCCGATGCCCTCCATCTCTATTGAAGGTGTTACTCGATGAGCTCCAGGCTCCATCGAGTCATCAAAGTTTCCCGGGAGATGGGTCTCGATGAGTTCTAATGATTCCGCACTTGAAGCTGCCCATGACCCGTCCGGTCTAATTAAATAACTAGGACTGGTTGCTTAGTAACTAGAATTTTCCTAAGGCGAGAAGTCTCAGAGACGACCTCTATCCTACAACAGAAGTCTACAGGACCCCCTATGTGCCTTCCTCAACTCTTTTTTGTACTTTATTAGGTCCTCCTTATAGGAGACCCAATCCCGAACCTCCCTTGTGCTCTTAGCTTTATTAAAAGCTGTCCTACACACTCTCCGATATGTTCCCAACTCTTTGGTCCACCATGTCGGTTTCTGCCTGCCCCTAGGCTTTATCAGAGGAACGCAGCATTAAGTGAAAGATTGCACGCTCTTGTGACAATATCCACCATGCAGTCTAATTCTTCTACCGTCGCCGGAGGTCCCGGGACCTCCAGCGGCAATAGTTCCTCCAACACCTCCCTATATTTGTTCGTTTGTCCTTCTGGGACTCCTGAAGACTTTCCGGGCAGCAAGTGTAATGTCCTGGTTATATGTTACATATCAATGATCAGAGAATGAGTGCTCCTTCGCCACTCTCCATCCTCTGATCATATGAAAGATCGTTTCCGACGCAAAGGTGACATCTAAAACCTCCTGTCGATTTTTAACAATAAATGTCGGTTCTCGTCCAATATTGCAAACTAAAAGGTTGGTATTTAATAAGTAATCAAAAAATAACTCACCCCTCTCGTTGATGTCTGTGCTTCCCCATATTGTGTGATGCGCGTTTGCATCACATCCGAGTATAACACCTACCCTTCTGTGATCTGCTTCCTGGATCAATTCCCCCAGGTTATCCGGTGGAATCTCCTTTTCGCGATCCATATAGGTTGAGGTCAGCCATAATTTTTCACAGCCAGCCTCAACACTCACTGCTGTAACATCCCCGCTACTAAATTGAGGAAGAAAAATATTCAATTATTTTTCGCTAAAATACAGGATCTGATCTTGTCAGAGCTGCTTGAGTATAGTAATTTATACCCTTTCTGAGGCCATAAATCCTGTTATTGCTAATCCAAGGTTCTTGGATTAACACCAATTCCTCATCTGACGTCAGTCTGAGCACGAGAGCTGCCGAGGCAGCCTTCATGTGATGTTGGTTTATTTGTACAATGCTAAACATTGTAGTCAACCTTACTCACCTCTTCCTGCACTCCCTGCATCGGGATAGTGCCATCTGGCTCGTTGTTCCGGCCGCTATCCTCCTCTCGTCGAGAGCCTGACAGGATGTCCCCATCAGACTCCAGAGAGGAGGCTACCTCAAGTTACGATGCTTTTTGTAGTTAATTATTTTACAACTTACATCTTCGTAAATACATACATCTATTGATAGTTAAACACAATAATTATAATTGCCTTAATTAAAAAATATAAAAATACACGACCGAATTTATTTACACGATAAAAAAATATTATTTTAAAACAACTTTGACACATTCGGCACCTACAACATACCAGTCGGATTTTGACGTCACATTTTCGTTTAGTTCGATTCGTACATTTTATTTTTCATAATCTGGCGAATTTGTCGATTTCGAGTTATTCGATAGACAAAAAAAATCATAATACCAAAATACGCAGCGAATCGAATAAGTTTCATAATAGTGGAGGTCTATGAGTACAAAGATGATCCTTTTCACTTGGTCCACTCTATTTGATGATATAAACCAAATTACGTGGTACGTGGCGGTGCTCAGATCCTTACATAAATATAATTACCACAAAACTTCCAAAGTAGAAGAAGAGATGAGATATAAAAGATATATTATTTTTATTGATACAGAAGTAGGACAATTATTTCTGGGCCACCAATGGGTTAGTAGCTAGTCAAACCCATACAAACAAGGGCACTTTTACATAATTTATTTATAAAATAAAATATTTATTTCAATTTATATATATATATATATATATATATATATATATATATATATATATATATATATATATATATATATATATATATATATATATATATATATATATATATATATATATATATATATATATATATATATATATATATATATATATATATATATATATATATATATATATATATATATATATATATATATATATATATATATATATATATATATATATATATATATATATATATATATATATATATATATATATATATATATATATATATATATATATATATATATATATATATATATATATATATATATATATATATATATATATATATATATATATATATATATATATATATATATATATATATATATATATATATATATATATATATATATATATATATATATATATATATATATATATATATATATATATATATATATATATATATATATATATATATATATATATATATATATATATATATATATATATATATATATATATATATATATATATATATATATATATATATATATATATATATATATATATATATATATATATATATATATATATATATATATATATATATATATATATATATATATATATATATATATATATATATATATATATATATATATATATATATATATATATATATATATATATATATATATATATATATATATATATATATATATATATATATATATATATATATATATATATATATATATATATATATATATATATATATATATATATATATATATATATATATATATATATATATATATATATATATATATATATATATATATATATATATATATATATATATATATATATATATATATATATATATATATATATATATATATATATATATATATATATATATATATATATATATATATATATATATATATATATATATATATATATATATATATATATATATATATATATATATATATATATATATATATATATATATATATATATATACGATTTTTTTAATTTAATATATAATTATAATAACATCACATTAATTGCGGCCTCAACTAAATTAAACATTCAAAAAAGTATTAAAATAATAAAAATGTCGAAATAGTTTTGAAATTTAATATGAAAATTAGTGAAACAAACCATAAAATACTGAAAAAAATTCATAAATTCCTAATTACTATCTGTACAATATATTTAATTTTTGTATTTGTATTCTTTTAATATACAATTCAAGATAAAAAGAAAAACAAATAAGCAAAATAATTGCAACTTACGTAATTATAAAAAAAATAATTCATTTATAAATTGAAAAACATAAACTTAAAATTTGAAGGCCAAATTGTATTCCAATTTTCTAACTTAAATTATTTAACAGTTATACTTCGATAGAGAAAATATATTATTTTTTTCCATTAAATTATTTAGAGATAACTTTTCTGCTTCTGCGCTTCTTATGCAAAACCAAATCCTTCAGAACATTCATGAATTGCCTTTAATAAACTGCATCGCAATTTATCGAATGTTTTATAAACAGGCAGATCCAATTGATTGAAACAGGTGTGCGCTGATGGAAGCCTTTCTGTCGATCGATCATCTCGATGTATTTGGAATTTCTGCGTTCCGTTCATACCTTCCAAAGCAGCAAAGCCTTGTAAAGGCACTTTAGATGTGCCAGTAACGAATTGTAAGAATTTTGCCCGTTCGGCTTGATCGAAACTCCTTAATGCTCGCCAAAACCATTGAATCTAGAAAGAAAAAAAATAAAGAGAATAACTTTAATGTTATGGATTGTTAATTGATTTTAATTTTTAGCAATATTTAAAAACGTTTATATTAAAATTGTATCGAGGTATTTCATTCAAACCAGTTTTTAAAAAGGGTGAGTTTTTTGTAAACATACAATGCTTTTAATTCCTACTGCACTAAAACGCTCTAAGATTGTATCAATTTTTGAACAGTGTCAAAGGACAGATAAATCAAATTATCGCTCGATTGCTATGTTCAGGTATTTTAAAAATCTTTGAAACAGCCTTCAAACTCGGCTTCAAAGCTATCAGAGAGAAGTCAAAGTGCTCAATAAACAACAATACGGTTTAACACTGTTCCATTTACAATTTTGTTGTTTGCAGCTATGTTCTTCTTCTGAATTTCTGCTTAGAGATTTCATAATATCAAGAACCACATTCTCATAACGTCAAAAGTGAATGCACCACATACCTTCCCCGCAAAAAATGTGTTAGGAGGATCCGTTCATACATAATCTCCCTCCTTATGGTCTATTTGAATTTAATATAATTATGTTTCGATCTGAATTGAAAGCACCCGGGTGGATTATACATACACGTCTTCTACAGCTACACAAAATTATTTCAGAGAAAATTTGGGAATACTCTCTTCTTTCTTATCTATTATAGTTAACATCAAACACAAACATGCAACGAATAAATATTCATCCCAATACTAAATATTTATCACATACTATCTGATATTATTTGGAATGGCCTAAACAAACGTATTACGCGTCTGGCTGTCAAATCAAAGTAAAATATATGAAATTTTATGAACGAATATATACTGGACGATACGCGCGCGAGTTACGTCCGATGACTTCACCAACCACAACAACAACATAATGATGGCAAATATATTTATATTATATTTTTTTTATAATATGTATTTAGAGTAGATAACAAAATGCAAAATAATAAAGTCGCAATAAAGAAATATTAGACCTCTGCATTTTTCCAATCTCTTATTTTGTTTTCCATAACAAAATTTCAATCAAATCATTTCCCACGATAAACACTTTGTTTATCGTCTTCGTATTCTTTGTTATATTTGCTTTGTATAATTTTAAAGTTAAGACCAAAACCAAAATTGTAACGGCAGATTGTTAGTAGACTTTGAAAGTGAACACATTAAATAAAAAACTACCTAAAAATAAATTAAAATGTTTTATTAAAATCCATAATCCACAACTGCAAAACGTTACTCGCATAAATATAATCATATGGCAAAAACAAAATCCGCCATATTTAAAAAAAAAATGACAACTGGATGCGTGACAACGAAAATATAGAGTCGAAACCTATCGACTCTATATTTTCGTTGTCACGCATCCAGTTGTCATTTTTTTTTTAAATATGGCGGATTTTGTTTTTGCCATAATGATGAATGAATTATATATTATATACGAGTAATAATGATTAATTAGTAATTTTATTAAAATTAAATCCTTTTTGGTTTTCCGAGACAACCAATTTGAAATCAAATTAAACTGAATACTAACAGAAGAGTTATCAAATATAACAGAAGGGTTATCAAATATAACAGAAGGGTTATCAAATATAAAATTAGGGATAAAACCAGAAAAAACAAAAGTTATGAACTTTAACAGCCAGAAACAAAACTTTAAATATAAAAATAGATAATAAAATGCTGGAATGTTTAAAGTCAACAAAACTATTGGGAGCCACAATTACAAACAAGCTGAAATGGACTGAACATTACAGTGAAATAAAAAACAAAATAAATAATAAAATTAATGTTCTGAGCTTTTGCCTTCAAAAACGGAGAGGCACAAAAAATGTTGAGCATATATAAAGCATTGATATCATCGCAAACTAACTATACAGCTGCTTTTACAGAGGTCAACAAAACTATATATAGACAAGTTAATGCAAAAAAAAACCGCAGGATTAAGATCATGTCTTGGCCTTACTACCACTACACCAGTTGCAGTTCTTCTAGCAGAATCTGGGAAGCTCAAATATTTCAAACAAAATGAATATGTCACAGCAAAATACATATGTAATCATATAGAGTACAATACGGAAACAGATAGTAAAATACTTAAGGTAAATCTTTAGATGAATTCAATAAATAAGAAACTTCTGTGGTTTAGAGGCGAAAAATCGAGACACATCAGAGGGCCTTTTCGCAGGCTTCTTTTGAATTTAATGTATAACCATTAAGATGGTTCTGCATGATCGGAACAAATGATAATCCGATGATGCAAGGTCAGGGCCCCTATTTGGAAATACGAATTTGAATAAACGAAAGACGTTTTCGTATGATCGGTATTTGTGAATTCGAAAACGTATTAATCGAACGTCACAACGAAAACAAATGCCATGAAACGAACGAAAATTACCCTTATCGCGCAATCCGTTTTCGAGCAAGAATTGTTCGTTCATGAACGAATTTTTCTTTGTTGACAATTTTATTGACGCATCCAAAGAATAATTACAATTTTCAATAATAAATTAATACGTAATGTTATTTTATTGGTGTACAAATTATTTTGGTAGGTTGTTAGGACAAGTTTCAAACATTTTTTTTTATTTAATTTTTTTACATAAACTTTTTCCATTTAATAAAAATTATACTAAATTATAGTATAATTTTTATTAAATGGAAAAAGTTTATGTAAAAAAATTTATTGACAATTTGAACAACATACACTAAACGAAAACTACAATACAAAAGTAAAAAAATTCGAACTGAGATATAAAACTTTTCTACTGTGTGAAACACTCCGAAATAACATTTTTCTTAAGATTTAATATTTTTTTGATTACAAATCAAACTGAAATTTGTGTTATGTTTGCAAAAAAATAAAATTTTGGTTTTGGTTGTCAAACGTCAAAATTCCATGACCATAACTTGAAACTTCTCTGCTGATTACTTTACAGTGTACATTTTTATTTTCGTTCGAATTCACAAATACCAAATCTGTTCGAATCGAATTTATCGTTCGAATCGAATTGTCGTTCGAAACCGATTCGCAAATCGGGCCCCAGAACTCTATGGTGGGTGCATCAAAACTTCCCAGCCAAGCTCTCAGTTTCTGCCGGGCCATCAATGATGTGGGTGGCCTAGCGTTATCATGATGGAACACAACGCCCTTTCTGCTGATCAATTCTGCACGTTTCAACTGAATTGCTTGTCTTATTAAACGCGTTAGCTGCTGACAGTAAAGACTAGAATCAATCGTTTGGCCCACGGTGGCAGCACCTCATAATGCACGATTCCTTTTCAATCCCACCAAACATACAGCATTACTTTTCTTGGCGTCAATTCTGGCTTTGATACCGTTTGAGAAACTCACTTCGCTTCGTCAATGATCTTTTTCGCATAATGTTGTCGTACCTTAACTACTTTTTAACACCAGTAATCATTCGCTTTAAAAATGGCGTTCCGTTTCAACAGCGTTTCGCAGGTACAAATCCGGTCCATTAAATTTTTAACTGTTGATTTATGGGGAAACGTCAAGTTTTTTTTTTGTATCCAGCCATTTTCAAATGGTTTAAAACTGTTTTGTCATATATGCTCAATAGAGGTGTGATGTCGCACAAAATTTTTGCATAAGTAAATTAAATTATCTGGTTTTGTGATCAATATTTAGTTCTTTACCAATTACATGGGTACTTATATGCCGGTCTTCTTCAACTTTATGCTTGATTTCATCGACTTTTCCAGTGGTTGGTTGACCAGATCGAGGTGAATTTTTGACATCCATATTTCCAGAACGAAAGCGCGCGAACCATTTCTTTGCTACTGATTTTGATAAAGCACCTTCTCCATAACAGCACAAATGTTTTTTTTGTAAAACCATCTACCGGGAAAAGGCCACGAACTTTTTTCCCCAATTATTATAATATAATCAAAAAAAATCAGAATTACCACAAATACACCACATTAAGCAAAAAAACAAACAAATCAGATAAAAATTAATTACATCAAATGGAATTTAAAGAAATCAAGGAAAAATACATAGACTACGTACAAGTATATACTGACGGGTCAAAAAAAAAATACATGTGGAATAGGAATTTATATCCAGGATGTTATGAATATGGCTATAAAACTACAATATGAAATGAGTATCAAGACAACCGAATGAATAGGAATCTATCTAGCATTAATAAATCTATAAAAAAAAACTACAGCAAAACTATAATATTTAGTGACTCTAAAGTTCTTTTAAATCGCTAGAGAATTGTATATTCGCGGGAACATTTTCCTAAACTATCCT
This sequence comes from Nephrotoma flavescens, assembly GCA_932526605.1. NCBI lineage: Eukaryota > Metazoa > Arthropoda > Insecta > Diptera > Tipulidae > Nephrotoma > Nephrotoma flavescens. The sequence continues at coordinate 15,271,979 of OW052223.1, forward strand.
GTAACGGAATTTTATCATATTCCGTTACCAACTCATTCCCAATTATCTGTTCGTTGATCAGAATAATTTCATCATGACTTTGAAGATATTTTTCCTTCACAACATTTTCTCAAACACTTAGTCATGCTGGAATTATCTATTTTTCTTTATGTTTGTTGTTGCATTCATATACACGAAAATGGTATAAGATGCAATACGACAAACATAAAATTATTTCTAGTTTACGTTATCCAGTTGCAGCTTTACGTGGTTCCAAGGTCTTTATAATGTAGTTATTATAAATACTAATGAATGTACGTACAGATAAGATTTGTAATTGGATGATGTATCCATAGTGTTGTGTTGTGCACACAAAAAAAGCAAACGTTCTGAATATAGTTTATTTAAACGATCTATATATGGACTTTTTAAAACGTTGCCATTTTCGTGGCACATATAATATAGTTTCCCATGAGTGAACATAAATTAGATTTATGTCACGTTGTCAGTAATGTGTGGTGTTTGTACCAAAATTTCGCTGATTTTGGAACAATTGAATTTTCTGGTTGAGAGAGAAGAACATTTCCCACAACAAATTTTCCCCCTCCTTCTCTGTCAGTCAGTTAATTTTGTATAAATACCGCGACATTGTTTTGGATCGAGGTAGTCAGGTTTTGGGAAAAAGACGCGTAACTTAATTACTCACAGAGCTTAAGCCGTGGTAATTAAGTCGCAGTAATAAATAAATTTTGTTATAAGTAAATAAATAATTTCTTCTTTTTTTAAATAAATTTTTTTTTTTAAAATATAAAAATACCAGGTTTTTATTTGTTGTCCAAAATACGGAGTGGTTCGAGGAGTGAAACCTGTGTTGGTGAGTATGTTTACTAAATAATAATAGTCAACAACTAACTAAACTGGCCCATTTGGTAAAGGGTCCTCCAGCTGCTTCATTAGAAGCGGAAATCTCACAAGTGCGTCAGCACGCGGGTTTCCTTCAGCTGGAACGCTTTACCAAATTATTACTTACTAACATTTGGGGCTTTCAGCCCATGATAAATAATAATTTTTTTATGGTTAATTTAGAGTAACTATGTTACTCTAAATTTTTATATTTCACAACCACGGTGGACCTGCTTGATGTGAGGCATGAGACCCACCGATGCAGTCTTTCACCATCCTCACATATTCGAACTCCCCATTTGATGGCATACCATCTTTCTTTCCTTTTTTATATATATATGCGGTAATCTAGGCCGTGATCTGTGTACCCAAAACCCACGCCGTTTCCTCCACCGGCTTGAGCTACGGGAACCAACGCCGCATAAGATACAAGGCAGATTACGGTAAATTCTATGTGATAGGGGTGCTTCTACGCAAGTAGCGGTGCTCTCATCACAAAGTGGCGGCCAAATGGGGCCATTAACTGGCCCAAATTATTGGTATAGATTGCCAACAATTTTCTGGAACCATTATTGAATCCCAAATTTAATTGAAAATTTATTCACAAAGTTAAATGTTAAAATAATTTTAGTTATGAGCTTCACTATTTCAAGTGGAGTTCTATACAATCAATTCTAATTAAGTACTCTGTGATTTAATATAAAAAGTGGAAGAGCTCTTTCGGTGTGAGTGTGGCAGCGGTCATGCCTTAGAGGCATGCCTGACCAGATACGATGGTGGGTCACACACGCACGGAAAAGGTTTTATAATTGTCGAGTTGCAGTGCTGGATCCTCGTCTCATTAGTTCATTTGTGGCATTGTCCCAACTCGCACTCCGGGGGATGAACTAATATTCGTGGTAGCATCTGGGATTTGATGAGCCATTTTTGCAATGTCTAATTACAGAATATTTATTTTATTTACTCATCAGATTGTACGGTTTTCGGCACCGTGTACAATCAACTGTTTGGCTTTATTCTGCCTGCAAGGGAGAGTGACACGTTTCCCTGAAGTAATGAGCATATCTCTTTCCTGCCAAGCGATGATCTTGGGTGGTATAAAGGGCTGCTCATTCTCAGGTTATCAAGCGTGCCAGTCCGTATCCTGGCAAGTAAAGTCAAACTGTCAACCTTTTAATTTTCCTCAGTTATACGCTTATGGCTATCGGTAAGAAATTACCACGAGCCGTAAGATAAATTTGTTTTAAAAATATGGATTTCTAAGTCAGTGTATAGTTAAGTTATTGCGTATATTTCACTTCGTTGTTTTACATAAAATTTTCATCCTCCGGGATGGGGTTGCCAGTCCTCTCATTGTTAGTTTTAGGCGCGTTCAGGATATAATGTGTTTAGCTGTTCAATCCGGTTTTCTATCAGTGAACGGATATTGATGAGGTTTCGGACATAAGCTAAATACTATTATACCACACACTGCAGAAATCTTTGGCAATAACCGGCGTGTTGTTGTCCCTAATTGAATGTACAATTCGGCCTGCCACTCACACGGTCATGCTCATCCAAGGGGATTTAGAATGATGACTGTGAAATACGAGGGCAAGAGGATTGTCTCTGCCAATTAGGTAAATTAATGAGGTACCAAATGACTTCACCGAGGCAATGTGTCTCACTTGCGCGTAAGTCGGAGTTACGAATGCAATGGCATTGCATTCGTGGTATGGGTTGGCATTTGGGATCTCATCCAAATTAATTACATTTCCCTTTTGCCCATGCTAGTTTGACCCAGGTTGGTGAGGTTTATGCTTCACGAGAAAGTGGGGAAACCATGGTTGTTTTTAGTTCATTTAATTAAAAAAAAAAAAAAAATTTACAATAATGTTTTTATTTAGTTTTTTAGTTTAGGTTAATTTTTTTTTAGATTAGGCTCATTTAGGTTAGCAAATTTAATTTTAAATAATGATATATCCGAGTCATTTAAGTACAGATGAATTGGCGATAGTGTGAATTAAGAGGAATTCACACAGATGATCGGGATCAAGCAATAATCACTCTTGAAGAAGCTCTTAAACAAGAGCGAGGAAGCATTCTGAGTACTCCGCTATTCGCACACAGGGCAGCTGAAGAATGTCCACTTCAAGAGGCAATTACGTGTTTTGAGAAGTTGGAGGGGGTTCGAAGATTACTTAGAACCTGGATATGGGGTGGTTTAACCGTAGACGAGCTGAAACCAGTTTACTACACCAAACTATTTCATATCTTGGGTCGAATTGACCGAAGCCCTGATTCGGAAGTATTTGATGATACAACTGGTGAGATGAAGCGATGTTGGTATAAATTAAGAGGTATCGGATGGTCTTTAATAGGACACGATATTACACTGCGGGAGGCCGATAATCAGTTAAACAAATTAGTGGTAGTGTCACCAGAAACCAGAATCCTCCTGGGAATTAGTGACGATGTGCAAATTCAGCAGACGAACGCGCTGATGCCACCAAGTAACACGTTAACTAATTCAGCCTCATATGCGAATTATACAGACGAGCGTACACAGCAACAACATCTCAGACTATTGCGGAAATTGCACAAGAAGCAATGCTTGCCAGATAAACCAATATTGGTTTCACCGCCAGTGCCACATATACCGCACCCAACTAATTTATATAGTTCGGTTAAAATAACTTCAGAAAGACCATTACCGAAACAGCCGCCAGTAACAGATGATGATCAGGGAATTGAAAATAAAGTAGGTCGTAAGTCATCACCGCATACCAAACCATATTTCCATCTGCAGTAGAACAAGGGCCATCTGGCATTTCTAAAGATAAAACCAGAGCTAAGGTTGACGGGAAATTTTCCAAAATTGTTTCTTTGGAATATTTCAGAGATAAAACGAATGGTAAAGTTAATGATACTCTAATCAGAAGTAAGTATAAATTACAGGTAGGTATTACTATTAAATCGGCTGAAATCTCCCCGAGTCAATCGAGTAATATGGTGAAATTATCAGTGACTTTCCTTTCTGATTTACTCAAGATTTCTTCATCGACGTCATGTCTTTTCTACATGAGTCCTTTAAATTTAGAACTTACGAACAGGTATCTGAGATGTTTACCATCGAACATCCCAATGCTAGAACCAAGATCAGATGCAACTAAAGTGGTCATAGCTTCCTTGACTAAGAACCATCAAGTAATTAGGCAAAAATTTGTAAAATCCAAATTACCTTCCCATAACAAATATAGCGGAAAAAAATTGTCCACGGAAATCCAAACTGTTGCATTAGGAAGCAGGGCTTATGTAAACATACGAAGAAAGCTAAAGTTAAGGCACAGTAATTTTATAGTTACCGGATTGCCCTCGAGGTTAAAATTACAAGTGCGGTTATCGAATTCCCAGAATCAAAAGTGACATTGTGAGAATGAGCGCGGTAACAGTGCATTATTGAATTTTGTAGAAACTGCGTCCAGTTACAAAGAGTATTACAACCGGAAGTTTATAGCGAAAATTCCCCACCGGAATTGGAAGCGCCGGCGTAGAAGACGTGGACGTGTACATCATCCACTTTACCATTAGACCATCTATGTATAGGCGGGCATGTACATAGCTGATGTAACGATAAAGTGAAGGCTGGTATTCCGCGCAATTATGAATTTACCAGCGACATTAGTTAAGGAAATAGATATAAGAATTAGGAAAGTTCAATAATAAGTTTAGTTAAAATAAAGGATGAGGGTTGGCTCAATCCCATTTCTTGCACATGGTTCAGCAAAGTGGGATTAAGGTAGCGCCATCCTTAATAAGAAATAGTGGTAGGGTTAGGCTACAATAGATTCATATTGGCTTAAAAATGTAATAGCAATTTTGGTTATATTGTCAAGATGTAAATTATGTAATGTAAAAATATAAAATAAAAATTAAATTTGAATAAAGAGGAACCCATAATTTTTGATAAACTAAGAACAACATGAGCCACCGATTAGTATCCAAACTTGAGATCATGATGAAAGAATACGAGAAGTTATGTTATGGAGAGGGATTTTATACAGTCAGAGTTCGGTCAAAACTTTCCATCGAAGATGCGAATCATTAAGTGGGACCTAGTCTACGAAGAATGCAATATTTCCAAAAAGATACATGGAATGAAGATATGCAGCCATCCGGAACCTTTAGAGACACCAAGAAGCACACGATTAGGAAAGTAAACAAGGTTTAACTACGGATTACTGTGGACATTTTACTGAGTTATGAGGATTGATAGCAAATCTAGTCGGGCAAATGGTATTAATTTGTGACAATAAGTAGAACATGCAACTGGGAATACTGTTACCTGGAAAAATACCGACACCAAGTCATCCAGCGCCATCAATCCAGCAGAAAGGATGAACCACATTTGAGCTGTTACCTTTTGTGTTTTTGAGGGACGTTTCATGTTTTTGAACCAAAAGTACAAAACGTGTTAAAGGGATAACAAGGTCATTGAATGTTAAGAATGTCATGTCATCAAAAATGTCGAGAATGTATGTAAACTACGAAGAACTAAACCACGGAGGCGGATCAACAAAAGTTTTGTCCTAACTACTGTCTGTAGAAATTCCAATCCAAACAGTAATGGTAACAAAGGAGCACCAAATAATGGATTCCACTTCAACAATATCTTGGCTTTCAACGAAACTTATTTCATCATTCAAGGGATTCCAATGGCTTGAATGAGTTCTTCTACCTAGATATAATATTAGGATTCATTTGACTTTAGGATGTAATTCAATATTTTTTTTTTTTTTTTACCTATAATCTGTATAATGAATCTATGGTAAAATTTTATAGTAAAACATCTTTGAATAAGACTTAAGTAAAATATTAAATAAAACTATTCTTAAGCAAAATAATTTTAAAAGAATAATATGAACATTGATACAGTTAGATCAAAATTAATCAGAGTTTAAATATCGTTTCTGTATTGATCCGTGCAGTCAATAATTACACATTAAATTGAATAATGAAAATTAATTAATAAAGTAGAGTTAGATATCATAATTGCAGAAACAGCCAACTTTTTTCCTAAAACCTTTTTGTTGTGGGGTATAATAAAATTGAACGATCAAACAACATAGTTAACTTTTCAATAACTGTATTAAAGCAAAAATAACATTTTTTTTTAATTTTAAAATGTTCATATATATCTAAATAAAACAGTTAGTTTGACAATGTTTAATTAGAGTAAGGAGGTTAAGTTGCCCGGCTGAGACTAACTCAGGATGTGGGGGTTCCCCACGTTGAGCAACCAAGATCTGACGACCTTAATCCATCGTCCTTTTTGAATAGAGCATGAAATCTCTTTTCATCTCAGGGTTTGAGTTTTCCCCACGCTGTAACGGAATTTTATCATATTCCGTTACCAACTCATTCCCAATTATCTGTTCGTTGATCAGAATAATTTCATCATGACTTTGAAGATATTTTTCCTTCACAACATTTTCTCAAACACTTAGTCATGCTGGAATTATCTATTTTTCTTTATGTTTGTTGTTGCATTCATATACACGAAAATGGTATAAGATGCAATACGACAAACATAAAATTATTTCTAGTTTACGTTATCCAGTTGCAGCTTTATGTGGTTCCAAGGTCTTTATAATGTAGTTATTATAAATACTAATGAATGTACGTACAGATAAGATTTGTAATTGGATGATGTATCCATAGTGTTGTGTTGTGCACACAAAAAAAGCAAACGTTCTGAATATAGTTTATTTAAATGATCTATATATGGACTTTTTAAAACGTTGCAATTTTCGTGGCACATATAATATAGTTTCCCAAGAGTGAATATAAATTAGATTTATGTCACGTTGTCAGTAATGTGCGGTGTTTGTACCAAAATTTCGCTGATTTTGGAAAAATTGAATTTTCTGGTTGAGAGAGAAGAACATTTCCCACAACAAATTTTCCCCCTCCTTCTCTGTCAGTCAGTTAATTTTGTATAAATACCGCGACATTGTTTTGGATTGAGGTAGTCAGGTTTTGGGAAAAAGACGCGCAACTTAATTACTCACAGAGCTTAAGCCGTGGTAATTAAGTCGCAGTAATAAATAAATTTTGTTATATGTAAATAAATAATTTCTTCTTTTTTTAAATAAATTATTTTTTTTTAAAATATAAAAATACCAGGTTTTTATTTGTTGTCCAAAATACGGAGTGGTTCGAGGAGTGAAACCTGTGTTGGTAAGTATGTTTACTAAATAATAATAGTCAACAACTAACTAAACTGGCCCATTTGGTAAAGGGTCCTCCAGCTGCTTCATTAGAAGCGGAAATCTCACAAGTGCGTCAGCACGCGGGTTTCCTTCAGCTGGAACGCTTTACCAAATTATTACTTACTAACATTTGAGGCTTTCAGCCCATGATAAATAATAATTTTTTTTATGGTTAATTTAGAGTAACTATGTTACTCTAAATTTTTATATTTCACAACCACGGTGGGGTGGACCTGCTTGATGTGAGGCATGAGACCCACCGATGCAGTCTTTCACCATCCTCACATTTTCGAACTCCCCATTTGATGGCATACCATCTTTCTTTCCTTTTTTATATATAACGGGTGATTTTTTTGTGGTTAGGATTTTCATGCATTAGTATTTGACAGATCACGCGGGATTTCAGACAAGGTGTCAAAGAGAAAGATGCTCAGTATGCTTTGACATTTCATAATGAATAGACTTACTAACGAGCAACGCTTGCAATGGGCCCTAGAATGGGCCCTAGAAAAGTTGGCAGAAAATCCGCTTTTTTATCGACAAATTTTGTTCAGCGATGAGGCTCATTTCTGGTTGAATGGCTACGTAAATAAGCAAAATTGCCGCATTTGGAGTGAAGAGCAACCAGAAGCCGTTCAAGAACTGCCCATGCATCCCGAAAAATGCACTGTTTGGTGTGGTTTGTACGCTGGTGGAATCATTGGACCGTATTTTTTCAAAGATGCTGTTGGACGCAACGTTACGGTGAATGGCGATCGCTATCGTTCGATGCTAACAAACTTTTTGTTGCCAAAAATGGAAGAACTGAACTTAGTTGACATGTGGTTTCAACAAGATGGCGCTACATGCCACACAGCTCGCGATTCTATGGCCATTTTGAGGGAAAACTTCGGAGAACAATTCATCTCAAGAAATGGCCCGGTAAGTTGGCCACCAAGATCATGCGATTTGACGCCTTTAGACTATTTTTTGTGGGGCTACGTCAAGTCTAAAGTCTACAGAAATAAGCCAGCAACTATTCCAGTTTTGGAAGACAACATTTCCGAAGAAATTCGGGCTATTCCGGCCGAAATGCTCGAAAAAGTTGCCCAAAATTGGACTTTCCGAATGGACCACCTAAGACGCAGCCGCGGTCAACATTTAAATGAAATTATCTTCAAAAAGTAAATGTCATGGACCAATCTAACGTTTCAAATAAAGAACCGATGAGATTTTGCAAATTTTATGCGTTTTTTTTTAAAAAAAAGTTCTCAAGCTCTTAAAAAATCACCCGTTATATGCGGTAATCTAGGCCGTGATCTGTGTACCCAAAACCCACGCCGTTCCCTCCACCGGCTTAAGCTACGGGAACCACCAACGCCGCATAAGGTACAAGGCAGGTTACGGCAAATTCTATGTGATAGGGGTGCTTCTACTCAAGTAGCGGTGCTCTCATCACAATCCTAAAAATCGAAATAGGATTATTTAGGAAAAACTTCACGTGTTTGCACAATCGGCGGAAGTTCTTCCTAAATCCTAAAAATATTTGTTGGGTGTGCGTGAATATGATATACTTTTTCGGAAAAAAACGATAAATCCAATAATTTAACCATTTATAGAAAGTTATTATAGCCAAGCTAGTTTTAAAAATTTGAAATCCGGAAAAATTTTGTAAAATCCATCAATAGAAGATATTTTGACGTATAGCTAGCTACACGAGGACATCATTCTAACTAGTTTATGAGTTTAAAGGTAAGCAAACGTCCGACAGTTTAAATAATTCGGAACTGGCAATACAACAATGAAAGGTTCTTTATATTTTTGAAAAAGGAAGACCATTCAAAAATATATCGGATTCAAAAAAATTTAAAACCTAAACTAATTTTAGATAGATTATCTTAATAACTGTCGCAGTGAACTTTGTTTTAATAATCAATTAAATTGGCTACATGAATTAAAAAAGTTTGAATTAAAAAAGTTTTTTTTTCTGAATTAAAATAAGTGTTTTTAATTCATTTTAAAAATGAATTAAAATCAGAGTTGAAAAAGAAATAAAAAAGTTCGATAAAATGAATTTAAAAAGGCATTTCTTAATTCAGTTTTAAAATGAAATAATATAAGCCTCTTTATAAAATGAAAAAAATGTTATTTTCATTAATGAAAATTTTTTGGGATTTGAATTTGAATTTGGCACGTAAAAATTTGGCAATGCAAAATAAGGCGTAATTTTACTTTACGTATACATCGGAAAAATCAGGTAAGGAATATAAATTTTGGAAATTTTTAAATGCAGGATTGTTTACTAATTTTTTGATTTTCCGGAAAAGTTTTTACTTTTTTTATTTTTTCAATATTATTTTATATTTTTATTAATAATAATTGCTTCGTCAACCTCGCAGACACAGATCAAAGAGTTTCTCTCGCTCTTATCTCTTCTTCTGATAGTGCCACAAATGTTAAAAGAATCAACTTTCGTATATATAAATTTGTTTTAAATGTAATTTTAATTTGTTTACACCTTAGAGGATGGGGCTGGCCCCCGAACCCCCTATTTTCCACAATTTATTTGCACAATTCTTTAAGTGTCAAACTAAATAAAAAAAATTGAAAAAATTTCAAAATTCTCCTGGAAAAATTGAAAAATTTTCCCGGAATTTTGTACTGTTGAAAAACTGTTAAGATACAATTATAAGATCCACATTTTTATAAAAATTACACGTTTCTAAATATTTTAAATAGAATAGTACGCAATTTGTTTTAAGTGAAAATTTTCCTGGAAAATGGGACGATTTTCCGGAAAAATTTAGCTTCCCCCTCCTAAAAACTGTTGATAAACAATCCTGCATTTAATAATTTTAAAAATTTATACTCCTTACCTGATTTTCCCGATGTATACGTAAAGTAAACTTTAGCCCAAAATAATGCACATTTCTGAATATTTGTTAAAAATCGAATTAAAATTTTTTAATTTATAAAATGAAATAAAATGTGCCTTTTTTAATTCATTTTGAAAATGAATTAAGGTAGGTGTTTTAAAAATGAAATAGCATAAGCCTTTGTTAATTCATTTTTGAGTTTTCTCATTTTTCTAAATCGCTTTTTTTAATTCATAATTTTAAGTTAAAAGTATGAATTAAAATAAGTAGCAGATGTTCATACAAAAATCAACTTTTTTAATTCATTTTTAAAGAACTTTTTTAATTCAGACTTTTTTAATTCGGTACCCCAATTAAATTGTTCATGTCTTGGATTGATTTATTGAAATAAAATTATCGAATTACATATTGTTTAGTGTAAACCAAAACAGTTTGAACTTTTATCTGTTGTTAATTTAAACAATATTCTTTACCAACTAAAATATTGAATATAATTTGAATTTTAAAAATTATGGAAAACTGTTGCTATAATTATAAATATATATTCTCAAATCTGTTTACTTTAAAATGAGAGATTCCTAAATGACAACAAATAATTTAAAATTACTGCTATAACCATTTTAAACTCGGTATATATTTTTATCCTTTAAAGGCTAAATTATATCATTTGAGAAACAAAAACCAATCTTGCTTAGTATGCGCACTTTTCCGAACATTTTTCCTAGTTGTAAAAATACCGCTGCCAAATACTAAGCGCACCTTTGAGTTGTTCTGGATCAAAACTAACAGATAAACACCGTTCCATAAAAAAATCTAGGGGCCCCGGGTGTTTTAGTAAACAAAATTAGTGAAGAGGTCAATTTGCGTATCGTATGGTTTTTCCGAGCATTTTTCCTAGTGATAGAAAACCGCTGCCAAATACTAAGCGCACTTTTGAGTTGTTCTAGATCAAAACTAACAGATAAACACCGTTCCATAGAAAAATCTAGGGGCCCCGGGTGTTTTAGTAAACAAAATTAGTGAAGAGGTCAATTTGCGTATCGTATGGGTTTTCCGAGCATTTTTCCTAGTGGTAGAAAAACCGCTGCCAAATACTAAGCGCACTTTTCAGTTGTTCTGGATCACAACTATCAGATAAACACCGTTCCATAGAAAAATCTAGAAGCCTCGGATGTTTTAGTAAACAAAATTAGTGAAGAGGTCAATTTGCGTATCGTATAATCAGCAAACCCTAGGATGGAGTGTTAACTGGGTGTGTAGGATCATCTCCCATATAAATTTTTTATCAACATATCAAATTTTGTCAGAGGAGCCCAACCCTGTTTATCTGTACGGGCTATACCACTGAATAGGCTCTAGTGTCTACTATTCGATAATAGTAGTGGCTATATTGCGAGAACTCTAGGATGGTATGTTGATTATGTGTTTATCCTTAGTAAATATATTCACGGAAGTTGGAGATGTGCAAAAATGGCTCGATGAATATTTTGCTTCAAAACCAAGAAGTTTCTATCGCAAGGCATTCATCATCTACCTAATAAATGGCAACTAATCTTTGTAGCAAGTATATTTTAAAAAAAGTTGAATTTAACCAAAAAAAGCAGAGTTTCTATTTGCACACCTAACACTATAAGAACCCCAAACGCGAAAAATCTTAGGTAAAGCCTAGTGAAGCTGCACAACAATGCAAAACCACATGTTAAAATAAACAAACAAGAAAAACATTTCAAAGCAGTTGATTTTTTTTAATCAGAACGATTTTTAGTCATGATCAGCTTTACTCGACAAGTTCAAGGGTCATCCAGGGACTAAACTTAAAAATACAAACTCAAGGTTTTTCCGACGAAAACATTTACCGATAAGAGTGATTTATATACTACGCTATTTTTTATGACTTTAAAATAAATAATTTAAACAAACAATAATATTTAAAAAAGTGGGTGTCTGTACCACGTATACGGACATAAAACGTGAATACAAACAATATTTCATGAAGGAAAACACACACGCGATACATCGCTATTTATGCCGAACGATAGAAGAAAGATTGAACTCACTTAGTACGAAGTGTTTTAACATTAGTCGGGTTCAGGAAGGAAATCAAATAAAACAAATAATTACTGTGTTATAACTGCGTTAATGTTAGGTCTGTGAAACGAAAAGAACGATAAAATGGCATACAGGATACATCGAGGTTTCTGGTAAAAATTAAATCAATGCATGCATTACCCAGCGGTTGTTAAAAAAGTTTTGATGTAAGATAAATTAAATTCACTGAACACGAAGCCGACCAATGAGCGGTTTTGCGAGACATTAACATTAAAGTGTCTGACCATCATGATTGATGTAGTGAGATCTGGCTCGTATTTTGGTATAATCTTAACGATGTTTTTCGAACACTTTAACCGCGATCGTAAAATACAAAGCTTAATATCTGAATTTGAAGATGCAGTTAACTTTTACGCTTACTAGACAGATATCACCAACCTTTGGGTCTTTGACCTGCAAACTCACGTCGGAAATGTCAATCGGAGTTCCGCCTCAGGTGGCCACACTCCAGAACTTCTTCCAGAAATCAATTAAGAATCCCATTTCCATCCCACATGCAAAATCCCATCGTAATCGGTTAAGGACTTACCGAGTTCCGCCCCCAGAGCCATATTCGAGAACTTTTTCCAAAAATCATTTATGAATCTCATTTCCGATCAACATATCCAATCCCAACATAATCGGTTAAGAAATTACCGAGTTCCACCCCAGGTGGCCATATTCCAGAACTTCTTCCAAAAATAATTTCATAATCCCATTTCCATTCAACAAACCCATCCTATTTTAATCGGTTAATAAAATACAGAGTTTAATACAAACGGTGAAAATTAAAATGTCGGTGCTTCCCCTCCACCGCATGCGATGCTTCACCGTCCCCACTCAACGTAACGAATTCTTTGATCCTTTAGCTATCGAGCGGTGAAAAAATTTTTAGATGTAGATGATAGATATATAGTTGCCTTGACGTATTTACCGGTTTCGTTATCATTATTTTTTTGAATTGCCTCCCTATGAAAGCACATTTAAAGACGTATTCACGTCAACATTCTAGAACCCGTTCGCAGTGCCACCTACCGAGTCCAATTGTGAATCTAAGCCATCCAGGAACAATCTCAAACATACACACAAAATTTCATTAACATTTGTCCCTCCGTTTAGGAGTTCCGTCAGATACACCCATACAGAAGGATCATACATATAATTATATCTCTCGTCCTGCCTGCCCACACAATTGTGTGAGTAAGGCAAAAGAATCATGCAAAAATTTATTTTTGTACGTGTTTTGAACCAACTTACACATTTGTGTTTTCCTTTCAAACTTATTTGGTCCGAAAAAAACACTATAACTATAGACAGAATTGTGTTGGTTGTACACACTTAAAAATCTTGCTGTAATTTTTAATGCAACCTTTGCATCAAGGCTTATACGATGCAATCATGTATCACATTCTGATGCAAAGCATGCATTAAAAATAGTTATGATGCAGTTGCGTCTAAAATTATTGCAGTAGTGTATTAAAAGAACATATAATCTTGACTATTTTTTAGCAAATTTATTATAATTCGCTAAGGCATTGTGTATATTTTTAATATAAAAGCTTAAAATATTTTTGATATATTTGCTGTGTAAGGAAAGGACGTCAATTGATTTACGTCAATCCAGTTGGAAAAGTAAAAAATTGGAAGCTGTGGGACTGGGATTTACCTTATAGTTTTAGTTTTAATACAAAATAATGTAAGTGTAATACAATTATGTAATTGGGAATTTCTAATGTAGATTGTAGTGCGCTTTCTTTATACTGTTTAAAGCTCTGGGCTGAGCTATACTATTTTAATGCCACTTACGATTACGATTACTACAAAAAATGATGCTTCCAAATGGATATTTTAATTTATTTTTTTATGCAATGTGCTGTAACTTGTATCAGTTTTAACAAAATATTCCGTTAAAGTTTAATGTAAACTATACAATAAAAATTAATACAATTAGCATTAATATCTAATATAATGCAACTTGTGCATTAGTTTGCAATGCAAGCTTGCGCTGGACCTATATGAAAAGCAATTTGCATTACATAGCCCATATTTTTTTCAACTGTGTACTTCAAAAAATCGAAATTTTTTATCAGGAACGCCATTACATACTACGTATTTTTACTCACATTTGTGTGGTTTGGACTTCATTGAGACAAAAAAAAAATTTTATTCGGTAGATAAAGGGATATATAAAGATAAGCCTGGAATAATAATTACAATTCAAATCAGCCAAAAATTTTATAGTAGTTTGAATCCAGAAACCAAAATTGTGTGTAGCATGGATTCAGCCATTTTGGATTCACGAACAAAAATAACTGCTATACAGCTATGCTACACACAATTTTGGTTTCTGGATTCAAACTATTGCGCAATAGATTTTAATTTTTAATTTTAAACCCTTATTTTAAATTAAATCATTAAATTTTTTTGTCTTGTTTTATTCTGTTCTCTCGAAAATAAAATTTAAACAAAAATCTATATCTCAAAAATGTCCGTAAATTTTTTTATTTTCTTTCAATTTTTTTCATTTCGGATTCACGGTCAAAATTTTTACGTCGCAGCTGCGTAATGAAATTTTTGTCCGTGAATACGAAATGAAAAAAATTGAAATGAAAATAAAAAAATTTACGGACATTTTTGAGATGCAGATTTTTGTTTAAATTTTATTTTCGAGAGAAAAGAATAAAACAAGACAAAAAGAATTAATGATTTAATTTAAAATAAGGGTTTAAAATTAAAAATTAAAATCTATTGCGCAATAGTTTGAATCCAGAAATCAAAATTGTGTGTAGCATAGCTGTATCGCAGTTATTTTTGTTCGTGAATCCAAAATGGCTGAATCCATGCTACACAGCCATGCTACACTATAATTTGATTTTCTGGATTCAAACTATTGCGCAATAGATTTTAATTTTTAATTTTAAACCCTTATTTTAAATTAAATCATTAAATTTTTTTGTCTTGTTTTATTCTGTTCTCTCGAAATTAAAATTTAAACAAAAATCTACATCTCAAAAATGTCCGTAAAATTTTTTATTTTCATTTCAATTTTTTCCATTTCGGATTCACGGTCAAAATTTTTACGTCACAGCTGCGTAATAAAATTTTTGTCCGTGAATCCGAAATGAAAAAAATTGAAATGAAAATAAAAAAATTTAAGGACATTTTTGAAATGTAGATTTTTGTTTAAAATTTATTTTCGCGAGAAAAGAATAAAACAAGACAAAAAAATTTAATGATTTAATTTAAAATAAGGGTTTAAAATTAAAAATTAAAATCTATTGCGCAATAGTTTGAATGCAGAAACCAAAATTGTGTGTAGCATAGCTGATATAGATACATATTTTTGTTCTCAAGATATAAATTGGTTAGCTCGATTATTATATGTACGTATGCAACTAAATAGATTTCATGTAGTTTAAGAAATATTGAATGATTCTCGGTTACAAATAATTGGGAAACGATTATAAATTAGGTACAAATATAATTATAAATGTTCGATCAACATAGATTAAAATAAGTAACGATTTTTCTAAATGACAAAACTTCAATTTGATTGGATTTTTGGAATGCAAGGAAAATTTTTATATACCGATATTGCCACAATGACAATAACTATGAACGTTTTAACAGATTTCTCATTTATGAATAATTGGCTGCATATTTTTCAATTATATTAATCAGCTATAATGTAAAATATCAAATATTTGCATCCAAAATAATAAATTTTCAATTACATATTAATCAATTTAATAAAAGGACAATATTTTGTTGGTGTTGCCGTTTCTAGAAATGGTAAAATTGCAAAATTGTGATTTATATGTTAAAATTATTAAATAAATATAATTGTATTATTATTTCAATGCTGATTTGAGATGTTTTACATTGTATCTGATTAATTGGGGAGTCCGGTAAATACGAATGTCCGTTAAATCCGAATGTTTTTAAATTTAATTGGCTATAGATTTAGCACTTGTTCTTTAATATGGCTATCTAGGACAGAACTCGTTTATCTCTTAACCGATTATGAAGGGATTTTGTTTGTTGGATGAAAATGAGATTCATAAACGGTTTTTGGAAGAAGTTCTGGAATATGGCCATTTGGGAAGGAACTCAGCCATTTCTTAGCCGATTATGTTGGGATTGGGTGTGTTGGTTGGAAATGGGATTCTTATATACATTTTGAATGAATTTCTGGAATATGGTCAAATAGGACGGAACTCGATCATGGGATACTTACATGATTTTTGGAAGAAGTTCTGGAATATGTCCACCTGGGACGAAACTCGTTCAATTCTTAACTGATTATGATGGGATTGAGTATGTTGGATTAAAATGGAATTTTTAAACGATTTTTGGATGGAGTTCTGGAATATGGCCACCTCGGACGGAACTTGTTCAATTCTTAACCGATTATGATGGGATTGGGTATGTTGGATTGAAATGAGATTCTTAAACGATTTTTGGATGGAGTTCTGGAATATGGCCATCTGGGACGGAACTCATTCAATTCTTAACCGATTATGATGGGATTGGGTATGTTGGATTGAAATGGAATTCCTGATTGATTTTTGGAAGAAGTTCTGGAATATGGCCATCTGGGACGGAACTCGTTCAATTCTTAACCAAATATGATGGGATTGGATATGTTGGATTGAAATGGAATTCTTAAACGATTTTTGGAAGAAGTTCTGGAATATGGCCATCTGGGACGGAACACATTCAATTCTTAACCGATTATGATGGGATTGGATATGTTGGATTGAAATGGGATTCTTAAATGATATTTGGAACAAATTCTGGAATATGGCCATCTGGGACGGAACTCATTCAATTCTTAACCGATTATGATGGGATTGGACATGTTGGATGGAAATGAGATTCTTAAATGATTAATGGAAGAAGTTCTGGAATATAGCCATCTGGGACGGAACTCATTCAATTCTTAACCGATTATGATGGGATTGGGTACGTTGGATTGAAATGGGATTCTTAACGATTTTTGAAAGAAGTTCTGGAATATCGCCATCTGGGACGGAACTCATTCAATTCTTAACCGATTATGATGGGATTGGGTTTGTTGGATGGAAATGGAATTATTTTTGGAAGAAGTTCTGGAATATGGCCATCTGGGACGGAACTCATTCAATTCTTAACCGATTATGATGGGATTGGGTACGTTGGATTGAAATGGGATTCTTAACGATTTTTGAAAGAAGTTCTGGAATATCGCCATCTGGGACGCAACTCGTTCAATTCTTAACCGATTATGATGGGATTGGGTATGTTGGATGGAAATGGAATTCTTATTTTTGGAAGAAGTTCTGGAATATGGCCATCCGGGACCGAACTCGTTCAATTTTTAACCGATTATGATGGGATTGGATATGTTGGATTGAAATGGGATTCTTAACGATTTTTGAAAGAAGTTCTGGAATATCGCCATCTGGGACGGAACTCATTCAATTCTTAACAGATTATGATGGGATTGGGTATGTTGGATGGAAATAGAATTCTTATTTTTGGAAGAAGTTCTGGAATATGGCCATCTGGGACCGAACTCGTTCAATTCTTAACCGATTATGATGGGATTGGATATGTTGGATTGAAATGGGATTCTTAATTGATTTTTGTAAGAAGTTCTGGAATGTGACTTCTTAAGACAGAAATTGGGCATTGTGGATGAAATGAGATAATTATTCGGAAAAAGTTCTGGAATATTGCCAAACGGATTATGCGCTCTTGTATTGCAAGTACCTCAAAAGTGTAAATTTTCGCTTGGTTCTAAAGGTTCTGAGATCTCATTATCTTAGAAGACATCATATTTCATGTTCCCGTGAACAATTTTCGAGGTCGTTGTTGATAAGAATAATATAAATTTATCCGAGCTGGTTGTGTAGGCCGTAGGGTTCATAACGTGATTTTTTGTGAGAGTAAGTAGTTGACCTACTGCCTAACCCACTAACCCTATGAGTGGGTTACGCACTGGTGATACATGTTAAGGCATCCAGCCTTACCAGAAACATTAGCATCACGAGCCGCTTACTTCAAGAAAAACGCCTGCTTGTTATCGAGTTCCGCCCTAGTTTAAATTACCGAGTTTCGTAGCGATATTACAGAATTTCTTAAACAAATCATTTACGTTTGTCAAGAATGAGTTTACACATTAAAAATAAATTCATTTTTCCATCTTAAGTAGCAAAAAATATTATTTTTTATTTCTGTTTAATTTTTTTTGTAAACAGTTATATTTACATATAGGTTTTAAAGATAATTCAATAAAAAAAATTGTAAATTCAATACAGAACAACTCAAAAGTGCGCTTAGTATTTGGCAGCGGTATTTCTACCACTAGGAAAAATGCTCGGAAAAACCATACGATACGTATTTTGACCTCTTCACTAATTTTGTTTACTAAAACACCCGGGGCCCCTAGATTTTTCTATGGAACGGTGTTTGTTTATCTGTTAGTTTTGATCCAGAACAACTCAAAAGTGCGCTTAGTATTTGGCAGCGGTATTTCTACCACTAGGAAAAATGCTCGGAAAAACCATACGATACGTATTTTGACCTCTTCACTAATTTTGTTTACTAAAACACCCGGGGCCCCTAGATTTTTCTATGGAACGATGTTTATCTGTTAGTTTTGATCCAGAACAACTCAAAAGTGCACTTAGTATTTGCCAGCGGTATTTCTACCACTAGGGAAAAATGCTCGGAAAAACCATACGATACGTAAATTGAACACTTCACTAATTATGTTTACTAAAACACCCGGGGCCCCTAGATTTTTCTATGGAACGATGTTTATCTGTTAGTTTTGATCCAGAACAACTCAAAAGTGCGCTTAGTATTTGGCAGCGGTATTTCTACCACTAGGAAAAATGCTCGGAAAAACCATACGATACGCAAATTGGCCTCTTCACTAATTTTGTTTACTAAAACACCCGGGGGCCCCTAGAGTTTTCTATGGAACGATGTTTATCTGTTAGTTTTGATCCAGAACAACTCAAAAGTGCACTTAGAGTTTGGCAGCGGTATTTCTACCACTAGGAAAAATGCTCGGAAAAACAATACGATACGCAAATTGACCTCTTAACTAATTTTGTTTACTAAAACACCCGGGGCCCCTAGATTTTTCTATGGAACGGTGTTTATCTAATAGTTTTGATCCAGAACAACTCAAAAGTGCGCTTAATATTTGGCAGCGGTATTTCTACCACTAGGGAAAATACTAGGAAAAACCATACGATACGCAAATTGACCTCTTCACTAATTTTGTTTACTAAAACACCCGGGGCTCCTAAATTTTTCTATGGAACAGTGCTTATCTGTTAGTTTTGATCCAGAACAACTCAAAAGTACGCTTAGTATTTGGCAGCGGTAATTTTACCACTAGGAAAAATACTCGGAAAAACCATACCATAAGCAAATTGGCCTCTTCACTAATTTTGTTTACTAAAATACCCGGGGCCCCTAGATTTTTCTATGGAATGGTGTTGATCTGATAGTTAAATGAGAAGTTTCTCAGTTATTTGAAGTGAGTATGAAAGGGTTTCTGTTAAATTATAGGTAATGAAGCTATATATATCTCAAATACGAGTACAGTATGTTAGTATAATATTTACAGAACTCCCATTTATTATGAATATTCGTTATAGGCATTTTTACAAATTCCAGTCAAACAAAATTAATGTTTTTGTTTGTTTAAGAATTAAACTTTTCAAGGGATGATGATTATTGGTTGAATTTTAACTTTATTAACTCGAAAGTACTTATAGGATTTCTTTATTATAAAAATCGTGTAAAGCATTATTGTAAACTGATTTACATCATTTTATATAAATTATAATTTACTCGTTTATACGCAAGTATTACGCATACATTGAAACAAAAATGGCTGATTTAGATTTTTAGGAAAGTTTAGGAAATACATACTTCACTATCATGAATTGTATCCTAAATAGAAAGAGTAAATATTATGAATATAAAATAATGGAACTAACAAACAACCACCGAAATATAGAGGCCCTATTTGCGAATCCGTTTCGAACGACAATTCGATTCGAACGATAAATTCGATTCGAACATTATTTGATATTTGTGAGTTCGAACGGAAATAAAAATGTACACTGTAAAGTAATCAGCAGGGAAATTTTAATTTATAGTTATACCTGTACGAAAAATACGACGTTTGACGGCCAAAACAAAAGTTGCATTTTTTTTTGCAAACATAACACATTAATTTCAGTTTGATTTGTAATTCAAATTTTCAATACTAATACATTAAATAAAAAATATTAAATCATTAACTGAAATATCCGGCGTTGCTCGGAAAGAATAGTGATTTGGTTAAATAAATTTTTCAATAATTTGTACGGGTCCCATTTGAAACGCGATATTTTAAAACGCGAATTATCAAAACGCGATATTTCAAAACGAGATACGGTACAAAACGCGATATTTAAAAATGCGATATTTCAAAACGTGATACTGTACAAAACGCGATATGGTACAAAACGCGATACTGTACAAAACGCGATATGGTACAAAACGCGATATGGTACAAAACGCGATACTTCAAAACGCGATATGGTACAAAACGCGATATGGTACAAAACGCGATATTTCAAAACGCGATATGGTACAAAACGAGATATGGTACAAAACGGGATATGGTACAAAACGGGAGTTTAAGATCGGGTTATATCCGGCGCGTGAAGGGGAAATTTAATTTCAGTTTATAGGAATTTAAAAATCGATAGGAACGATAGTATGTATATAGGATCGGTATCAGGTGGGTCGGTGCGCTCCCGCCACCTCGCAACGCATATGCTGTACCATAATATCGCGTTTTGAAATATCGCGTTTCTAAATATCGCGTTTTGTCCCATATCGCGTTTTGTACCATATCGCGTTTTGAAATATCGCATTTTGAAATATCGCATTTTGTACCATATCACATTTTGTACCATATCGCGTTTTGAAATATTGTATTTTGAAATATTGCGTTTTGTACCATATCTCGTTTTGTCATATCTCGTTTTGAAATATCGCATTTTGAAATATCGCGTTTCGAACGGATCCGAATTTGTACTATCCAAATTATTTAAATAAAAATACACATTGAGGTTCATCGACTTCAATCGACCATCCAATATGCACCATCCGACATCCACCATCATCATCAGCATAGCATCATACATTCAAACTGTGACCATGATTTATTTTTCATACATCATTCCGTGAAGTGTTATAGACAAACAAATGTTGCAATAAAAAGTATTGAGTGTTGTACTTTTTATGGCAACATTTGAAAATGTTGCCATAAAAAGTATAACACTCAATACCTTTTATTGCAACATTTGTTTGTCTTTATCACTCTAACGTAAGTTTAATATGTATACTCTACTCTTTTCAGTTTCCCACTATTTTTTACTGATAAAATGTTTCCCTGTGGAATCCATATGCATTAGACATTTCTCCATAGTAGCCTTGGAACCCTATATCATGCCCCTCCCCCCCATGAGGGAGGAGGCGTGAGAAATGCTCAGTGACCTTCCTTAGGTATTCACAATGTTTGTGTAAAGTTTGATTCAAATCGGATAAGGCGTATATAGCTTTATATGTATAAAAAAAATATACATAAACATTTGTTTAAACTCATTCCTATGAAAAAATCAAAAAAAAATCGAAATTTTAAAAAATTTGGGTTCGACCCCTTGGAAAATATTACGAAAACCAGACCATTTTAGTATCCCTTTCGAGTCCATTATACACATATGTGTAGGTAGATTGAATTCAAATTTCGACCATAATATAAAGGTATAATATTGTATTATGTATATATAAAATGTGGACTCTATTTAGTTTTATCATCCTTGACCGACATGCCAAAAAGAAAAGTTGAAGGGAAAAGTGATCCCCCTAAAAAAAATAGTTAATGTAAAATGTGGATTATACTCAAAGTGTAAATCCCCAATTGTCGAAGTCGTCTCATTTCAAGTGACGTGAGAAATATTATTGCATCGTGTCACGTCGCCTCAAAATTGATATCGTTCAAGTCGATTCAAGTGACACATTAAAAACTACATGAACAATATTTATAGAAAAAAAAAATTGGGTCTGCGTCGGACCAGACGGTGGAAGTGAAACTTCTTTGGCCATTCGCTCACACACACGCACACAGACAGACAGACAGGATACATAAATGAAATACATATAACACATTTTCCCCTGTTATTCAATATATTTCTCTTCAATATATTAGAGGTGACTTCAGTATTATATTATTTTATTTACGTAAAATCTAAAATCCACTCGTAGGACTTCTTAGATTACATAGTTTCTGCGAAGAAATCAGTAATCTTTCTGGAATCACCAGAATTAATAGGTATATTAGAGGGTGTTTTGTCACTTCTCTTGTGGTTATTAGTTATTGATGAATTTGCTATTGAATTGCAGCTCTGGCTTTACTGCTCAGTGCTATGCTGATGTACGCTTTGGTTGCCGAGTAAATATTTTAATGTTCTTTCCGACTTATTGTCAGATGCAGGCTTGTACATTTTTTTTAATAGTTTTATTTATTTATATTACGACTGAGTCTTGCACCCATTTAGTAATTTAAATTGCATTATAAAGTATTTTAATTAGTTGGCGTAATCAAGTGATTATCCCCAGTTTCGTGTAACTCCTCAAATTTTTCGCCACAATAAGTCTACTGACTTCCTGGTCGGGATAAGTTCAGTGGTTTGGTTCTTTGCAGTCTTCTTGTTGGTGTAATAGCATACAGCGTATGTCCAATCTTTAGATTTCGATGGAGATTGTCGTTTCGAATGTACCGTGGTGCATTAACTATACATCGCAGGATTATATTTTGAACTGTTTGTATGATTTTGATATTCGTATTATTGGCACAATCCCAGAGTTGGCTACCGTATGACCATACATGTATCAGGATTTTATGTATAGCAGCAGTTTCTTATGGATCGCTTGTTCAGATTGTCTCCCTAAGAGCCAATGCATTTTCCTAAATTTTATGTTTAGTTCTCTCTTCTTTTTTATCTGTTCCTTCTATCTAAGTTTAGCATCTAAAGTCATGCCGAGATATTTAACAGTGTTTGCATACGGTACTACTATCGAGTTTATCATTATTGGTATAATGATTAACTTTTAGATTTGTAAAGTTGACTTGGATTTATTTTGCTACATTTAATTTGATTCGCCATTTCTTTGTCCAATTACATATCTGGTTAGTAGCCTTCTGTAATTTACTAGTGGAGTCATTGATGTTCTTTGCTGTTGCAAGTATTGCGGTGTCATCGGCAAAAGCCACCATTGTTGCTTGTGTAGTTGGTGTATCTCTAGTATATAGGAGATAGAAGATTGGCCCAAGAACACTCCCTTGTGGCACTCCTTCTGTTATTCTTTTTTAGATGGGAGTATTCATACTCATGCTTTACTCGAAGAAAGTGCTTCTTTGATATGTAGGATTTTAAAATTTGAAAAAATTGCTCCGGAAGATCTCGATGAAGTTTGAATTCTAACCCCTGATGCCATATTTTGCCGAATGCTTGCGCTACATCAAGGAATATAGTTGAGCATATTTGTTTGCTTTCTAGTGATTTCTCAATTACATCAGTAATTCGATGTACTTGTTCTATCGTAAAATGTTTTTCTTTAAATCCAAACTGATGTAAGGGGATAAGATTCCTTTCTTCGATAAATTTGTTGATTGATATGAACGAATGATCATTCGAGTGACCCTTCTGCAAATACTTTCCACAAGCAATCAATTATCACTTTGCATCTCACGAGAAGTAACAGATTAAAGTCAGACACGAATTTCATGGAAATATTATTGATTTTTGTGAGATCAAATAATATTTTCAAATTTTCGTAGGTTTCTTTGATACGCGGTACAATACCCTGCGTAATCAACTTATGTACAATCGTGCACTTGAGAATTTTGCTCTTCTTCCTTGATGGACCTCCTTCTTGTACTTTCAAAAACGTAATTTTCCGGAATTGACATACAAATTTTGAAAACCCCTTGCCCGCCATCAGCCATAACTTTGACTGAGTAGTTCCCAATCAAATCACGTCTATCCACTACATTCTCTAAAAGTTCCTCTGCGTCACTCCAGACAACAGGTCTTTTTTCCTTGACAGAACTTTTTTCTACATCAAAATCCAAGATATCGTACCTGTATAGATCTTCCATTAAATTAGCTCTTTCTGAAAATTCTTTCTGAAAGAACGCTGGTACTATTTTTCTCCCACAATTTTGTCTAATAAAGTGACCCAATTTTATCATTTCCTGTCCAGACGCTCCAGAATCGAGTTGATGGCTATGTAGGGCTTCAGCTGGAAAAATCTTTGGCTCTGCCACCTCTTTCAGAAACTCCTTTTGTGCTACCCCTTGTAGACAAAACCACAGGCATTTTGGGATCACCCACTGGAGAACTACATTTTTCGTCGAACAGAGAAGCACAAATCTGGGGCGGTATGTTGTACCATCACTTCGATCGAAAAAGAGAAAGTTGTATCATTTTTGCTTCTCGAAAATGATACAACATACCGCCATTCGACTTTTTTCGAATTTCGATTCGAAGTGATGGTACAACATACCATACCGCCCCTGATCTCGATGTTTTTCAGGAAGCTGCTTGGCTAATATTTCCAAATTTTCTACTGCCCTTGTTTTCGAACGGGTGTCAGGAATACAAGGGTGCGGAAGTTGTATAGTTTTTTGAATATTTTCAACTGGATCCTGACCCCTCTTAACCCAGTGATGCTTGAGTGGTGGGATCCATACATTCCATTGTCGGAAATAATTTTTATCGATTCAAGTGTTTTACCAACAGGCAACGTTTTTTTCATATTTATTACTCCCTTATGCCGAGCGATTAAACATATATAAAAGTTGATTGATTGATTGATTGATTAGAATGTACGGCCAAGACTAAGCAGGGATCCCGGATACGCCGGGCCTACCGTACACCCCTTTTACATATAACAAGATGGAGGGAGAGGAAAGGTTGTTAGATGATAGATTTGACCCGGTTACAGACACCTAAGTAGTCAATAGTTAGTAAATTGTTTGGCACAAGACAGCACAATTATTTTTGGTTTTATAGTATAAAAGTTCATCAATCAGCATCCTGAAAAAAATTTAACAATTAATTAAGTACCCATATATAATGGTACATTTCCTGCAATCAAACTTTATTATTATGATTTAAACTTTCAATAAACTAAATAGTTCAATTGTCCATAAATAAAATTAAACCTGGTTCCCTAAAAAACGTATTAAATCATGTAAAATTAATCAAATCCAAATCACCTATAGGCATTAAATAATAAAAAAGCAAACCATCTTTCAGTCTTTATTTATTTCATTTATTTGTAGAAAATAATTTGAATAATAATGGTTTAAATTAAAATAATGTTAAAGACAAAGTCGCTGCCATCCCTGCCATAAATATTTTTATCTAGTTTTAATTTAATACAAAATGCATTTATTTGATAGATAAACTCACATAATATACAGAACATTCACTCATACACTGCAAATAAGAAAAACTGATTATTACATGCACGAAGTGAATATTAATCTTCATTTAGTAAATTTTATTGAAATAACCACATGTAATCAGAATATATACATGGGTTGGGTACAGTTGCCCGTATGACACAATACCGTTTACAAAATCCCGTATGCATAATACCACCGTATTACAAAATCCCGCATTCCCAAATCCCGCATTTCAAAATCCCGTTTCCCAAAATCCTGCACTTCAAAATCCCGCATTCCACCACGATAAATCGGCCCAGGTTAGGTTAAAAATCGCGCGATTTTTAACCTAACCCAAACCGATCCATCACGATAGAATACGGGACCTTGAATTAAGAAATTTGATCCATTCGGAATTTGAATACGCGCGTAAGTACTGATGCCGGGAAACTAAATACCTTCTGAAATTTATAATACTCAGTTATCAAACATATATACATAATTAATTGTTGCAATGTTTAGTTCGATGTATTATTCAACGCAGTTATCGTTGTAATATTTTGTTGATAACAAATGCATTTTAATATATGCATTTGTTACTTACATTTGTTAATTAATAGTACTTCATTTAACATCATTCTATAAAAAATAAATTATAAAATTTTAAAATCAAAATAAACACACAGTTTAAACTTTTAGTGTTGCTCATTATCTTTTTTATATCAAAATGAATGTATCGATGGTTACATCTAATAAAGGAAAAGATAAATTGATTATCGATGGATATTCATACGCATTAGATAGAAAAACCAAAGAAACGTATAATTGGGCTTGTTCTCAGAGAAAAGCTTTGCTCTGTAAAGGTAGAGTAACCACAAAAATGGAAAGAACACTCCATATTGTCGTTAAAGGTCCGTGTATCCACAGTCATTCACCATCCGCCCAAGAAAAAGCTATAGTTACAGTAAACAACTATGTAAAAGAACTGCACACGATAATCAACAAATACCACCTTCGCAAATAATAACTGAAAGTGTCGTGCAGGCAGATCCTGAATGCCGAGTTTTTCTTCCGAACAAACTGGCCCAAAAGTTTTAAGATAACGCGAGTGAGAGCTTCTCACCAAAAAGAACCCAAGAGTCTAAATGAAATCAATATCCCGGATCATTTACTTAATTTAGAAGGCGAATTATTTATCTTAAGTGAAATGGAATTTGATATGGAAAAAATAATTTTAATGGGAACGTGTTCGAGCCTTAAACTTTTAGCTGAATCGAAATGCTGGTTGATGGATGGAACATTCTATGTTGTTCCATCAATTTTTAAACAACTGTTTACTATTCACGGACTTGTAGAGGGTGAAATTGTACCTCTTTTATTTTGTCTTATGACCAAAAAATCAAAGGTGGTTTACAACGAAATGTTTTTCGAGCTGTGTCGTGTAGCTTGTGATTGGGGTATAAATCTGAACCCCACGCAAATAATAACGGGTTTTGAAAAACCATTTCAATCACTGCTAAAGAATATTTTAGATCAGCTTTGTTTAGCGGATGTTTGTTCCATTTTGGACAAATAATTTGGCGACAAGTGCAAGCCACAGGATTAGCGCGCAAGTATGGAAATTCTGTGAGTTTCAGTCAACAAATTAAGATGATAATTAAGTTTGTCGTTTGTGCCAGCTGACCAAATTGCTGACTATTACAAAGAACTGCATAACAGTTTTAAGGATCCGGATTTAAAGAAAATTAGCAAATGGTTTTAAAAAAATTATATTACTGGCCCTAATCACACAAACCCACAATATTCCCCAAAGTTTTGGACAGTTGCCTACGCAATTGAAAAAAAATTTGCCAAGAACCCAAAACAATGTCGAAGCTTGGCATCGACGTCTCAAAATAATCGTTGGTAAGCGTCATTCTGGGCTCTATAAAATTATAGAACATCTGGCGAAGGAATTAATCATTTCCAAGACTACTTTGGAAAAAGTAAAGTGCGGAGAAAAAATACCGAGGAAGAAAAAATACGTAAAACAAAGCAAAAACATAAAAAGAATATACAGAACTTTTAATCCGACATACAATAAACTCGATTATTTGAAAAGAATCGCGAATAATATATTTTTAAATTAAATAATATTATTTTATAACAGTTAATTAGAAAAATTAATAAAATGAATTCAAATATTTTAAACTAAACAATATTTTTTATTTGATGAATCCCGTAATCCTGTAACAAATTCATAAAACGGGATTTTGAAATACGGGACCTTGAAATACGGCACCCTGAAATACGGTCTTTTTGCGATCTACGGGATTTTGTCCATTCGGGATCCTGTAATACGGGCATAAGTACTGATCCCCATATACATATACTTAAATTCCACTCAAGCAATAATAATATTTACACTATTGTAGAGAATGTAAACAATGTCGAAAAATATTGTTTCTGTTACCAATCAACATAATTCTATGATTTCTTTGTTAATGGGATCATTTCGGCCTCATGGTTCATTTGTAACTCACATGATTAAACATATATAAAAGTTGCAAATAAAATTGGAATTTTCATGTGACCTAGTTTCCTTTGGTAGGCATATATCTTCATAGTTAGGCATCACCTTAAATGTTCTTCTGTTTTCATTCTGCCGTTTATGATCTTGAAGCACTTGACGGTAAGTTACACAGATACTTGAAGGGAATTGAGGGTTGGATAAGGCGAAATTCACGTTTATAAATCTTCGAATTTGTAATTGTTGATCTTCACTTCATCTTGAGATTTATTTTACGACCACAAGAAGCACACACCTTTTTCCTGTTCACATTTATGATCACAAGGGTTTGGCATTTTCGAATAATATAATTCACACAACACGAATGAGAGGTATTTCGTCCAGCGACGAGCGGTTAAATCAGCGCAATGTACGAAATATTAGTTGAAAAAATTTTATTAAAAAAACAGACCAAATTGTTTTATGTTTGGACACAGTGCTCTGGAAGGTGGCTTAGGTTTCCATACGATAACGAAAAAAAACTGAATTGGTAGAACTATGGAGTAGCTGCCCGGAAAACAGGAAAACTTTGCCCTGAAATCATAACGGTCATGAATATTTTGAGCAGATGAACCGTTATGATTTCAAGTTTTCCTATTTTCTGGGCAGCTACTCCATAGTTCTACCAATTCAGTTTTTTTTTCGTTATCGTATGGAAACCTAAACCACCTTTCAGAACACTGTGTCCAAACATAAAACAATTCATCAAAAAATAAAAATTCTAAAAACATAATAAAAAGTAAAAAATTATAATAATTAAATAATTTAATCTGTTAGAATAAACCAACGTTGAAAACGCTCGCCCCACTGACACTTGTGTTGCAGAGGACAGCAAATAAAATGTCGGCTATTTCAGACAATTGACCAGTTTTTTTTTTTTTTGAAAACCCGGTTCTACTCAATAAGTATGTTTTGGTATATGTTGCAAACTTCTGTGTGTAGGAGAGCTTACACACAGAAGTTTGCAACATACACCAAAACTTCCTTATTGGGTAGAAGATCAACTAAGATTGATTGTTTTCATCATAAAAACTAATTCATAATATCGTATAGAAGAAACATTATGCATTTATAATAAATAAAAAAAATAGTAATAATTTGTATTGTTTTTGTGTTTTGGAAATTGGGCAATAGTCTCGCTATTTCTTAACCAATTTTCGATATCTTTGATGTTTTGGAAAGATTTCATTTCGGTTGAGAAAATTTTTTAAATCATTTTTCTGTTCGTTTGAAAGTGAAAAATTGAACACCGTTTTTGTCGAAATTCGCGCTCAAGTCGCGTCCTCTAAATCACCTTCGATCGACTTAATATTTTTTCTGTTTAAGTTTTTAGCATAACCTCACATTTCTAGAGGATGTCCCATTAGATATTATTGGAACTTTCGAAAATATGGTCCACCCTAATGTACATATTTTAACTGTATTTTATAACTCATAAAGGCGCAGAGTACTAAGTAGTATTCGCATCTAGTAGGTTATTCCATTATAGTTTGCGCGACAAAGGATTTTTCAATTATGTTGTTTTGTTTTGTCTCACTCGCTAACAATTTTTATTGTTGCTTTTGCTCGATTATTTTTCATTTCTTTCTGCTTTTGGCCATTTTGTTTGAATCCTATCTTTTGTTTTATAGATGAATTTACTCGTATATTGTATTTTACACGGAGATTAGCGTTGGAGGTGTACCATGAGATGTACATTTCGAAAATCTGGTTTTGCGATGACGTATACAGCTTTTTATACGCTTCTAGAATCTAGCTGCTGTTCTATGTGTGAGTATTGACAAGTATATGAAGGAACAACAAGGAACAACAACAAGGATGGACGAGATCATGGCAGTTTTGTATTTTATTTTATTTATATTTATTAAATATTGGCTTTTTGTGTTTGTGTATGTATGTTTTGCTGTATAAAAGGACACAAAAAACAACGATCGAATCTTAGATTTTTGTTGTTGTTTTCATATGAAATTCCCTATAATAGGCTGATGACACACTAGGGTAACTGGTATCCGGTAACTTCTTCGTTTGTTTAGATAAAACCGATTTTATTGGTAAAGGGGAAAGGAATGAAAAAGTTACCAGATAAAAGTTACCGTAGTGTGGATATGCACATATACAATTTTTTTTGGTTTTTTCATTTATTTTTTGGTGTTTTCGTCTATTTTGTGTGTGTAAAAACGTACAGATTTAATTTAAAGTAGATTTTGCATTGGCGACGAGTGATGCTTATTTGAAGTGTGATCAATAGCTGTGTTGTTTTCGCAAATTCGCAAATCCCGCTTAGCTTAGCTAAGAAATGTGAAAGCAACAACTTTTGGCTTTAAATAGAAAAAAAACGCCTTGCAGTAAACACCATAACCATAAATTGGTTTTATTTCCAATAAACCTAAACATTTTTGGCTTACATTAAAAGCCAATTCGGCTTTAATACAATGCAATTTTTGTTGTAATTTTTTGAAAGCAACACTGCTACTAATACACAGTGGCGACGAGGAAAAATAAATAAATTGTTTACAATAAATTTTCGTTCATTATTAGTAGGTCGGTGTCTGCGGTTTGTGATGGTAGTTCATTCTACATGTTTCTGAACTTATACGGAAAGGTTGTATCTATTGTTACCTATATTTCTACGCTATTTTTGGTTATTTTAAATGGTTTTGTTTAGGGGTTGATGTAGTTATCAATTATTAATATAAAAAGGTAAATTTGCAGTGTTAAGGCGGAATTCCATTACTGCGGCTTTTTTTTGTGCAGAAACCCAGAAAGAGAAAATCAAAAATCAATGTGTGTGAGCGGCGGCGCAACAGTAAAAATTTATATACTTAAATATTTTGTTGTTATAAATAAAATTGTAATATAAATATAAATAAAAAAATACAAATCGAAGTATTTTTATGGCAACCAAAATGAAAAATACAAATTTTTAGTATTCTACTATTTTTATGGTGAGCACTTGGCTCATACATTTTATATGTTTGGTGGAGTGTAATATAAATCGCGTTTTCATGATAAATTTATATTAATGCCCAAATTAAAATATTTTACAATTTTTAATTTTTATTATTTACTCTGTATTACATAATTTTAATAATGACATTTTATTTAGGTTATGTTGCAAACGCGATCAAATATTCCCCTAACTTTTTTATAGGAAGGCGTTTTCTTAGTTTTTAATTATTGAAAGGAAATAATTAGAAAACGTAATGAAACGATGCCTACAAATAATATTTAAATTTTTTAGTACTTTAGAGGTATAAATAAAATTAATTCAACAATAATTTTCATTTTTTAACTAATTTTGGTTATAATTTCGTAGTTGTCAAAGTCCCCATAAAATTTCGCTATAAAATAAAAATAGTCTGTCTTTGTCTGATTTTAAAAAAGAAATATTCTTGTTATAAAAACAGCTGATTTAAATATACCAAATATTTGTCGATCATTCAACGTGTTTTCAGCCTTATATTCTTAATCATTAATAATTAAAATTCGTTCTTGAATTTTAGAAATTTTTTAATATATTCAATATTTCGAGCCAAATACTCATTATCAAGATTTAAATAACATGAAAAGATTAAAATTATCAATATAATATTTATATGTAAACATAAAATTTTAACACACCGACACACCGTGTTCGGTTGAATTTGTGAGTCTGAAAGAAATTATGAATTATGAACCTGTATCAGGGCATAACTCAGTGTTTTTAAAGGGAGGAAAAGATAAAAATTTTATGAATATACTTTTAGTATATTTAGTTAAAATTTTATATTTATAATTATATTTATTATATTTTAATTTGATGAGCAATTTAGAGTTATTGAGGTTTATCAGGCGTTTATTATTAATGCTATTATTCATTGCAGTTCCTGATTAAGCTATTTTATCCTAATGAAGATTTTTGATTACAGAAGATCTTTAAAGCCATAATACTTTGTAATTAAAAAGACAATTTTAATTTAAAAGTGAGAACAGACAAGGTAGGAAGCTATCGGGTTGTTCTAGGTTGGATAAATAATTATCGCTGGTTATTTTTATGATTTATTTAATATAGTCTATGGGCGTCAGATTATTTTCGAATGTCTTATTTTAATATTTACTAAACCATTTATTTTATAATTCAAGCGTTAAATAATCGATTGGGTTATTTGGTTATCAAGGATCCTACAGTTATGCTAGTAGCTATTATTAATTTTATCATATTACAAATTCTGGATTACTTAATTTCCTTAAAAGCACACATCGAGATAAATAAACGAAATTTGGGAATAAGGTAGAAATCTGTATTTTATAAAATAATACAGATAAAAAATTAAGCTTTGTTTGTTGGTTTTTCTGAAAATTTTTTTTTCGACGATGTCGACAATCCGAACATAATTTATTATTAAATTTAATATTTATTGTTGGAAATTATCAAAAATATTAAATTAAAATTAATTAATTTTTATTAAATAAAATTGTATAAGCTTAAATTATTAATTTATTTTTACTAACAAACTTTTTTTATTTTTCTCAACCTTCACTTTTCTTTTATGTACTCGACACCTCAAGAGCTGTCGTAAAATAGTCGACGTTATCTAAAAAAATTCGAACACGTCTACAAAAACCGCGGCCAAAAATATTTCAGATACAAAAAAAAAAAAAAAAAAAAAAAAAAAACGCGGTCCAAAAATATTTCGAATACCAAAAAAACGCGGTCGAAGATTTCATAATAGACCCCCAGAAAAACCTATTGTATGGAAATGAATTCATTGGCAACTTCGTTTAATTACTCCTAAGTGTGAAATTCAAAAAAGTTTCGGTTTTTGTTAAGGCATAAAAATTACATTTTATACACTTGATGTCTGAAATATTTACAGGCTCCGTTTTTGCACCGATTTTGGGATTTGTTCGGTTTCTGCTCATTGCATAAAGGATTTGCAATTGATCAGTTCTTACATCTCGACTAGGAATAGAGGAATTGCGCAACTCTTTTTACTCTTTTGATCTAAGATTTTTTGATTTCTTGGTGATGACCTCATAGGAGTTGTATACTTGCAACGACACAGTGAGTCTACTAGTTCCATCCGATATTCGGGTAACGCCTTAGGAACTTCTTCTTTAAGCTTACAAACTTTGCGATAGACTATCTAACTATTTACGACTGTTAGATCAATTAAATGATAGAAAATCCTCATATACCATTTTTTGGACTTCATTGTTATTTTATGACGTTCAATAATAAAATAGTCCATTTCGTCAACACCTCCCATATGCTTATTGTACTCTTTGATAATGTTAGGGCAATTAATCGAAATGGTGTTGTTTGGATAGGTTGAATGCCCGTAAATGTTGATGCCAGTGTTACTACTTTATTGCCTTTCCACGAAACAACGCATACCGATGTGTTTTCTACAGAAGCAGTCGTTTCCTCGCACGCTCCACGTTATTTTTTATCCAAATTTGGGAGCTTGTTGTTGGGAATTCTATCATTTCTAATTGTACCTACACATCTCATTCCGAATTTATCTAGCTCTCCTAGAAGAGGAATAGATGTATAATAAGTATCAAAATAGATTTGATGATTAATGTGACTTGGAACGTCTCGTAACAAGCGCATAACAACGTTCGCAGAAGCACCCAAATTTAATTTTGATTGAAGGCGTTTTTTATTCTCGAGTCCAGTGAAAATTTCGAGATTGTACATGAACCCAGATTACCCAGAGAGCACATAAATTTTATAACCCCACTTTTTGGGTTTAGCTGCATTGTATTATCTTAGACTATATGTTTCGTTTTTGTAGTGCAAATCTGTGCATCCACAGATAGATATTGCTCGCACGGAATTTTTTCATATTGTTTTATTAAATCGTTCAGAATTGGGCGTATTTTATACAACTTATCAAAATTCTCCGAATCTTTAGTTGGTGCTTTATCGTTTGAGCTGAAGTGTAACACTCGTTTAATATTTTCAAATTTTCTAACACTCATTGTATTTTGAATAAATATACTTCCCACGACTGGTGTCCAATAACTTCGTACTTTGTGTACTTTCTCAACCGACGTTAAAATGCAAATTCCAATAAATTGGTAAACATCAGGGTTATTGATATTTACTCCGAAACTATTTTGCGTACTGTAATAATTGGATTCTTCAACAATTTTTTCTACAATATTTTCGGTAAAGTATTTGAAAAATTTCAACGGTGTACTTAACTTACGAACGGCAGCAGGCAAATCGGGATCACCATTAAATCGGATTTTTTCCTGATCAACTTCAAAATGAACAATTTCCAGATAATCTTTTTATAAGAACTTTTTAAATTACCGACCTCCTCGTTTGTATTTGGTTATGTGATAATTGTATTATCCTCAAAAATAACGTCCATTAGAACATTTTCTAAATCAATAGCGTCATCACTTTCAAATTTTCAAAAAACATAGCACCTTCAAATTTTCAAAAAATCGTAATTTTTTTTTATGATAGAATATGTTAGAATGAACGTTTAAAAACATTATTTTAATGATATAAACATGGAAATCTCAACAAAATAAATTATATTT
This sequence comes from Nephrotoma flavescens, assembly GCA_932526605.1. Classification (NCBI taxonomy): domain Eukaryota; kingdom Metazoa; phylum Arthropoda; class Insecta; order Diptera; family Tipulidae; genus Nephrotoma; species Nephrotoma flavescens. Next base: position 15,306,656 of record OW052223.1, read on the forward strand.
TTGTTTTATTTATTGCGTAGCGCGCCTAATGTAAAGCGCGATAATTTAAATGCGATTATCTCGAAATGACGTTTTTCAAGTTGGCGTGCAAGATTGAGAAAAAACTACTTATCCAATCGTTCTAAAATTTTAACTCGTTGATCTACATATATTTCTGCTCAGAATGAACTACGGAAGGAATAATCGGCTTTCAATTTTTTGAGTTACAACTAATTGGGGGGGCGGGGGAGGGGGAAGAGCGAACTAGATGTAAAATGCCTAAGTGTAAAAGCCAGGTCTTTATTAAATGTTTAAAATGTAACGTAAGTTTATGCATCAATAAGGCTCGAAACTGGTTCTTAGATTTTCATAGTTAATTTGTTATTATATACTAACTAATTAAATCCACTTATTTTATTTTATTTTGTGATCAACATGTCAACATGATTAGGTTTTAATCTTAAATCGTTTATTTTGTGATTTTTTTATATTATTTTTATTTTTACAATGTGATTAAGTTCTGAAGTACCTTTATTAATTTGAATATTTTTTTATTGACATTCGTTTTATGTATGGGTTTATTTACATAAATATAATTAAAATGAGACCCGCTTAAACACATTTAAATGGAATAAAATCTTTCGAAATATTTAACTCGTACTTTTTGTCATATGTATTTTGCACCATACCTGATACATAAAATAAATTAAATTTTCCGGAAATATAAATAAATTCCAAGAAAAACTCCGGAAGAAACTTTTTCAAACACACCGAGTTCTATTAAGTGGTAAATTTTGCTTCCAAGAGGTGAAAAAGCACCACAAAGTGTTAATTATTTTCTTTCAATAATTAAAATTCCTATAAAAAAGTTAGGGGAATATTTGACCACGTTTGTAACATAACCTAAATAATATCACATGCATTAAAATTATGTAATACAGAATAAATAATAAAAATTGTAAAAGATTTTTGGATTCGATAATGATCAGCCGATCAGTCAACATCATTATTATCATAAAATATTGTTTACCGTTAAAAATATTAACATGTTTTTCTCTAATATAAACAGTGACAAGTCAATAACAACAAAAACAGTTAGTTTACTTTGTGCAGTGCAAACACGTGTTTATTAGTATTTAATAACCTGTGAAATAGCACCAACAATTAATAATCCTAAAGCGTCCAGCAAGGATCCCCTTGCTGGAGCTGGTATAACAAAAACCAGCAATAATGGATTGGAAAATCCAAATAATGTAAACGCTGAAATCCTAAAAGTAGTCAAACTAAATCTTTCTATTAGACATTCTGCTAATAGACTCACCACCCAAAAAAATAAAGTTCCAATGAGTGATAACAAAAATGGAAACTGAAGACTTATCTTCAGAAGATGATTTTCTTGGGTTTCCGGACGAAATGATTCCGAATATTCCAACGAGCAACCAATTTAATATCTTGCTGGATAACGCAGCGTAACGCAACAAACCACACAGTTAGATCCTGTCCACCCGTAAACATAAAACATGTGAACTACAGCAAGGTCAAACAAATACTCACAAACACAATCATTCCCGACAACAAAACCAGGATCAATTAACAGGCAATGGAATAAGGGTTCAATGCCAACAAGCTGCACATCACAAGAAGTTAATTGAGCATTGCAAAAATAATATTGAATTCTTCGCTTACCAATTGGCAGAGGATCGAACGACAAATTTTACACTAAGTGGTTTGTTTGAAATGGATATAAATGAACTAAAAACTGAATTAATAAATGCCGGTCTGAAATCACTAGTCGCCATAAAATCTCTACTGATTAGAAATAAACGGTACGATGATCACACGGTATATTTAATCAAAGTTAAAAGAGGTTCAATGTCATTAAGAGACGTAAAAAAGATAAACACGCTTTTCTACACAACTGTGAAATGGGACTACTATCGGCGCAATAAAAAAGGGCCGAATACCTGTTCAAGATGCTCGAATTATGGTTACGCTGCACAAAATTGTAATCTAAAACTACGCTGCTCGTATTGCGGCAATGAACACAAACGAGAGGATTGCAACTTACTCAAAGACACGGAACGAGTAATTCAAATGCGAGCCAGCCCAAATGCTGCAATTGTATGTACATAATGGCGAACATGAGGCAAACTCCTCCGATTGCCCCAAAAAATCGGAGTTTTTAGCAAGCCAGCGACATAAATCTCAAAACCGTATACGTATGAGGAATTCGACCCAGAGACCACCACCTGCCATTGCCGATCTATCCGAATATCCAGTATTAAGTGAGCCAAGTCATTTGATGATACAACGAAACCCAGTACCACAGGATATAACCAACCAACCACAACACATACAAATAATGGTCAGCAAAGCAAGGAAATCTTAGGTAACAATTTTACTAACAATAATATAATATATTAGCCGTTGAATATCTTTCCGGTAAATAGTAACCCTAGTTATATTTCCCAACCAAATAATAGGTTAATTAATAATACCCTTAGTATCATTTACTGGAATTGCCATGGGTTAGCTACAAAGGTCATTGAATTGATGAATTTTATGGACGATAAAAATATATCTATTGGATTACTTTGCAAAACTTGGCTAAATCAAAATTCTCGATTGCGTTGCCATCCTGACTATAATATACACAGAATGGATCGTTTAAACGGTGCTCATATACAAATTGCTTCCCCATTACAACAACCTTAAAGTAATCGAGGCATTAGGTATAAGCATTGTAGGTCTTTGTGATGTTACAAGAATTATCTCAGTATACTTCCCAGGATACACATCCCCGATAGTCAAATCAAATTGCCAAAATATATTTGGGGCTTTCAATAAAAATATAATCCAACGTGCTTACACCCGCGATCTCCTAACCCTCATGAATATGAGGGATGTCATCATATGCAGGGATCTCAACTCTCGTAACGGCTCTTGGAACTGTGCTCGCAATAATACTGCAGGTAACACATTATACGACATCCTAACACGCAATATTAGTTTTAAAATTCTATTTCCGCCAACTTCAACATACATTCCGCTAAAGCAAAACTCCAGACCTTCCACAATAGATATAATTCTAACAAACATTCCAAACTTTATCCGTCATGTGAATGGTCTGAATCAATTTTCCTCAGACCACCTTCCAGTTAAGTTCGAATTAATTATAAAACTTTAAAATACATAGAAACACGTCATATCCTGATTATAAAAATGCCAATTGGCCACTATACAAGTATATTATTAATCAAAACTTGAACATATTAGAATGTAAGAACAGTTTCGAAAATGCAACTCAATATAATATTCAACATGAAATTGATAAACAAATTAAACTTGTCAATGAAATTATAATACATACTCGCAAGAAACGAAGCCATTCCAACAAAAACAGCAAACTCTAGATATAAATTTATCACTTTAACTGACGATATTAACTTTTTAAAAACTACAAGGAATCGGCTCAGATAGCAATGGAACAATCTTCACGATCCATCAACAAAACATAATATCAACATTTTAAATAGGGTGAATGCAAACGCAATTAAGAAGCTTGTTATAGAAAATTGGAATAACATCCTCTCCAAAATTAACCAACAGACGCACGATAGAAGCAATAGTCACATATGGAAACTCAGTAAGGCATTAAGAAGGAAAACGACAGATGAAGAAAAAACCAACCTAATTTTAAGGACTTTCTTTAATTCTCATAATTTAACTACTGCAACCAGTTCGACAAATGAGAATATTTATCCGACCATCGTAAATTTTAATAATACACTAAATTACTAGTATAAATGAAAATTTCACTGATCCCGCTGAAATAAGATCAATCCTAAAACATCTGAGGACAAAAAAATCCCCTGAGCTTGACGGGATTACTAACACTAAAAAAAAAATTTACAAAAAACTTGATTGTAACATTAGTTTATATCTACAATGCTTGCCTGAAATTTTCTTATTTTCCTACAATCTGGAAGGCAGCTAAAACAAAGCCGGTATTAAAACCCAGCAAACCCTAATAGCTATAGACCCATGTCTTCTAAACGACCTCCTCAAGATATTTGAACGTATCATTCGGAACCGAATCCAATCTCATATTCCGATGAACAACCTGTTCATAAAATAATTCCAGACCATCAGTTTGGATTTAGACACGGCCACTCCTGCACACATCAACTAAGCCGAATAATAGAATCAGTAAAAATGAATTTTACAGAAAAGAGATCGACCGGTATGATCCTCTTGGATATTGAAAAAGCTTTTGATACTGTGTGGCATGAAGGTTTGATTAACAAATTAATAAACAAGAGATTTCCTACTAAAATAATAGGGATTATCCAGAGCTTCCTCGATCAAAGAAAATTCCAAATTCATTACCAAAGGACAACATCTGTTTGATATGAGATAGCGTCACGATTACCTCAAGGATCAGTACTCAGTTCAGATCTCTATTCAATATACACAGGTTGCATCCCAAACCCTCCAAACTGCTTGCTAGCTACTTTTGCCATGATAATACAGCAATACTATCCTCCCATATTGACCCTAATCGTATCATAAATACATTCGAGAACTCATTTAATATACTAAATAGTTAAGTAAACCGTTTTACAAGACAGAGAGCTCCTAAATACTTACCTGGCAGAAGACTTAACCTGAATGGATAATTAATAACCTGGGAGAACCAGGTAAAATATCTCGGTATAACTCTAGATAATAAGCTGACCTTCAAAACTTATTTTGCTTTATGGCTTATTATGCAGAAAATCATACCTACATAGATCAAAAAAACTATTGCTTTACAAGTGTATTATTCTACCAACTTTACTATGAGTAGATGGTTGTCCTAGTTGGAGCAAAACAGCCAAAACCCACATACAGAAATTACTCAAAATAAAATTCTGAAAATAATTTTAGATAAACCAAGGCACTTCCATAAGAAAACCTTACACCTAATATCGGGTACTACCATGATTAGAGATTCAATTGCTTCTCGTAAATATAAATATATCGCCAACTGTAATTTAATGGATCCGTTGATTAACACATTAATTAATTCTTAGTGATTTTTTTTTAGTTTAAGTTTCTATTTATAGTGTATTTTTTTTACCTAGTTTAAGTTAGAATTATTTAGTCGTAAGTTCATCCAGGGAGACAATAAACCCAATACTAGTACCCCCTAATAAGAAAATATACAATAAAAATAATCACTACGCTACGGTTAGTTGCCAAAATATCTATAAAAATATTATATATGTATTATAAATAGATAATAAATCCAATGTAATTAGTTATACATTTTGTCTAAAATAACGGGTATTAAAAAAAATAAAAAAAAAAGTAAAAGATTTTAATTTGAACATTAATACAAATTTATTATGAAAAGAAACTTCGATTTGTTTATTTTTTTTATAGCAAATTTTTATAGTTAAACAATTACAACCTAACCAAAAAATTTGACAATTTTTTTCTTAATTTCATAATTTGTATTATATTATTTCTTATTATTTAATTTGAATCGATTATTTTAATTTTTGGCATTTTAATTTTTGTTGTAAACTTATAAATCTATTTTATGATGTCTGAAACCGCGTAGAGTACACAACAATAATGACAAAATCAAACCATAAATAAACTATAATCAAAAAAGGTTTGGTAGTGTGGGAGAATTTTGTTCATATAGACATTTTCCTCCAAAAAATTTGACAGCTGAAGCTGTATGGCAAACCAGAACAAACTAAAATTTATTTGTCATTTTGAAAGATTATGACACAACTATTAAAGTTTAATGTTTAAAACAGAACCACAAACAATTGTACTGTTAATTTTTTATAGCATTGTGACAATTATGAATAAAATGAAAAAATAGAATTTTATTTTAATGGTTTGCCATACACGTTCAACTGTCATAATGTTATTTTGACGTTTAAGGAAAATGGTCTATTGCATTTGCAATACAATATTTATGTAGATGAGTTGGATGGAATGTTGCCATAAAAAGTACTCCGGTGAGTATTTTTTTCAATTTTTATGGCAGACCACTAATACAATAATTTTGTCAGTAAAAATTTACTGAATAAAATTTTTGTTTCTCTCCCACACTTGACAAATCGATAAGTTGGTCTCGCTTTTTTTACTAAGATAAATTTTTTCGTAATGGAAATCGCGCATTATATCACACTCCACCAAACATATAAAATGTACGAGCCAAGTGCTCACCATAAAAATATTACTAAACTAAAATTTGTTGAGAGTGGGGGGTAATTTTCATTTTGGTTGCCATAAAAAAATACTTCGTTTTGTATATTTTATTTATATTTATGGCAACCAAATCGCAACAACAAACATTTTAAGTATAAACAATTTTACTGTTGCGCCGCTTACACACAAGAGGATTTTTGATTTTCTCTTTCTGGTTTTCTGCACAAGAAAAAAGCCGCAGTAATGTAATTCCGCCTCAAATAAGCATATTTATTGCGTAAAAACAAACTAACAACTTACTTTATGAAAAATGCAAGAAGACATTTTTGTTGTATTGTTGTAATCAATGTAATCATTTCAACTATATTTTAAATGAAGAACCAAAATTAAAATAACCGTTACTTTCTCAACTAGTTGTTTAGAATTAGTGGACTAGTTCCGACCCACGGTAGGCGCACTAATTCCTAAACAAACACATACACATCTATAAGTATGTACTTACAACAAACTGCCGATAGATACGAGCAATAGATTTCAAAAATTAACATTGCAAGCGAATATATCGTATAATTTGGTGATTAATATTTTCTCATTTCTCTTTTATCGTTTTTTTCCTAAAATCATTTCAGTTCGAAATGTCAGGCAACAAAAACTTAACCGGATTCAGTAGGATAAGAAAAAATTTACACGGGTTGAGCTGTCAGGTTAACATTTTGACCGGATCCGCTCGAAACGCGATATTTCAAATCGAGATATGACAAAACGAGATATGATACAAAACGCAATATTTCAAACGTGATATGGTACAAAATGTGATATGGTACAAAACGCGATATTTCAAAATGCGATATTTCAAAACGCGATATGGTACAAAACGCGATATTTCGAAACGCGATATGGTACAAAACGTGTAACGGTACAAAACGCGATATTTCAAAACGCGATATGGTACAGAATATGCATTGCGAAGCGGCGGGAGCGCAGCGACCCACCTGATACCGAACCTACATACTATCGTTCCTATCGATTTTCAAATTCCTATAAACTGAAATTAAATTTCTCCTTCGCCCACCTGATATAACCCGATCCCAAACTCCCGTTTTGTACCATATCCCGTTTTGTACCATATCGCATTTTGAAATATCGCATTTTGAAATATCGCGTTTTGTACCATATCGCGTTTTGTACAGTATCGCGTTTTGAAATATCGCATTTTGTACCATATCGCGTTTTGTACCGTATCGCGTTTTGAAATATCGCGTTTTGATAATTCGCGTTTTAAAATGTCGCGTTTCAAATGAGACCCCATTTTGACATTACATGTGTTCGTTAGAAAAAGAAATCTTACCCGGAAAAGTTACCCAGTTTATCTTTAAAAAATTGCGATATTTTGTCAGATTTTATAAAAAATTTACACATACATATATACAAAAGTAAACGTCACAACATAAATATCAAAATAAGACAACGGGCCGTTTGTACAGTTCAATTTCGAAATTACTTTGAATTTTTAATTTTGTGCGACGGTATTTTCAAAATATCTCGTGTACTAAAAATGTTATGTTTAAGTGCGAAATTATATTATTTCTTATATTATTAATTAAAAATTATTGATATTGAGTTATAAATAAATTAATAAAATTAGAATACGGAAGACACTATTGAAAATTTTAATAGTCCTTTGCTTTGTTTGTTTATTATAGCTGCGTTTTTTTTTAAAACAATCGAGTAGAGTTCGTTCGCGATAGCTATTTTCAAATTTGTCCAATTTAAAATTAAAAATTTATTTTTTTTTTAAATTAAATAATTTAGATTTTATAGAAATCTATTATCATTTTCTGTGACACCAAAACTTTGATCCATTTTTGATTTAAAATGGCGTTGTTTACATTTTTTGTCTTTTTTTTTTATTTTGTATCAAAAATCCAGAAAATCCAGAAGATTTTTTTTTAAAAGGTGGAACCAATGCACAGTAACCTCACTATGCGGACACTTTTTTCATTAAAAAAGTTTAGCTAAGACAACAATTTTGCGGGACATCTATACGTTTCATGAACAAAATTTTACGAACTTTAAATTTTTTTATGGATCTTTATTTTCGACGATTTGCACATGCTGGATGCACATGTTGAAGTATTTACATACAGACTTGAATAAAAACATAAACAAGAAGCAAGATCAACTGAATTTTATCAATGGTTTTTACTTTTCGTAAAATATTATTTTTTTGTTTTGTGTCCTTTTAAAACAAAATTATGTTTTGTGTCGTATATTCCGTATGTACCTTATGTGTGAAAATATTTTATGATACGAGAGACTCCATTAAAACGAAGTTACATATTGTAAATAAGATTGTTTTAAATTTAATCAAAATATTTTTTTTGAGTTGTATGCAATATTGTTAATATTGTTATTCGTATTATTAAGCGATAATTTGGTAATCCGTTTCTAATTGAGTAGGGATAATAAATATGTAGATTATAATTTTTTAATTTTAAAATTAAGGAAGCATACACGTGCCAATTTTACCTTGTCCTTACGAGTGTGTATTTTAAAATCGCATATGAACAAAATCGACCTTGAACTGGTTTTAGAACTAGACATTTTTGTTTTATAAACTTATTCTTAGTCAAATACCGTCGATGACGTAAAAATAGTTCTAGGTATAAATAAAAAAATTTTATTATTTATTTATTCTTGGACCGATTGGTTTTGATACCAAAAAAAATCTGACAATGATAAAATTTCATGAAAGGGCCCCAATTTAGAACTAGTCCCAGTTTCCCAGTTTTAGAACTACAAATGTAGTCCCAATTTAGGTATTTAGGAAGCAAGAATATTATTAAATTATAGGAGCCTATTATATTGTAAAATATTATTTCGCTAAATAAACAGCTTCAGATGATTATTTTTATTAAAGCTGATGTTCGATAGGAACAAGAAGAAACTCGCGTTTATAGTTGATAAATTTGAATTTAGTTTGATTTCTCTGTTACTGCATTTACTGTATGAAGTGCTAAACTGAATGAACTTAATGGTAAATATAAATGAACTGGATTGAGTGCAAATAGCCTGAGCAAACTATATTTATAGAATGGACTGAGAATACTGTATAGACTAAGGACTGGGTGGTGTATTATGAACTGAATAGATTTTACGAGTATTAGTGAATACAATTGATGATGTCCTAGCTCAAAACCAACAACAATTAAAAGCCCTGCACAGTCTGTAACGCAGATACCATTATACAACAAACTACAGAAGATTGTGTTGGTTACACTAACAATCCCATGTTAATTTTTTTCTTTCACACCACTACTTATTAAACTAGTGCGCACATACGATGTACACATATATTCTAATACAACTATCTATAGTGTATTTTTTGTGTTTTTGTAGTTTTTATTTGTTGCATTAGCATGGCTTTATATTGTTGTTGCTTTTGCCTAGCTGCCCAAATGAATGGGCAGAACGCTCTGAATGAACTCGATATTTCAAAATTATTCCCAATTAACAAAAACTAACCAAACTTGGCGTGTGTGTTCTTTTATATGAGGTGGAATCCTTTATCTACCTCCTATCAGTATCTCACATGAGCTGTGGAACCGCTGTTAAGCATAACCTCGCCGAGCAGACATAACTTACTCGGTTTTTACAAACGCACGTACGTGCGAACGTAAGCACAACCTCAACAATAATTTCAATGTTCGGGAACGCGTAATAGATGTTTAGGATTCCTTGTCTCTCTATGCTGATGCACGGCTAGGAAAAGAAAGCAAGTTCTTAGTTTTTAACAACTCTGCAGACCAGACAAAATAGGGTGTTCTCACAAGAGCTTCTTAGAGTAAAATTGATTTAGTTACACTCACCAATAACAGTGTCGCCGTCTTTATTACTTCCCGCCTATATTTGGCATCATCCTTTGCATAATCGCGTTTATTCCCAACGCGTTATTACTAGCATATGTGACGCGTTCTTTGAACGACAGTCTCAAATCATTCATTTCAGCTAGATCTGTTACTCTTGTCACTGGCAGACAGATTAGGCGATAAGCAGACAGGCCTTCGGGTGGTTTTATCGGTTTCGGAATTAGTATTAAGTTTTTTAATTATCCAGATATTTGGGGAAACTGATTGTTGCAGGTATTAACTATATACCCGTAAACGAAAACCAATGTTCTAGCATATGAGGTGCCACTTTAAATGTTCAATAATAAATCGGATGAGGTGTCTTGTTATTCTTAACCCTTCCAAAATAGGTTTCAGTTCGCCGTTTTTTTGTTGTAGATATAAAGTTGTGACAATTCTTTCCTTGCTTTCACAGAGGGTTTAAGCGCTCTCCTAGCTTCACAGAAGAACAGCTTAAAAAATAACATCATTTATTGGCACCGATACGTGGATGATAGCAAAATTATTTTCGGATTCAATGCGCAATTTAAATATCTCCGGTATTGATGTTGATTGACCCTAATATAAAGTTGACATTGAAGACGAATTCAAGAGAACGAGAAAGAACACCAACTCAACTTCTTGAATGTCACAATAAAAAATGTCAACAGCAAACATATTTTCAAGATATATAGAAAACCAACCCAAATCAAACAGACAATACAACAGTCCACTTCAAACCATCCACCGAGGCATGAAAGATCAACAACATACGAACATATGATCAACCGCATCAATAACATTCCAATGTACAAAAGTGAGTATACGGATGAAATGAACACCATAAAACAGAGTTGTCACATCCAACGGTTTTAACAGTAACAGTAAATGATAGACTAAATCAATAGAAAATACCAACAAAAATCAAGATTAAGATTGCTCACCTCACTAGAAAGAGATGCTGGAAAAACCAACCAATACATAACAATGGAATATAACACAGGGATCGCAAAAGTAATACACAACGCCCTCAAGCTCAACGAAAACCCGCTAAACTGAAACTTATAGTAGTTCGTCGTTAATAACAACATCAATTTGATAAGCAAAATACTTCTATTATTAAATAATATTAATGATATCGAAGTAGCTCGAAGTGGCGGACACAAGCATTGTGCGTTTCCGCACGTGTCTTGAGCACCAGCATGACAGATACGTAGAACTGTAGAACTAGAGTGGAAAACGGGTTTCTTTACTTAAATTCGTCAAAGTTTTATTTTACTCTCAAGTTCGGTGTAACAAATTACGTATGGAATGTAAAACTGAATGTAATTCTGAATAAATCTTCATACTTAACATTTTTGTATTAATTGCGAGATTCTTGCGAAGTTTAGTGGAAATCTGTGTACCAGAAGTGGCAGCTTCCACGGGGCTTTTTCAATTTTTTCACTGATGTTAAAAAATTATAGATTTTAAAGATTAAGTTTTCAACAAGGGTTGATTTTGTTGGTTTTCTGAAATTTACGCAGGACTTATGATTTTTGATTGTGCAAAACAGTTTTACCAAAAGAAAAGTAACTTTAATTTTTCGCTTTAGAAATCAAGTGGAGTGTATTCTAGATCTATATATACATTTGCGACAAAAAAAAGTCTGGTGTTGGCCACAACATATTCACCACTCTAATTGTTTACAAGTTTTTCTGCATTAATGCACTTTGTGCCAATAATATTTGCCACGGAGACGCCGGCGTTCTTGCGTAATGTTTACAAAAATGCCAACAAAAGTTTCCTTTATATAATATACTCGTAAATGTTAGGAACACGATTACTTATAACTCGAATTATGAAATTTTACTGGAAATAAAATAATAAATTTTAATTTTCATCCCAAGCTTCTTTTATTGCACCAATTTTAAAAATTCATAAAATTAATTCATAAAAATAACAATCGTTAAATAATCCAAACGTAATCATTTATTAAATTTGGTTATGCAAAAAGTTCCAACTTATTATTTTAAAACAAAAAATCTATATATATATATATATATATATATATGGAAATGTAAATCTAAACCCTGATTCTATTTCCTGCCAATCAAATTAGATTTTTCATTTTGAATTAATATTAGTGAACTATTTCCATGTTCCGGATAATCGCTTAAAAGAAATAATCCCACCAACCAACTAAGTTAAAATTATTCATTCGATGAATTTTTCGTAATCAGCAATAACTTTCAGGATCAAATATCCTATCATTACATAAGTCAATCACCGCTAAGAAATATTGAAGAATTTAAGATTTATATAATTTGCCCATATTTCATACTTAAATCGTTAAAAAAATTGGCTAAAAGCAAAGAGCATTAACAGTATCAGAGAGATGAAGAACTAATTTATTTATACAATCGAACGGGTCATGCAACTATACATATGCATTTTGGTTTATGTGTATTTATTTGTTCATACTAATATACTTTTTCTGGAAGAATAATATAAACAAGAATAATTTTGGGTTACGCACTCACGCAATAATACATGCACGTGTAAATAGTATAAAACGATGCAACATACAAACAAGCAACAGTAAAAAATGTAAACGTTTATTGGTGTTTACTATTTTTTGCTTCCATATTGTTATTCGTTTATATTTTTTGCTCTCAAATATCAAATGCATGATCATTGCGTAAAGATTGCAAACAGATACAGAAATAAAGATGCGCATGATTATAATTTTATGAATGAAAAATATGCGTCCCGTATTATGGAAAATCATAAGAATTATTGTGGCAAATAACACTTAAAATGTCCTATATAATGTAGATCATCATAAACGTTATAATATAGAACAAAGTATTTTAATGATTCGGGGATACGAGAGGTGAAAGACGGTAGATGGTTCACGAGTTTTATAATGAAAGACAATAGACAAGCGAGTAGTTAAACACAATCTCATAATTTTTCATTTTAAAATTAATTATTCGGTATTTCAATGATATATAATATGATATTTTAGTTTTAACATAACAAAATAAATAGAAAATATTATACATAGTATATTAATTTTCAAGAAATATATTTTAGAAATCCACCATATTAAAATACATATTAATTCATTAATTATAATTAAAAGCATAAAAAATTTAAAACATTAGAATGTTCAATATTTCTAAGGACCTTTACTAATTATCTCAGTAGTAATTATTTAAGGATTTGTAAGCGTGGATGGATTATTTATTATAGGTCCATTCGAAGATCCGAATGTGGTGTTTGATGTATTTTGTTCCATATTTGTTGTATTTTTACTTAAAAATTTACGTTTCATACTTACATTCCACTTACATTGCTTTCTAATTAAAACTAGAATCATAAAATCCAAAATAACTGCGATGATTGGAACATTCACAATTTTCTTGAAACCACCATTTTAAGTTGATTAGTTTGTTCGTCCATCCAATACACTGTTCAACGATTAATTGTTTGATATTTTTGGAGTGAGGCGATTTATCAAACAGTTGCCGAAAAATTTTAATGTGATTTTTGCTGATTTCAGAAAAAAATTCAGATTGCGGATGATGAGAGCCAAAATCAGAGTCCTTTTTATAGTTTTTATTAAAAATAAAAGATTCGTTCTGCAATTTTATGGTTTTGTCCACTTTTATCATTAATTTTTCACAATTTGCACAATTAATCTTCTTTCTCAGCCGGGATACCGTATATCCAGAAAAAATATTTTTCAGAGCATTCATCTAGTTCGGGATGCTTTATATTGCTTTATCTATTAATTCCACATGATTGATTATTTTCAAGCTTTTGACTTTATTAGTTAATATTGGTGTGTTGGTGTTTATTTGAATTGTTAAATCTTCGTTAGGTATTTTAAAATCGTTGGGATCAATTAAAATTTCATCGTCATCTTCTTCACAGTTTGAGTTCTCGGGTGGTTGTAATATTTTCATAGCCATGATTTGACCAATAATATAATTAAAATGGTGTACAGATGGATTTCTGGAATTTCCTCCTCTCTGTCTTATTGCGGCAAACAAATTTTCACATGGATTCTGATTGAAACGAGACGTTATTATATAAGATATATGTTGACTGTTAGGATGTTCTAAAAAAGCATCTGTTTAATTTAATATGCCTTTGATTGTTTGCAGCAATCCGGAAAAGCAATACGGTTTAGTCTTAGAGCACGCTTTAATATCACCAATAAATTTTCGTAAAGATTTTAATGTTTTATATGGCTCGTTGTTAATTTTTAATGCATTACGATTAGGATTCGCATCAAAACGTTTTCTACTATTCAAGGAGTCAAACAATTTGTCCGTTTTCTCACAGAAATGCATTGTAGCTAAAGCCTTATTCGGGTCAGAGAATTTGTTGTATCAAGAGCCGTTTTAATCCCAGCTGCAACAGTCCTACTAAAAACCTGCGTAGCATAAGAAACTTTCATTTCTTCAAAAGTGTTTGGCCTTATATGAAAAAACGATAGTTTAGGGCACATTTTCGTGGTAGATTTAGATTCTATTTCATATAACTGTTCTATCACTGACCAGCTATCAGTTCCATGTGGAGTTAATAAATCGACTGACCTTAAATTATTTCGAACACTTTTTATTAAATGTGGAGGGTAATAAAGTGCATAATACTTTTTCTCTTTAAAATTAAAAAATGGTTTACCAAACGTTACCTAATTTTGAATAAAAATTTCTGTTATTCGATCCCTGGTCACAAACGAGAGCAGCTTTTAATTAATTTGACTGCTTTTCATATTAAACTTCCACGCGTAGTAGGACACTATATATTTATAATTTGAAAAAAGCCCTCTAACCATAAACAAACAAATTGATTTTGCAATTGTATTTTGCCTTTCGTTGCCTAGATCTGTATAGCCGTCAATTTGATCATGGTAACTATTATATTTCCAGGTCACGCTTTATGTCGATCTCATCAAAAGCCAAAACCGCATATTTCGATTAATATCCATTTCAGAACATTTTTGTTTCACGTTATTGAAAATATCGTCATGTATTCCAGGTTTCAGATGTTTCACTGGCACCCAGGTATGTAGCGATGAGACAGCTGGTAGTCTACATTTTAAGTTTTTTTTTAAATATCGATACGTTCTTGCAGACCGGGAAAAAATGTTTTTGGGCTACAAATCTCTAAGGTTGGCTCCATTTAGATGTCTTAGATTTTTGTACTAGTAACATTTTCCCCATTTCTTTTGCATGCTCTTCTACATAAGGTAATTTATTTATTTTATCCGCTATATTAATTTTACTAGACAACTTTAAAGATTTACTTGTTTTCCGTAGATCGCGATATTTTAGGGTGAGAGATCGAATTTGAATTTTTTTCTGTTGAATCACCTTTTTAAGAATTTCTATTTCTTTATCGATTAAGAAATATTTACTCCTGTAGTAAGCACAGTTTTTAGTTTGAATTTCGCAGTTGTTGCAATTACGAGTGCAGTTGTTGCGAACGATTTTAAAATACCTAACGAAGATTTAACAATTCAAATAAACACCAACACACCAATATTAACTAATAAAGTCAAAAGCTTGAAAATAATCAATCATGTGGAATTAATAGATAAAGCAATATAAAGCATCCCGAACTAGATGAATGCTCTGAAAAATATTTTTTTTGGATATGCGGTATGCCGGTTGAGAAAGAAGATTAATTGTGCAAATTGTGAAAAATTAATGATAAAAGTGGACAAAAACCATAAAATTGCAGAACGAATCTTTTATTTTTAATAAAAACTATAAAAAGGACTCTGATTTTGGCTCTCATCATCCGCAATCTGAAATCAGCAAAAATCACATTAAAATTTTTCGGCAACTGTTTGATAAATCGCCTCACTCCAAAAATATCAAACAATTAATCGTTGAACAGTGTATTGGATGGACGAACAAACTAATCAACTTAAAATGGTGGTTTCAAGAAAATTGTGAATGTTCCAATCATCCATCGCAAAGTTATTTTGGATTTTATGATTCTAGTTTTAATTAGAAAGCAATGTAAGTGGAATGTAAGTATAAAACGTAAATTTTTAAGTAAAAAATACAACAAATATGGAACAAAATACATCAAACACCACATTCGGATCTTCGAATGGACCTATAATAAATAATCCATCCACGCTTACAAATCCTTAAATAATTACTACTGAGATAATTAGTAAAGGTCCTTAGAAATATTGAACATTCTAATGTTTTAAATTTTTTATGCTTTTAATTATAATTAATGAATTAATATGTATTTTAATATGGTGGATTTCTAAAATATATTTCTTGAAAATTAATATACTATGTATAATACAGTAAAACCTCTATACTTGGACACCTCTATATATTGGACATTTCTGTATCTTGGACATTTTCTTTCAGTCCCTTGAAATGCCATACTATTATTTTCAAATAATTGCTAAAACCCTCTGTATATTGGACAACCTCTATATATTGTAACTTGGACACTTTGTTATGAGATTTTGTTATATTTCTACAAAAATTCTCCTCTATATATTGGACACATCAAAATTATGCCTACTGAGGCAATAAAAAAGAGTGGTGGGAATTTTTATTTAATTTTTTTGGTTTTCATACTATGTATTATTTCTCTCTATTACGTGTCAGTAAAGAAATTTATACATCGTTGATACCCATACATACAGAATAGAAACTGTAAAATTTCATATTATGATGTTATAATGCTTGTGAATGGCTCCTTCCGTTTTTTAAACATACAAATCATTCTAATAGGATAAAAAAGCAGTGGGATTTACACGATATTTTTCTGTGTAAGAATAAGTAGTAGTATTTATTCGAATTCGTTTTCGAGTTCAGGGTAGAAGAAATTAGAAAGGTTTGTAAATGTAAAATAAATTATGGATTTTAAACAAACGTTTACAGCATGATTAATCCCTGACTTATTTATCGAATATGTAATTGTAACGGACATTGCTATTTTTTAACTTCATGGCTTCGCGTTTTGTATTATTGCCAAGCAGTTCAATTGTGCTAATTTTAGTGTATTGTTTATAGTCAATAGTTAAAATGGATTAAAAAAAATAAAAGAATTAAGCCTTAAAGAAAAAGTCGATGTGTTAAATCATTTAAAAAATAGCAGCTTACGAAACACAGCCGACAAATTTGGAATATCCAAGTCAACCGTGGGAAACATTAAAGCTCGTAAGGCGGAATATTTACAACGGTTTCAAGAGGAAAACACCGATATGCAACGCAAGCGACCAAAAACTAATTTTGAGATGATAAACACCACTACTTACGAGTGGTATAAACAGATGAGGGCAGCTAACGCTCGAATATCCGGACCTTTGATTCAGGAATATGCAAAAGGTATTGCCATTAAATTAAGAATACCAGATTTTAAGGGACCCAACGGTTGGTTGGAGAAATTTCGGGCGAGGTATGGTATTCAATACAAAACTTTATGTGGTGAAGCGAATGAGGTATCGGAAAACGACGTCAACCAATTTCACAACATATTTTCCGATTTTGTTGATGGTTATGAAGAAAAAGATTGGTTCAACGCCGATGAGCTAGGACTCTTCTTTAAACTAATGCCTGATAAAAGCCTTGTTCTAAAAGGGGAAAAGTGCAACAGTGGAAAGCTTTCTAAAGAAAGACTAACAGTGCTATTGTGTGCTAGTGCTATGGGTGAAAAAATTAAGCCATTAGTTATTGGTAACTCAAAAAAGCCCAGAGCTTTCAAAAATTTAAAAATTGAGGATCTTCCGGTTACATGGCATAGTAATAAATCAGCTTGGATGACGTCTCAAACTTTTGAGGGATGGGTTCGCAGCATCGACGTTTTAATGAAGAAAAGCAATAGAAAAATTTTGCTTACTGTTGATAACTGCCCAGCACACACCGAAGTAAATGGACTAACAAACACTAATAGTTAAATAATAGTTAAATATTGGAAAATTTCCATATGTTGGACACCTCTATAACTTGGCCATTTTTTTTAGTCCCTTGAGTGTCCAACCTACAGAGGTTTTACTGTATTTTCTATTTATTTTGTTATGTTAAAACTAAAATATCATATTATATATCATTGAAATACCGAATAATTAATTTTAAAATGAAAAATTATGAGATTGTGTTTAACTACTCGCTTGTCTATTGTCTTTCATTATAAAACTCGTGAACCATCTACCGTCTTTCACCTCTCGTATCCCCGAATCATTAAAATACTTTGTTCTATATTATAACGTTTATGATGATCTACATTATATAGGACATTTTAAGTGTTATTTGCCACAATAATTCTTATGATTTTCCATAATACGGGACGCATATTTTTCATTCATAAAATTATAATCATGCGCATCTTTATTTTTGTATCTGTTTGCAATCTTTACGCAATGATCATGCATTTGATATTTGAGAGCAAAAAATATAAACGAATAACAATATGGAAGCTAAAAATAGTAAACACCAATAAACGTTTACATTTTTTACTGTTGCTTGTTTGTATGTTGCAACTCTTTGTTATCGAATGTTAAATGAACGGCGTTTTATTGAAGGTGAAATGTATAAAATCCTTAGATTTTAAGAATGTATACTTTACTTCAAAACAAATTTTTCTATACTATCAATATCGACGGATTAACAAATTATCGCTTAATAATACGAATAACAATGTTGCATACAACTCAAAAAAAATTATTTTGATTAAATTTAAAACAATAATAATAAGTCTTATTTACAATAACTTCTTTTTAATGGAGTCTCTCGTATCATAAAATATTTTCACACATAAGGTACATAGGGAATATACGACACAAAACATAATTTTGTTTTAAAAGGACACAAAACAAAAAAATAATATTTTACGAAAAATTAAAACCATATTGATAAAATTCAAAGTTGATCTTGCTTCTTGTTTACGTTTTTATTCAAGTCTGTATGTAACATCGAAATGTTTCTTTTTTTATGTATGTAAATACTTCAACATGTGCAACCAGCATGTGCAAATCATCGAAAATAAAGATCGATAAAAAAATTTAAAGTTCGTAAAATTTTGTTCATGAAACGTATAGATGTCCCTCAAAATTGTTGTCTTAGCTAAACTTTTTGAAGTAAAATTTAATGAAAAAGTGTTCGCATGGTGTGGTTACTGTGCATTTGTCTTAAAAAAAAATTTGTCGAAAAAATTTATATGAGATCGGCAATATTATATTTGCTATCACGAACTCTACTCGATTGTTTTAAAAAAAAAAACGCAGCTTATATCGATGCTAACAAGTTGAAATGTAAACCTGACATTTTTAATAATCAATTTTTTGTCTATCTTTTCACCAATGCTACTACAAAAGTCAGGTAAATTTTTTTCATGTTCGTGTTTACATAAAAACCGGGTAACTTTTTGTTGTATTTTTGAACGAAAATGCCATAATTTTAATTTGAGCATCGAACTATATTGTACGAGTATATTATTTTAGCACGTCGTTGCCACCGTACCGTTTATATATTTTATTTACGTATCCTTTAAAATTTTAAGAATATCGTTTTTTGTATGATTAATTCTTTGAAAAAGTTATTCACTGATAGATAGATATATGTACCTCATTTGACTAAATAATTAATTAATTAATAAATAAAATAAAAACGGTTTTGGAAGGAGAAAAATTTCAAAAACATACCTGTATAGAATTAGGTTGATACTTATGGTACTCGGTATTAATCCGGAGATCTTCAATATCAATATTCGGTAAGCCAGAGATTAGTAATTCCAATTCTTGTTCATTAAATATCGATATTAGGCGTTTAGGTATTATATCGTAGAACCCTTCTAAAAATGCGTTGAGTCTGGGGTTGTTAAAATCAAAAAGAAAATTATTGTAATATAAAATTCCATGTGGCTGTAGAGCATAACTTACTGGTGACGTATTGAACCACTCATTTTTAACTGGCAAACTCGCTGAATGTATTCGAGTTTATTTTCTTCGGTGACAGAAATATTCCGCCCATTTGGTATAATGTCTCGGACTGACGTAACACCAAATTCATTCACTTCTAAACTAAACGTAACTTCATAACCTAATGTTGAAACATGATTTTCCATAAGATAAACCAAGCCCTGATAAAATTCATAATCTTCGCTCTCCATATCAGTGTATTTCACCTTAATGCCCAGTATATGTTTGTAAAATGAGCGGGTAAAATAGCATTCCAGTAGTTTATTGTCATAAATAGCTTTAGCTGAAAATCAAAGTATTAAATCTTTAGGGTATAATATAACATGATTATTGCAACCAACCTATGACTCGGCCGACAAATTTGTAATAACATAAATGGTTTGGATTCGCGTGACTCGATGAATTGATCATATAAGTGACTCGATCGCCCGGCGACACCGTAAATAGTGCATACATTGGATTAAAAATTTCACGTGATATTATCACATACCATTCGCGTAATAATCCACCAGCATCTTGACCCTCTTCCTCCTCGAATACAATATAAAATCTATTTTTCCATTCTTCCGGTTGGCGACGATACAACTCTTTAAAAGAATCCTCGAAAACTGTGACACGTCTTACATGCACCGCTAGTTCCTCACGCCGTACTCCCTCATCTAAACGATCGAGCTCTGTGCGAAAGTATCGTCGTTTGACATCAAAGTCTAAAATTCTGGCATGATCAGTAAGACATGCGAAGGGACCATCAGATAAATGAGTTTGAGATTGTCGCAAAATTTGGTTGAGTACGGTACGATGTTTCTCAGCAAATACCAGAAACTTTTTTTGATCCGAACCCAAGGTCGTGTCGTCTTGATTCACGATGGGTGATAAAGGTGGTGGGTCATCATCTTCTAATGTATAAGTACTAAGACGATTACGAGTTGAAACACCGTTCCCGAGTTGTTCATTCTGCGTTGAAGTTGTGCTCGCATCTGTCCTAATAGTACTCGTTCCGCTCGAACTGGCCCCGGCCGGAACAGTTACCGCCGATGAATTTTCTTTTTTAGTTGCATGCACTAAGAAAAATGCCTCAACAGCCGGTTGCAATACAAGAACCGCATGATGGTCCGCTGTTTGTTCCAAATGATCGAGGCACTCGCTAAGCGTTTTCCAAAGCACGTTCAATTGCAGAACCTCGGATAAAGGGGCTGTCATTGAATAATGCTCCTTGACGGATTCTTCATTAATATCCTTCGATTTTGATTTATCTGCTCCTTCTGATTTTGTGTCTACATCCGCTGGTTTAAAAGGATTTTCTCGAATCTGATTTATAACATTTAGTAAACCCAAAAATATTGCTTGGCACGACGATTTTGATGTTAACGGCCCCATTGTTGGTAAATGTATGTCACAGACCGTCTTTTTAGTGGCGGTTCCCGAACTTGATATTACAACTGTTTCATGCGTAAATCGATCACGAAGCGATCCTTTTAGCAACAGATTACCACCTCCATAATGCATCGTCGACGACGACGTAGACGTCAAAGTACTTAATTCATTTTGACGTTCCCGGTTCAAAGCTATTACATCGCGCATCAAATCAACAATCCGTTCTTCGACTTGTTTGGCTAAATTTTTAACGCTTTCGATCAGCAAATCATATATATTTATTCGTAATATGTGTGTACATTTGCTAGTGTTCAATATTAAATTTGTTGCATCTTCAAGCCCTTCTTCACTATTTGTTGTTTTAGTGAGCATGTTCACAATGATTCGAAGATCAACAGGTCCGGGTAATAATGCCGGATCAATTGTATGTAACCGGTTTTTCGTTTGAATATTTTTATCCTTGTCGAGTTCGCGATTGCTTAAGAACCCGACTGATATAAGCGAAAGTAAGCGTAATAATTTATCAGAAATATAATTATTTCGACACTGATTCAACATTGGAATCAATTTACCAAACGGTGTTTCATGGAAGGTTGTATATTCGGCCGCGTGACTAATTTGGCGGGGATGTCGCTGAGTATTTGAATAGGGTCCAAACGCGTTTGATCCGCGTAATAATCTCTCATGCGAATTATAATCTAGTTGTAAAATAATGTCCCAAAAATCATCACTTTCAGTATTATTTGGCCCAGTCTGCGAGACTGGTGAAGAAGATGAGGAACTACTACTCGACGATGGTTTAGATGTACTTGGTATTGGCTCATCATTATTTTGTGGCGTCTGTAACGGTTTAGTGCGATTTTTCAAAATTGCCAAGAAACTGGTCGGATATATTTTCGCGATTGCAATCAAATGATCCAAGACTTCACAACTAATCGGCGTTACCGACTGCGGATGAATCGAAATTGGTAATCGATCGGTAATTTTTTTGTCTTTCGGATATTTTTCCACCAGACTGAAGACATTCGCCGTCGAACAAATCGATGGATCTACTTTAATGCCAAGCCACGTTGGTCTTTGTCCTGATCGAGGATTAAATTTTGTACAACTCTTATTACATTTGTCTAGGATTGAGATTAAAGATCGGATGATCCAGTCTCTAGTTGGTATATGCACACACAGCTGTCTAATAATTCGCTGTAACCGTAGGTGGTAGAATCGTGTATCAATTTTAAATATTAAAACTAAAATCGATGCGATCGATTCATGGTCCAGTAACGGTGATAACCGTTCTAAATGTGTTGGTTGGATTGATAAATTTTGAACAGCCTCGTTTGAAACCGAATTAGAATTCCAATTACTCCATCGTGTCCGTGGCGCATTCTGCCGTCTGTACCTTAACACGGATGGAATTGACGATGAAGCCGATGATGATGTGATTTGTGTAAGTAATCGGTCTTGTATTAGCTGTCGATTTCGCACCTCCCAATTTTGACGTAACGTTTGAGCTTCGGCTGCAAGCTCCGGTGGTAAAACCGATATTTGAGATTCTTCCATATCGGTAAGTATCGCTTGCCTAAGTGTTGGATTTAAATTTTGGAAAAAAGCTGCAGCATCTACAGGATCTTCTGGATTAGTGGTGGCGGCCGCCTGCCTCTGTAATTCAATTCGTTGCTGTGCTAAAACTTCTTCTTGAATATTGGGTGGAAGCGCCGCCAAAAATTCTGGATTAACTTCAACAATGGCCGATTCATTTTGTGCGGCAGCTACTGCCGTATTCTGTTCTTGTTGTTCCGTTCTTTGTCGATTGCGTTGCATTCGCATATGTTCATTTAGTACTTCGGCACGCATTTCATCAGGTAACGCCGCCAAAAACGAGGGATCTACACCATCCGGTATTTCAATATCACCTAATATGGAACGCAACGAATCGTCGATCATCTGATTAGATTGATTGGATTGTTGTCGAGACATTGGAATCGACGATGTAATTTCATTACCGTCTCCACCAACCGCGCCATCTTCATCTTCTTCATCGTCATCATCTCCATCATCTTCCTCGTCGTCTTCCTCTTCATCCTCATCCTCATCATCATTATCCTCCTCTGCCTCATCATCATCTTGTTGCTCTTGTTGCATTTGTTCGGCGTCGGCACGAAGTTGTTGGAAAAATAATGAAGTAGTTTGGGTCCATTCGTCATTCGCCCGAACCCCCGTGTTCAAGTTATTTTGAATATCATCAGCTGCTGGCAACAAGGATAATGGTGGCGTGCGTGGAGTCGATATAAATGGCTGAGTATCTTCATCATCATCCTCCTCATCCCCAAGTGGGTTGCCATGGCGAAGTTCGTTGCTTTGATGTAAGTTCAATATTTCGTCAATTTCGTCGCTAGTGCTCTCAAAGCTCACTTGTAATTCACCCTCTTGCATCTCACCATCTTCATTACTTAAATCCATATCTTGATTTTGAGGTTCTTCTTCTTCTGCGGATGATGATATATTCGAGTGGACCCGGTTTGATTCGTCTGAACTAATCGGATTTGATGGACCGCTTTCAGCGCTGCCAATCGAAGTTTGTGAGGGTGTGACGCCAGATGGCAAATTAAAGATCCGGTATATATCGCTTCGGGGTAATAGGTACTCATTTGAATCATTATTTTGATTTGTAACTGTAGTATCACTGGCGGGTAAATTTTCTCGACTGTTGGTGCTACGTTGCGAACTCATAATAGATCGAACTGATGCCTCGGGTAACACTACCATTGGCACCAACACTGAATCACTAGTATCCATACGACCAGTAGGTCCTGTTGCGTTTACTGGTCCAATAGCTGCTTGTTTTTCCTTTCCTCCATTACCCGTATCATCATTTGAACGTTTCTTTTTTTTCGAATTTAATTCAGCCGCATCCATTTGTCGAACTTTAATCAAGTCGGGTATCAACCGATCACATGCCAACAGACATATATCTGACTGAGATTCTGAACCAAGTATTTTAGCTTCTTCGGTCCACCAATGTAAAGCGGTTGGCGTTTGATTAAGAGTAGCTGCAAGACTTCTACCAAATAAATACCCCGCATGATCTACCACATCTATTGATTCCTCATCATTACGCGACGAAAAAAACCCTAATCCATTATTATCCATTAAAACTACGCGCGTTGCATCTCGAAAAGCTTGGGCTGCAACAGCTGCTCTCGTATTCTCGTTTTGAGTACTTGGTGGGCCAAGTAGCCTTTGTAATATTACAGGAGTTTGGCTTAAATTACGAGAGTTAAAATTGAAGTATTGGTAACGACGCTGGTGACGTGTCAATGATGGCCGCAATTGATTTCGGGCATTCGACGATGCTGAAGCATCAGTATGTATGCCACTAGGAATCATTGATCCACCACTATGCGATGATGGTGACCGACCCATAAGTAATGGATGGTTGGCTATTGTACCTTGATTTTGGTTTGCTTGGCTCGATGGATTTACGGCAGTAGCAGGCATCCGATCGACCACATTCGCACTAGTTGGAGCAACGCCTACTCCGCTCATTAATTCATCTGATACCGGAAACACATAACGTCCAATTGGCGCATGTTCAGTTGGGAGATTATTCAATGAAGCCGAGGTTCCAGGATTCGGTGCACTGCGATTCGATTGAATTATATTAGTACCACCACCGCCATTAGGATCGGGCGTAAATTGAATCATTAATATATCATCTTGACCTCTTTCCAAAAGATTCGGGGACATACGATTTCTGAATATGTTATGTTGATCAGCATTTGCACTCTGCTGTCCACCATTAGGTGATAAATTATGCTGACCATAAAATTCAATATATTGCCGTGTTTCCTCGTCTACATCCATTTCACTGCGCTCTTCCTCTTCTTCATCTTCGTCATTTTCATCATCATTCTCAACCTCTTCCATATCACGCTCATCATTATCGGTTTGATTCGAATCGGAATCGCCACCCGATTCGGACGACGTTTCCACTACTGGTGCTTGAGGTGGCTCTGGATCACCGCGACTAGTTTGATTTATTATTGACTCTCGCCGTGGGGTATTTGACTCCAAAACATGATCGTCAATGGTAACATTTTCGTTACCCGAATTCCGATCTAAGTAATCATCAATCATATCATCAAGATTCGCATAAATTTGTGGCTCTGGTGGTAGATTTAATAAAATACGAGTACGAGGTTGATTCGAAGTCGATGGAGTCGGTATTGGTATGGGCACCGAACCGCTTGATGATGTTGTGGATTGTTCCTCGCGACTTTCTTGAACTGTTGATATTGACGTTGTGCACATAGACGAAGATGGGGTTGGTCCATGCGTCACAGAAATTTCAATTGATGATGGCGCTGATGGCACATTGCGCGTTCTAGCCGAAGAATTACTTGAATTTGAATTCGTGGTCAACAAAGATGGTTGATTTGAAAGCCGTATTAAAGTTTCAAGAGGCTCTAAAATTGCATTTATTGTATTCAGTGCACCTGGCGACGTCAAATCTATTGATTGTGATGCACGGGCCAAATCAGTTAAAATGTGACGACGATGCATGATAAAGAACAATGTTGAGCGTACGGGAAATGCCGCTTGAAATTCAATATCAATCGGGTTAGACGGATTTTCCGCAGGACAGCTTTCGATCATCGTTTGTATAACTTCACAAAGTAGGCGAATTCTAGTGTGCTTAATTTTTGAATCCGGCATTGATAAAGCCCGGTTTAATGCATTTCGCACCTCGGTCGTGACGATATTTAATACCCGACAATCTGCCGATGATGCAATCGAAGCAATCACTAACTTTGCCGATGACGAAGAGTCCCGATCTTTCTCAGTATTCATAATTGGTAATAGGTAATCCAAAATATACGATAACGACGACATATTTTCGGTAAATATTGGACAATTTTCAGGTGTATATATAAATTCAACAATCTCAACCGCCACAGAATAGTATGATCGAATAGCCGCTGCCAATATTTTAAGTATAGCGGATTTGGATAGTACACAATTGTTCTGATTCTCGACAAATACATTTTCGTCATTCCCTGTCGCATCGACTTCCTCCTCAATTCTTTCAATATTGCTGCTATCTTGAATTTGGTTTCCACCCGAACTCAGATCAATGCTCAGGTTAAATTTATCAAAAATGCTTGTATTTTTGCTAGACTCGGCTTCCATATTTCCCAGTATTGTGTTTTGATCAATAATTTTAAAATCATAATCGACCAATGAGATCATGAGATCTTTAATTACTTGAGTGAGCAGCCAGCAGTCCCGTTTCACAGTTAAATTAAAGTTTAACGCAGATTTAACAAAGAGCCGATTATCATCGGGCAGGACCAATGATGGCGATCGCAATAAATTTACATCGATGCGTAACAGTTCACGAGACGCATCCACCCAAGTATCAGGCTCCCGTAATACAGCTGCCCCCATTTGTCGTGCCAAATAAATCAATTCTTTATATCCAGGTGGTAAAGACGGTAAGGTTCTCGATAATATCACTTGTTCCATTGCTATTTTGAGAGTGGTGGGCTCTTCAAATGTATGTCTTATGAGTAATGTAGCCAGAGTGATAAATCCTAAATAGCTAGAGTTTTGATTCAGCGACAGTAGAATGTTTACACCACCTTCACTCCCAAATAGCTTCGCCATTTCGTAGTCCCGTGTAAATCTTAAACAGACTCGCATAACTGCATGTAGTGTATCCCGGTCGATGGGTAATTTCATAAGACCAACACTAGCCATGACAATATCACGTATGGCAATTTGCTTCAATACTGGAATTTTGGAAATAATTTCTGGTAAAATTTTTGCAACTCCGCACTCGATTGGAAGAGCACCCTCTTCATAGTCAGTAATTCTACGACGTGTTTTATCCGCGACAAACATAATGCCTCCCGTTGGTGTATTACCTGTTTGAAGTTTCTGTGTACACGATGTGCCAGAAGTTGTTGATGCCACAGACGATGGTGACGAAGACGAAGAGGATGATGTTGATGACAACGAGGAATGAGTTGTATTAGATCGTTTAATAGTACGATCCGGTTTCTCATATTTCTCGTACGATTTTAACGAAAGTATCACCGGACGATGAGTTCCTGTTTCCTCATTTACTTGGGTCATACAATTAAAACTGATGGAATAACGTTGCCGTCCACCGGTTACCCGTACTATAGGCTGTCCACCCCAATACGCTTCATTTATCGCTTTATTAGCGGTGTCTGAATATGGATTCCATCGGCCCGTCGATAAATCATACCATTTCCATACTCGACTCGTGGCCCGATGCATTGCAAAACGATTTTGTGTGATTTCGGCAATTTTTTGATAAAAGTCAATTAAAAGAAACAGAGGGGCTAACCATTTTGGCGTTATATTAACTTCGTTCGCTGTACTGCTGCTACTGGATGAACTATCATTGGTATTATTAGTAGAGCTTTGTTGTGGTGCTTGTTGTTTAGCGCCCGTAGTATTTACTAATAACGGTTTCTTGGAAATTTTACTACTATTTAACTTAACATATTTTGTCATCATTTTCTCTATTTCTGACAGTAAATTTAAAATTTTTGGAATGGTTCCGTGTCCATGCAACGCTAAAGCGCACGGTACGCGCATTTCATCTGAGCAATGGCCTTCAAATAATAATGTAAATAAATGTATTCGGACTGCTGCTTTCTTGGCCAGTTCTCCGCTGCACACCTCATCAAATTTGTTTATATCTTTCATGGCTTTCAAGAGTTTTCTTACGTACTCGTGGATTTCGACGACGTAAATTCTTAAAATATTATCACGAGCAGATACACCATTCCTTTGGATTATTGCTGTAACCAGATCACATACACGATACACTGATTCGGGCAATTCATCAAGTAAACGTATGGTCGCAAATATTGCATCGACGGTGAATTCATCTAGCATTTCTGAAGTTAGATGCATATCTACGAATTCATCTTGAGAATTTTCCTCTTTAGGACTATTACTTGTACTATTTGTCGCTTCAACACCCAATTTTGCAGATGCATTTGTACTGCTAGCTTCAGTCACGGGAGTTGCCGCACCTTCTTCAGCTGCCTGTGCACATAATAGTATTTCGGTAGCTGTTTCAACCACACCACCTGCACGTTCAAGCGCATCTTCACACTGTTTCTTAGCAAAGCCCATGTCCATAAGCTGTTTTACATTTTCTGCAGAAACTTCTTTGTTGCGTTCCTCAAGCCGTAATGTAATTATTCCTTCACCTCGTATAATGTGTCGTAAAATCGAGAGCACCGATTCGGTCATGCGTACTCCGTAAATTTTTAAAGGTTTGTAACCCCATATATATTGAATAGCCGAATAAGCTAAGCTATGAATATTCTTTAAATAGCTAATGCAATCAAATTCCGAAACTGTCGGCGGAGTAATGTTTTGCCTATTTTTCTGTCCACTTGAAGACATAATGTGTGGGGAATCTAGAATAGCCCGAGGATTCGATAGTTTATCCAAAAGCACTAGCCACGAATCTAAAAATTCTCCTGTACCATCGGGTAAATCTGGGTTTTCAATAGCACCATCAAATTTTATTTGACCACCACGTGTAAGTGCCCATTTAAACATTCGGAAGAATGCTACTAATCCACCTTCATCTACAAATTTCTCTAACATTAAATGATAAGCGTATCGCTTATCGTCGAAAAGCATTGGGCTCGTAAATCCAACCGAACATATTAAAAATGTGAGCTTTAATTTTGGTATCGGTGACGGCGGTAATTTTTCGAATGATAGGCCATCGACTAATATATGGCTTAATACGCGGGCAATTTCTTTTGCGTTTGTATGTGGTGTCGGTTGAAAATTTTGCCGACGTTGCCGAAATGGGGCGCCAACACATAATTTTACTAAAAGTCCAAATAGTTCGGCGAGCGCGCGACCTAATCGAGATGACGCACCTAGTAATGCCTTGATATAACGCAGCTGCGCAGGCGTTGGTGATATTACTTGACGTTTCATACTTGATTGGTCATCGTTTTGCGGTGCTGATGTTGATGCTTTTTGCTGCGATGCAGATGATGATGTATTTGGGGATGAGGTCGTTGTCTGGGCTGATGTCTCAAATTCCATACTTCCATTTTCAAGAGTTTCCACAATTTTGGCTACGCCTACACGTCGATTATTTAAGATTATTTTATCCCATGTTATTTCACTGACACCGCGGAAATCATCGGGTACTAATTTTTCCATATCTTCGCGGGCAAAATCGCATCCAGGTGGAATTATATCATCGGTGCATAAAGCTAAAAGCAATGTACTCTCCCAAACTAATGCGGTGTACAGCTGAACTAAATTCTTTAACAATTTAATTCCATAACGAGTATTACCGCCCCAACTGTGTAACGACATATGTCTTACTTCTAACTGGCCCGAACGACACACATGCACCAACATAACAACATAACCGTGTACAGCGCTCATTGCATGCAATAACGGTGTATAAGTTGCACTCGAAAACGCACCTTCTATACTAGGACAATTAGCCAACTCACGTAATAGCACACTCCCACCAGGAGATTCCAGGTGCCCGGTTAACGGTTTTAATTTTTCGACAACGTCGGCCAAATCCTCTAATGCATATCGTAAGACCCGTGGATCATGAGATAAATTCTACAACAAATAAGCAGAGATTAAATTGACAATTAGTAATAATGTATAAAATAAAATTGTTTAAAGGATTGAACCAGATAAAACCTTTACAAAAAGGTACTAAGAATTAAAAGGAAAAGCAACAATGCCCGTACTATGAGTGTTGGACAGATATACAGCAAGACTTATTCAGTAATTTTGCACAGTAATTATTTGATTAAATTTATAAAGATATCTAATATATATTTAATTACTTTGCAAGATCATAAAAATGTTAATTCAAAAGGTTTTATTTGTCCAATAAGGTTCGTACTCACCATTATCGATTTATAAACGGCTGCAACCGATTGTGCCGATGCAGTGATCGGTGAATCAATTGGAAGATTTGGTAGCGCCAGTATTGATAATAATGGAGTTAACCCTCCTTCATTTATAAATTCGATACAATGATCGTTTGTTGAATTATTACTTAAAATGGCATCGACGAATTTCATTATATTCAAAATATAATCTATCAATGGTATTGGAATTCTTTCATTAATATCTCCAGTGCCATCTGTATTAGTTGGATTAGTTCCTGATTGTTGAGAAGTATTTTGCTGTTGTGATTGATGTGCAGTCGATGATGTAGACGCTTCTTCTTCTTCTTCCTCGTCGTCATCATCATCATCATCGTCGCTGCTACCTGCATCCGTGTTCCCACTATTTGGATTTGGAGATGAAATATTGGAACTAGAATTCGCATTTGATTTGGGCGATGAAGGAGAATTCGACGATTTATTTTGCGCCCGCCAGCATATAAACTGGGGGTCAGTGCCAAAATAAACCAATTCCTGTAGTAATCGGATGACAGCTTTGGTTGCTTTCAGTCGTAAACTAGGTTGATGGCGCATTAATTCGTCCATCGCGTTTCCAAGGTTAGAAGCGGTATCACCCATTGGATCCGAACTACGTCGTCGGCGCATCGCGGATAAATATTTAGGAGACAGTAGCACCCTAAATAATTTATAAAATGGATTATATTTTACAAACGCTTCTAATCCTTTCGAATTCAAACAAAGTGCGCTGAATACATTTGGAAGTGACCCTAACACTTCTCGGGTGGCTGGTACATCCTTCTTTAAAAGAGCTTGTAATATCACATCCGTTAAACCGATATCTTGAAGATATGACAAAAGAGAAGGTTCTTGAAATACATAAACAGTCACCACATCAGTGGCTAGTAAAAATAATGATGGTCCATAGTACTCGGCATTGCTAATAATATGTTGTAAACTTTTGGGTAAACCACCCTCCATCACATGCCGAATACTTTCAGCGAATGTTGCATCTTGAATCGCTTTCTTCAAAAAATTTAGCATTGATTTAAGTAAAGCGGCACGTTGTGGTAAACACATTTTAGTGGCATTTGTTTGTTGCCAATTTTTTGACATAACCGACGTATCCTGTATTGCCGAAAATGAATGCAAATCCTTTATCTGATCCTTAAGTTTTTTTAACAATTCATCTTGAGAAACATTTAATGGCTTATCGCTATTACTGTTACTACTACCAGCCGTTGAATTAGGTTCCGATTCAGACTCGATAACGACCGGCTGAGTTTGTGATTCTTGATCCACAACCATTTCTTGATCATTTGTATTTAAATTATTAGATGTTGTGGTAATTTCATTTGGTTGTTCCGTTCGGCATATATCTATTTCCATTTCAAGACGTTTAATAAAACTAAAAAGGCCGCCATAATTTTGAAACGACACCATATCAATATTCGTGATTAAATCAATAACACGAACTGCCCGAGTTACGAATGTTATGTGTTCTAGTTCAGTCCCAGGCCAATTAATCACTTTCAGTAGGCTATCCATCATGCCACTTGCAACCAATGCTTCACCACCAGCCTCATAACTTGCCAAATGATATAGAAAACTAAACAGAGATGTTGCCAGTGTCATTGGAAATACCTGAATGCCTTGCTTTTCGGGCGGGTTAATTAAGTGTAATATACATGTTCGAACTAGGCCTGGTAAAAATCCATGATAAGATGATGCCCCGGTCACATCAATTATGGTAAATAATCTAGACCCTGGTTTTTTGGGGAAATGTGGATTTCGATCTAAATGTATGATCGATGTAAGCGTACGCAATGCAGCCGCCTGTATCTCAACTAATTTTAAATTTTCGATTTGTAACAGATCGACTAATTCTTCCATAAATCCTGGATATAAATGTATTTCGGGATTTATTAAGGCGAAATTTGAATATACTAATATGGAGAGTGCTTGTAAACGGGCTTGCACAAATTTTAATCGTAAATTGCGATCGGTAAAATATAATGCCGCTCTAATTCTTGTATACACATGTATTTTTTGATCACTAGATATTGATCTTCCCAGTCTTTGGCAAACGTATTCAGCCACCATACGTGGATCACTATTTATAGTTTTTAATTCCGATAATGATATTCGCTCTGATTTATTATTTTCACTCACTACTTCAAAATATTGGGTATGATATGGGGAATCGATAAATTCCTTTTCTTGACAACAGTCTGCTAGACCAAATCCCTGTTCTTTGCCGCCCCATGATTCAGCCAAATAACCAACTCGACTCAAGAGGGTATGTTTTTTAGTAGCATTTACACGCGATATAAAATTACTCCGCTTCGAAAACATATACAATAAATTCAAAACGACAAGTACAACGTCCAAATCATTACTTTGTAAAAGTGTAATCAAATGTTCCACAGAATTATACAAATGTCGCGAAAATGAATGCTCTATGAGCAGGGTTGTAAAATTTAGTACGAGTACGACTAACTGTTTTTCATCTTTTGAAAATTTTCTATCAATTGCGAGAATCCATTCCGAATTATCGATTTCAGCTGCTTCTTCTAATACTGTATCAAATAAATCGAGCACCTCGATCCAATGGTACAACTCGCATTTTCCAAATGTCCATGTTTCTATATTTTTTAATTCGTTGCGTAATTCGTGGCGTCCGCATTGTTTTAATTTATCAATTAGGATTTGACATTCTGATGGGACCTCAGAAGTACCTTTTTTTAAGCGATTCGTATCAACCTTCATTGTTCGATGTTGTTTTAAAGCTTTTGATTGTAATTTGGTGAACCTAGAATGAAAATAAACATGAAATCAGATTTTGGCTCAGAAATATAAGATAAGATTTATACAACGTAGGGCACAATTGCGATCCATTGATTCTGTCTCTACATATTACAGTCAAACGACGAGTTTACAACAACATCGTAAAGTAACAATTCTATACATGAATTAAATGTATTAGACCCATCTTCAACTACCACATTGTAAAAGGGATACCGGAAAATCAACAATCTTAAAAAACGAACGTATGAAAACGGAAGGATCAATTCTTTCAAAAATTCATAAAATCTTCCGAGGAACCGTAATTGAGCCATATCATTATTATTAGGCCAATTAATCCTAAAGGATCGTACACCAAGAATGATTCGCTTTATCAGTAGCGATCAAGATGAACAAACATAC
Source organism: Nephrotoma flavescens (assembly GCA_932526605.1). Taxonomy (NCBI): domain Eukaryota; kingdom Metazoa; phylum Arthropoda; class Insecta; order Diptera; family Tipulidae; genus Nephrotoma; species Nephrotoma flavescens. The sequence continues at coordinate 15,340,213 of OW052223.1, forward strand.
AAGATGAAATATGTTTCATTTTCGTCGTTTTGAGCGCATTACGTCACTTGTAGCCAACAAAACGGAAATTTACGTTGTGCAATAAACGTATTTTTTTAAAGAATTTTGATAAACTAAACACTTTTTTATGGTTTATCCTTTACATTTTTTTTAAATACAAATCAAGGTTTTAAGATAAAATATTGATTGACCTAAAGATAAAATATTGGGTGAAGTGAATAAAAAAAAGTAAATACTTTTTTCAAGTAAATACTACCGAGTTAGTGAATAAAACTTACTAGCAAAGTTTAAAGCAAGTACTTACTAATTTAACAAAAAATTTCCCAGCATTTACTTAAAAAATGTGAATAAAGATTACCTTTTACTTTTACATGACATTTCATCACTTGAAAAATACAAGTAAAATAGATAGCAACTTTCAATGGTTAAAATGAGTAATTTATTACTTTAGTGAAATTAATTTAAGGATAATTTTATCGTCCGCGTAAATACAATTGTTTAGACAATTACTTAAAAAACTATTTATCGGTTTACCAAACAAATGAAACGCGAGGTGGTAAAATATAAAAAAAAAATATACATAATTCGAAACATTTTTACGCTGCTTGAGTGATTCGGGTTTTCAAGAAGGAGTAGGAGAAGATTGAACGTCAGACTAAATATTTTCTCAAGTGCTAGATAACAACGTGATCGCAAAATCACATGAATTTGTGGTATTCGCCAAGCCAAAACTGATCGAGATATGATTCCCGGAAAAGATCGATGTTGATCAATTTCCGCAATCAGGAAAAATGTTGAAGCTTCCGAACGTTATTGTGGCACTCGATTACACGCTCGTTGAGTTTTTGAATCATCGATCATTTTCACCATTGCCTTTTTTATGTTCGTAAGTTGTCATTTACTTAGCACAATTTGATAGTTTTTTAGCACGGATTTCTCTTTTACAATTTCTACTTCGAAAGTATCTATTTTAATATCTAAGCAATTATTATTCCTAATTGGACCACTCTCTAATCGGACCAATTCCAAATCGGACCATTATTCGTGCAGTAAAAAATAGTTTCTAGAATAGAAATACCGCTGTAAAGAGGCCTCCTCCAAATAGGACCAATGGACCATTTATTAATTTTTTTTGACATTCATCACCCCCTAATGGGACCAAAAAAATGTATGTAGGTACGTCGTGGATTTCCTTATATAGAGATATGTACCATATATACATAACTCGTTTGGCTGTATTAGAATATTGCGTAAACACAAAAAGTACAACGAATTGAACTTAGCAGACAAATTACACTTAATCCAAACTGCAGGGAGCGAACATTTGTCACAACGAAAATTAAGTGAAAAATTTAATATTAGTAAAACACAAGTTCAATGGATATTGGCGAACAAGTTGAGTATTAAGGAGTCAGTTGAAAATCGAACCCATTGAAAAGAAAGCGAATAGCCCCTTTCTCAAAATTCTGGATTCTCGACGAAAAACTTTTTCGATGGATAATGATGGCCCGCCCGTTCAAAAAATGTACCTATTTCTGGCACACTTTTGCAATCTAAAGCGTTGAAAATGGCTGAATTATTGGAATTGGCAGATTTTGGAGCATCAAATGGATGCAAAAATTTAACGAACGCCACAAACTTAAATTTGCTTCCTTAAGAGGAGAACGTGCATCATTTGATATTAATGTCGTACAAAAAAAATACCGGGCTACTTTAAAGGCTTTAACTCACAACCGTGAAACTAAAAATATTTTTAATTTGGATGAGACTGGACTCTTTTTCCGTGCAACTCCATCGAGATCATTAAAGTTATGAAATGAAAAATGTATTGGAAGAAAATGTGTAAGGAGCGATTGACTATTGCTTTGTTATGTAATATGGTTCGAAATAAGGAACTTCTTCTCCTCATCAGTAAATCGAAAAAAACACGCGCGTTTAAAAATCGAAACATTGAAGAAACGTTTGGAATCTTCTCGCGATATAATAAAAAGATTTTCAAAAAATGAATTAATAAATTCAATAAAAAAGTTCAAAAACAGAAGCGACAAATTATTCTGTTCTTATAGACAACGCACCTTGTCATTCGGACAAGAAATACAGAATTGCAGCCAGTAGATCAGGGGATAATTAGAAGCTGCAAAATAAATTACCGAAATCTTTTAATGAATCGATTGGTTGTTACCAGATGAATCAAGTGGAATCGAGGACTTATCCAAGAAAATCAAATCCTTAGATGCTTGTTCATGGTTAACAGAAGCTTGGAATAAGGTTTCACCTGAAATAATTTCGAATTGTTTCAGGAAAATGGGATTCACCGATGTAACAGTGGAGTCTGAATTATAAACCGAAGTGCAAAAAAACTGAAAGGATATGCTTTCTTAGAAGTTATATCACTTGGAAAAAGCGGATCAAAAAGTAATTGAAAAAGAAGTTTTAATTTTAAAGCACTATCAAACATTAAAATTGCGTATCGTTCTTACGATGTAAACATTTTATGTATGTACTGCCTTGTTATGTAGCTGTACATACCTTTTGTTTTATGTATTTTGAACTATTTTTTGAAATATTTACTTGTGAGTACGAATTGAAATAAAACTCACCTGAAAGTTTTGTTTTAACTGTTATGTTTTTTTTAACTTTATTTTTTTTATTCCATAAACGGGACCACCTCTAAATCGCACCATTTTTATTTGGTCTGAAAGGTGGTTTCATTAGACAGGGTAGACTGTATATGCAAATTATCACTTATTTTTAATAATAAAAAAATATGTTTTACTGTAATGTCACTTCAGTCACAGATTAAATTTCTTCAAAGTAAATACTAGAATAATTTTAAGTAGTAAAATGTCTAAAAAGTAAATACTTTGAATATTTCCCAGTCGATACTTTAAAGTAAAAGTAAAAGATTATTCACACAAATCTGGTCATTTACTTTTACTTAAAAGTAAAAACTTTGAAGTAAATACTTTTTTTATTCACTTCGCCCATTGATTTTTTCTGTCGGTGTTGGATTATGTTACAAATACCCATTTAACATCAAATGGGTTTTAAATATTACATTCAATATGTCACTTCAGTATGAGATAGTGTTATCTTCCCGTTGGATTACAGCTGATCCCCCGAAGTTCTCATATAGAAATTGTGCGGATTTCCCATCTACATC
>OW052223.1:15348375-15466875 GCA_932526605.1 Nephrotoma flavescens
TTTACTCACTCATTCTGTAATCAGATGTTCTATTTGTATTTTTTCCGTTTTTGAATTTAAAATTTCAAAAATATTAAAAATAATCACGAATAATTTCTTGAAAATGACATTTTAGATTTTTTCTAAAATGATTAACATTAAATGATTTTTTTAACGATTCAGGTAACTTATTATACACAGACGGACCGGCGAATCTTATTGACTTCCTTCCAAATTCAGTATTGATGTTACCACAAGAAAGATTTTTGCCAAATCGAGTGAAATGTTCGTGTTTAGTTTCGATAGAATAACGGTATTTTAGAAGTAAAATATTTTTTTTGTAAAAACATTACTTTTAAAATACCGTTATTCTATCGAAAACGGATCGAAACGGAAAAAGTGATAGTTACAACATGTCGGCACTGGTTTCATTCATTATATCCGAATCCCAAAATTTCGTCAAATTCAGCTTTGTGTACCATCATTTGTTGAGAGATGGCCTAGTTCCATTGAGCATTGTTTTAGAGTGTCAATTCAATTCTGCATACCATATTTGACAGTAATTGGTTGAGGAGTGGTAAAGCTCCATTGAGCATGGCATAATATGTTCTGTGCAGTATAATTTACTTGGTAATTAAACGAATATTTGTTAGTGACCTAAATTAATAAATCATTTGAAATGTTTGCGAAATAAGCTAAATTTATGTGAAATATCCAATCCGGTAGTTAATCTGGTATTGAATAATATTGATAGTTTTCCGGGAACCATTGCCTTTGGGATGCCTCACATATTTTTTTTTGCAACTTTTTGAATTTTTATGGCTATCTCGTGATTGCCAATTCAAGAGTTAAATACTAATAAAATTTAGAGTAATTTTTAATATAATTTAAATAATTATGTTTCCAGAAAATTATATTGTAAGGTGTGGAATTGCAGGAGATTAAATTAATAAATGTTTATATTATTTAGGAATCCGAAAATTTTAATTTAGAATTAAATTTCAGGAAATTTACAGATGTACGTGAAATAATATTTCTTTGAAATATTAATTGGATGGTTCACAAGCCAAACCGATTAACTCCATTTTATGATTTTTTTAAATTTTAATATCATAGCTCATGATTGGCTTCTAACTATATATACATATTCAAAACAAATTTCTGTAATAATAAGAGTTAACACCACTGAATGACAAAGTTAAAAGTAACTAAAGTTGCAATTTAAAACATTTTAAAAAATCATTTTTGTATTTTCTCATTTTTCGCAACTTCTTGTTTTATGGAGGTTAATCGTTTTGGCAAATGAAGCTAATGTTGATTGTGTAGATTAGATTTGTGTTGTCACTGTGTTATTAACTATCGACTTTATCTAGGTGTCTGTAACCATGCTGATACAATCAATCAATTTTGTTTAGAAAGCCGGAAAGCATTAATTTAGAATTTAATTTCAGGAAATTTCAGATGTACGTGAGATAATAAATTTTTTCCACAGGTTGCTGATTTAGAGAAGCAATTGTTGAAGACCAATACCATCGTTATCCATTAAACCTATTAAGCATTTATCCTCTAGTAAATTAGAATTGTGTAGTGCCGTACGATCGCTAGGTGTCTGAAACCGGGTCGTTCCGTCCCAAAAAAAAAAACAAAAAACCTTTCCTATCCTTCCTAGTGTTATGTGTAAACAGGCTGTAGGAATAGACCCGGCGTTATCCGGGACACTTGTCAAGTACTTGGTCGTACAGTCCAATCAATCAATCAATCAATCAAAGTACGCCATTACATACTATGATTTTTTACTCACACATTTGTGTGGTTTGGACTTTAATTTAGCCATTTTTTTGGTTGAAAAAGGGATATAGGACTTGTGGTTATCAAAAGTAAATTTTCTAAAATATATCTTCTGGGTGATAAAAACCAAATACCTTATATTGACAGATTACGTCATGTCAATATGCAATTTTGTGGATAACATACGTATAGATGCCCAGCTGATGTTACTTCTGCTCTCAAAGAATACTACCCTAACATCAATTCCATGAATACAGTAGAAACTTCTATCAAATTTATAAACCAGTCACCAACATTGTCGTCGTTACCTGTGTTAGATGACGCATTCTATCTAACTTTTACCAAAGCTGGTAAACAATTAATCTCCCAGCTTAAGATACCAGAAGCCAGTAAAGTCATGACGATCCATGAAGCACAAGGTTTAACTCACCGAATGTAATATGAGCTGTTCGATAGTATATAGCATGTCATAGTTCCAATTTCAAAACACACATTTAAATATTTTTCAGCAGTGGCTAATGATAGACTACACTCCCTTTTAATAATATCTCCAACCTATCTATACTACTACCCAAAAGGTAAATCAACCCATGTAATTCAAGAAAAGATTGGTTTATGAGAAATGTGCAATTTACTATCAAAACGTAAACATTATGAAATCAAAAGCATCTAAGTTTTATAACTGTGAAACTTCATTAAAACCCGGCATAAGGAGCAGTGAATTTTTTGGTCATGATAACGTTGTTTACCGGTCTCCCGAAACTAGCTCAAAGAAATCGGGTGGTAGCGTACTGATAGCACTACATTCTACACTCTGACTCCAGTAATTTTAACCCCATCGAGAGTCAAACAATAAATTGTCGAAAAAATAAAAATTAACCAAACAAATTTAATCAAATACACAAGCACATGTACCACCTCAATCAAATAGTGATCATTACGCAAACTCGTCAGATTTAGTTCTTGTGCTTGGTGATTTTAATTATCCAAATATTATCTGGAATTTGGACCCTCAAATAAATTGTATTTTACCATTCAATATAACAACAGATGCGGAATGTTTATTTGTGGACGTCATGCTTGGTTATAATTTGAACCAAATAAACACCATTGATAATAATCGTGATAGATTATTGACTCCTAGAAAATTTCTGACTCCTAGAAAATTTCTGACTCCTAGAAAATTTCTGAAATCTTTGGATATTGTATTTGACTGAACTAACATGGTGAGTTCAGAACACCTACAACCAATCAAATACTACAAAGTTATCTAGAATCCATCAACTGGCAAATGAGAATGAGAGTTCTCAATTCCAATGATATTGTGTGTGTAACTTAGTTTTTTGGATTTTCTAAGAGATGGCGTATCTTTTACAATGACACCTACGGCGTTTTAAGTGTTGACATTATCATTAAAATTTAGTTTGTCATAATTCGTGAAAGCGTAAACAACATATTTTTTAATCTCGTTTAAACATGTCAAATTTCGTACCAACAAAACAGCATTTGCGGGAAGCATTTACTTTTTTGCTTTAATCAAAAGAAAAAGCTGCTGAAAATTTTCGTTTGCTTCAAGAAACTAATGGTGAACATGCACCAACTCAACAGACTTGCGAAAACTGGTTTAAACGATTCAGAAGTGGTGATTTTTATGTCAGTGGCAAAGAACGCTCTGGCCAATAAAAAAAAATCGAAGATGAGGAATTGGAAGCATTACTAAAGGAAAATTCAGCTCAAATAGATAAAGAACTTGCAGAACAGTTAAATGTCACTCAAGCAGCCATAAGCAAACGTTTACATGCCATGAAAATGATTCAAAAAGAAGGAAAATGGGTACCACTGACTGAACCCAACATTGACAATCGTTTAATGGTTTGCAATTCTATGCTTATAAGAGACACCGAAGATGGCACTTTTTGTCTCAAATTTTGACTGGCGATGAAAAATGGATTTACTATAATAACCCTAAACTCAAAAAATCCTGGGTTCATACAGGCTAACCATCCACATCAACAGCAAAACGGAACATTCATGGAAGTAAAAGGTAATGTTGTGGATATGGTGGGATCAGAAAGGAGTGGTGTACTATGCGCTGCTAAGACCGAACGTTACCAACAACAATTGATAGATTTGAACCATGCATTCAACGAAAACCGTCCGATCCCAGCAAACAAACAGCGTAAAGTGATTTTGCTGCACGACAATGCTCGACCACATGTTGAAAAACAAGTAAAAAATATGCTGGAAATATTTAAAAGGAAATTCTACCGCATGCCCCCTATTAACCAGATTGTGTCCCATCAGATTACTATAAATTTGTTCCGATCAACGCAAAGCAATCTTCAAGACCAGCATTTCAGAGGTTCGACGTATGAATTTGCATCAAAAGCCAAACAATTTAACAACAGAAATAAACGTGTTTTTTTGCCAAAAAAATACAAAAAAGCTAAGTTATACTCCCAATATAAACGTTTCCGTTGACAAATTTAATGACATTATGCTGCAAGGCTTTGAACTTCATGTACCTATGTACATACTGTAAACCACAAAATGTTCACTCTCATTGGTTTGATAGACTAGTTAACTTAAAAAATCGGAAAACGAAAGCGTACGCCAAAATGTTAAAAAGCGGGATAAAAGCGGACAAACTACGTTTCTACAACATAGTAACGAATTTGAAATATATTTCAAATCAAAATACAGGTCGTATCGACCAAATTCACGAAAAAATCAAAGTTAATCAAAACAATTTTGGAAGTACTTGTAAGAATAAACGCGAAATTGAAGGATACCTTGCTAAAACGATCTACAATAATACCTGCTGTTCGCGTCGTTTTTCAATCAGTCTATAGACCATGCGTTACTAGTGGATTGTACGAACAACCCAGCAATAACAACATATCAATAACTCGACCTATTATTCATTAATCATTCCTTAAGCACCGGCGTGTTTCCCGAAAATTACAATAGAAAATTTCAATTTTTCGAAAAATTTCAATCGGGTAAACGAGATGACATCACGCTACAGAGGAATATTAACCTAGTTCTGTGTGTGTCAAATTCTCATGAAACTTCGCCATAATGTTTACTCTACTTTATAAATGTGCACTATCTATCGGTTGAGAAAAATACATCATGAGAATTTTTCCACTGCTCGCGAGCGTTTTTTCATAAATATTAATATTCTCAGATTATCTATTATCAGTATTTTTATATGCAGAAAATGGAAATAATATTCAGAAGAAAAAATTTAACAAATTACAATAGAAAGTGAATTAAATTAGTAAATATGAATGATAATGAAATTATTAATTAGATTAAACTATACAGGTAATTAACACAACACTTTATTAAATTAAATGGTATTGTGAAATTTAATAAATTCACAAATTATGTTCATATTCTTAAATGACATCAAAAACACAAAAGAAATCAAAACACGTACACCAGTACGTACACCATACCTACTATGACGTTCCGGTAAATTCCCAGTGGAATGGAAAAAAGCGTACAAACTCCATAGCCTCCTGCACCCAATATGGATTCTGTTCGCTTTTTACAATTCAACTTGAATTTTACCGAAACGTCATAGTAGTGGTGTACATATTGGTATACGTGTTTTGTTTTTGACGTCATTTAAGAACACAAAATAATATGTTAGATACACAATATATAAATTTATTAAATTTCACAATATTTAAATTATTTGTTAATTCCCTATAAATCTAATTCCTAGTAAATAAATCTAAAAGTAATGTCATTATCATTCATATTTCCTAATGTTCCTAATTCCTAATTCACTTTCTAATTTGTTAAATATTTTCTTCACAATATTATTTCCATTTTTTGAACATAAAAATATAGATCAATATTAGTAGATAAACTTGAGAATATTAATATTTATGAAAACACCTTAATACGATTTATTATATTTAAAATTTATCTAAATATTAAAAAAAAATTACAAACAAAATTCGCAATTATTTTCTTATCATCTGTCATATTTTCCTTTCCTGAGGAGTTTGAATCTAAATAAGAGACGGAGTGGACGTGTTTTTCTGTCGCTCCTCATTTTCAAATAGAATAATTTTTTGTGTGTACTAAATAATATGTGTTGAAGTGATAATTTGTATAGTTTTTTTAATATTAATTTGCGTAAGATGCACGTGCAATCGTTTAGAATATATACATAATTTATACTATTAATTTCGTATATATTTTGATACCATTGCATGAATACATACTTGCACATTTTGGATCTAAATTACTATTTATATAAACTAAATTTCACGTGAAACTAACGGATCCAAAAGAGAAGTTTTTTGATTTAATATTAATTTTTTTGTATTATATTTTATTATATATTTCCTTGTGAGTGCTTATATTCTTGAACATAGTATATAAACAAAACAATATATAGCACACACAAGGATATCCAACATATATTTTGTTTGAACATACACGCGGTTTTATATAAAGTTGGAGTGAGAGAGTGGTTGGTTTATGTTTGTTCTATTTTATTTTGTTTTGCGTTCTCTTGAAATTTAACGATCACAAATATACTTGTTTTGTTTTGCTTGAAGGTAAATGAATTTGTGAATGAAACAGCAATCGATAATAACATTCTCTTTTCTCGATTTTTGATGTTGCGCTCGATATTGTGTTCTACTTTGATTGCATTAATTTGTATTTTATACGTACATGTAGTACGTACGTTCTACTCACAAACACGGGATAATCATACGAGTGTTTATATGTAGGTTTATCTCTTTTCGTTTTCAATTTGTTTCAATATATTTACTCGTTTTTCTAGTCAGCTTGTTTTCGTGTGCATAGCTGGCTGGTGATGAAAATGATATAAACTTATGTTGTTGCTGCGTGTGAATCGTCCGTTCCACACTATGCTTCTTGAAAGTACTGCTTGTTGCTTCAGAGTGGGTTGTCAATTGTCATATATGGATCTCTATGTATTTTTAGTTGTAGTTATCTGGGATGAATCCCCGAAAAAAAAAATGTTAAAAATATGCGCAATTGGATCAGGTTTTATAGGTAAACGGGGAAAGAGAACTACACAGTGTGGAACGGCGGAATGAATGAGTGGAGGTGCATTGGAATAATTTTGTTTAAGAAAATAATAATAAAAAGAAAAAGAGTTTAGAAATCTGATGGTGTTGTTGGACGCTATCAAGTTATTAGAAATCGTGACTTAAAGATTTGGATCTGCAGACCATCGGATAAACATTTATGTTATACATGTTATTATGTTATATATTATATTGAAGCCTTATCATTGAAAAGTTAGTGTTTTCAACTTTCGGAACTATGAGATATTTGTCTTGGCTTATTAACTTCATATTTATTTATGATTTTTCCAATTCAAACAAGCTAACCAAATACCTCCTGTAATAGAATGTTGTTCGCGGTGGCCTTTCCAAATGAATTTATATTATAATTTTACTAAGTTTGAGTAGATGTTGGTACCAGACTATTCTGTTCCAAATTAGGTGAATAAATGAATATTATAGGTAGCTCTATATGACACACTTGAGATTATATTAAAATATAATTAATATTTGACCACGTGGACTAAAAATAAGTTTTTTAGGTCATCATATGTATAAATACATGCTGTCGGGTTTTTAGGAACAAGTATCTCTCGGGTTAAATGGTGTTGGGTTAGTTTTTAGGCGAACATATAACAACAGTATAAGATGAGACGACCCCTAGATGCCAATGGAAGTAATTATTCCAGTCGTACTATTTATGACTGATGACGATAAATACGTATGATGAAAGTTAGAAGTTCCTATACCATTTCCCAATTAACACAAACTAATAAACTAACAAATTCTCTTCCAAGGTGTGATTTTTATTATGACTAACTTAACTAACTTATTAATGTAGTTAGATAATAATAGCTGCGGTTATCGCCCTGGTTATTTCTGTGATTAACATCCTATCCCGATAAACCATTCATGTCGAGGATGCAGGCAGGGCCTGGGCCCGCATAATTTTGGAATATGGTAAGATGCAGGTTTTAATACTGTATCACGCATATTCCAGGAATGTGCTATACATACCTAGGATCACCATTATGGTTGGCCTGTACGTCTCTATCATATCATATCATATCATGTCATATTTTCCTTTCCTCGCGAGCAGAGGAAAAAATACTCATGATGTATTGTTTCACGACCGATAGTATCATTTATAAAATCGGACAACATGTTGGCGAAATTTCATGTGGATTTGACACACACAATGATAGAAAATGATAGCAGCACACAATATATTATACACTGTATACGTGTACAAAATTCAAATTGAATTGATTGTGAAAAGCGAACAGAATCCATGTCCTGGTTGAATTCAACAGTATATTTTACTTAACGAGATAGAAAAACACCATCTAGTTGATGTAGCGTACACGGATTTTCAGTAAAGCATTTGATTCTATCTGTCATCATAAAGCACTCCATACCGAAAAAATCCAAATGGCAGTGATGAAAGCTTTGGCGTTTGGATCGGGAGGTACCGGGTTCGAATCCCGATAGGGGCAGGATGCAAAGGGAATTTTCATCAACAGATTACGATCTGTGATGAAATGGAACACATCTATGAACACCGTCGGAGTACAAAACTCATAGGCCGCCCATCTTCCATGCCAGTGTAGGCTGGCACGGAGCTATGCAATAAGCAGATGGTGATACAGTCGGACCTATAGCCGTACGTTCTCGAATTGGCTGGTAACAACGTAAAAGTAAGAACGGAAAAAGCAAACCGCGAAAGAGTTGGAAGAGCCCAGAACAGATTGCAGGGATAATAAAAAAAAAGCACTCGAGTTTATTCGCATTTGGGTTTTCACTCGATTACATATAAATTGGTTTGTCATATCTATCAAACAGGCGGCAGTTTGCCTAGTTTCATATACGGTAGTTGACTAAGAATAAGTTTATAAAACAAAAATGTCTAGTTCATAAACCAGTTCCAGGTCGATTTTGTTCATATGCGATTTTAAAATACACACTCGTAAGGACAAGATAAAATTCGCACGTGTATGCTTCCTTAGTTTAAAATTAAAAAATTATATCTACATATTTATTATCCCCTACTATCAATATCGACGGATTAACAAATTATCGCTTAATAATACAAATAACAATGTTGCATACAACTGAAATAAAATTATTTTCATTAAATTTAAAACAATAATAATAAGTTTTATTTACAATAACTTCTTTCTAATGGAGTCTATCGTATCATAAAATATTTTCACAGCTCATTCATTAGGTAACATAGGACACAAAACAATTTTTTTTAAAAGAACACAAAACAAAAAAAAATATTTTACGAAAAGTTAAAACCATTAATTATGTTGATCTTGCTTCTTATTTACAGTATGTGCAACAAGAGCGTGTACGGCAAAATCCTAAGTAAAAATAAAATTATGATTTTTTTTGTTTTTATTATGAAAGTTTGTTGTATTTTCTAGGGCGCTATCAACTAAAATATAGTAAAGTCATCATTACTGTTAATAATTGCCTGACTTCTTTTGTCCATACTATCAACTAATTTTTCTGCATACCCAAGTATAACAAGACGAAACTCAAAATTGAGCTATCGTATTTGCCTTCAAAATAATAGAAAAAAGTCGAAGAATCAATACTTTAGTATTGGTGCGTATATGTATACTGTCCTAAGAATAAAGAACGAAATTTTATTGTAAACTAAGAATGGAGACGTCATCATACTTATAAGTGATGTGAAAGGCGTAGTGCAGGTTTAACATTTTAATTTAAAATGTAAGTATTACAAAATTGAATACTTACTAAGTAATTAATTGTCTGGATATTAATGGTTTAAATTATGTTCATCAAAATTTCAGCACAAAACTTAATTCAATTGGTGGAAATATTGAAATTGTTATCATGAATGAAAGTGAACTGTGCATAATACAGCACATAAAGTGTATATGGCGTGTTATAATATATCAAAACATAAAATATGGAAAAAATCCAAATAGATAATATTTTTCATCAACCAACAGATTTATGTTAGTCGTATGGTCAATTTTAATGTGAATTTTAATAAAATTCTTAAATCGAAATAATAGTTTTTTAATTCCACCAGCATCTTGTCCCCTAATAATTTCGGTTGTGTCGTTTCACATACACACTTACCAAAAATTGTTCCCCCAATTTTTATTTACACACATACATAAGCACAATTCTATTGTATCAAGTTTCGTCCAGTTTCGAATAATCGCGAAACTTTTCATACAGGATCTTATTCGAAAGTCGAAAGCAAAACTAAGTCAAAGTCGAAACTAAATGTAAGTTTTTAATTCGAGAAATGACAAAAAAATCGAATTTTGTTATGCTTGGGTACTGTGGTGTTACATTTTTCCATATCTTTCAGACCACTCGCGCTCAAATTTTTTATGTGGTACACTTTCAGCTTAATCTGTATGAGTGTCCATTAATTTTGATCGAATTGGAATTAGGTGCCTGAGACGACGAATCCAATGTTGTGATGCCCTTTTTGAGTTTAAATTTCGAACAGAGTAGGTGATGGTGTTTTGGATCGTTGTCTTCTTGCAAGATCCAATTACAGCTCACCGCTCTAAACCATTTCAGGATAGATGGTAACAAACCTCGTGAATAAATTGTATTCATGAAGTGCGTTTAGGTTCCGTGTGGAAACGATTAATTTACCAAAACCTTGCTTGGTGAAGCATCCGCATACATGGAGCTAGGGCGGGTGCTCCACAGTTCGGACAATCCTTTTTTTTTTGCTTAGTTCGCCAAACACGTATTTTAACATTAAAACCCCAAAAGGATGACTCATCGGTAAACGTAATATTCGGTTTTGTTTTTGTTTTTATGTTCATTCGCTCACGATAGTTGCTTTTCTATGTATTTTTGTGTTGCCAGTGATTTGACCAAAGTATTTCCATATGCGTAGCCATGTTTTTTCGTATGGTTTTTGGTAAAATACTATTGACCTCATCCTCCTTTTTTGTAGTGGTTCGGATTTTGCATCTATGTATCTGGCAAATCGTGAACATTTTTATACATTGAATAATGTGTAATCCTCTTCTGTACAAATGTTTTCGACTTTTTTATATAATTTGCTGCACTTGCAAACCGACATTTTTGGTCCTTTCGTATGTGCACTTAAAAACACCGCTTCAAATCGTCTTTTATAAATCGCAATTATTTCTTTCATGCCTGTGGCCCTATTCTGGTAATTCCCAGGGAATGGAAATTTCAAATTTTGTAGCAGTTTTATTCCCTTTTCCCCAAAAGTGTATTCCGGCTTTTTATACCTATTTTAGCAAAGAATTAACTGGGAATAGAATTTAACGGAAATTTATTGTATTTAACGTAATTTGTGAATTATGGCTGTAAATTTATACTAAAAATTAGTAATATCAATTAGAAATATCAATATGCAATTTATTTATTTTTTTATTTTTTTAAGTAAAATTTGATTAAAATATTAATAAAAACCAAGTAAACGTAGTAAACTATTTTTAGACATTTGTTTTCTTGTTTTATTACAGTCGCGGGTCGACCTCGAGTAACTAAATTGTTTTTCCGAAAATTTATTCCCGAATCGCCAGAATTAACTTTTGTAAAACGGGGAATTGAGGAAAATTTCTGGGGAATAGCTCCTACAAAAATAAAATATTCCACTGGTATCCGCTAAACAGTTGCAGTTAAAACTAATGATTGTATTAGTGTCCAAGAGGAATCAATAGAAAACCGATGTAAGCCCCTCCCATATTCCTATAGTTTTAAGTATAGTTATGCCGTACACGCTCTTGTTGAGCATACTGTACGTTTTTATTCAACAAGTATGTATGTACATATACTGTAGCGGCTCAAAAACCTTTTCACTTCGTGGCACTCCTCGTGGCAAAACTATTTATACACCGCGCCGCTTAATTACGAGGCATTGCTCGTTTTGCTGAATATAGCTATTTCGCCACCTACAATCTAATTCCGCAAATCTCGATATTTATCGACAATCGATAAACATCGAGATATTTATCGATGATCCCAAAAACGAAACCAAGAAACGAAAAAGGAACCAGTCGCGTTTAGAAATCCAAGAGACACGGTCTCACACAATAGATAATAAAACAAGTGTAAAGTGCCGAACAATCGTTCACACCATTTTGTGAACTACCATAAAATAATATTTTATAATAAATAATAAATAAACAGTTTATATAACAAAAATATAGTGAGTGTTAAATTATTTAATAGTGAAACCCCCAATAACACCGCTATAATACTTTAACATGTGCATCCCAGCATGTGCAAATCGTCGAAAATAATGATCGATAAAAAAATTTAAACTTCGTAAAATTTTGTTTATGAAACGTATAGATGTCACGCAAAATTGTTGTCTTAGCTAAACTTTTTTAATGAAAAAAGTGTCCACATGGTGTGGGTACTGTGCATTGGTTAACTCTTTAAAAAAAAAATTGTCGAAAAAATTTATATGAGATCGGCAATATTACATATATTTGGTAATAGTTGGTACCACAGCCGGAAAATAAACATAACGATTGTATGGAAGAAAATCAACTGTTTACTTTTGAGAAACATGCGAGACATCCTTTTCTGCACTTTGGATATTATTTTAAAATGTACCACACTGTAAAAATTAAAACATTTTATACAAGTAATAAATGAAATAAATATAATATGTACGTTCACTTCTAACATTGTAAATTATTTTAATTCATTAAAAAAAACATTGTTGAAAATAAATCGAGTGCAAAAGGTTAAAATCTTAATTGAATTAAAGTTAAGGATTGTTTTTAGAAATCCCAGTAACTTTTTAAATCCTAAAATAACTAAATAATTAAATTCTATAAATATAAAATTCCATAAAAACATAAAACGTTATCATAATTTGTGTAAAATTTAAAATATCATATATGATTAACTTAAACAAATTGAGAGCCTCAATTATTGTCAAGGAGGCATAAATTTTGTAAACTAATATTAATGCCCTGTCCCGACGATTTTGCTGATTTATTTTGACAGATATAGCAAAAAAATTAAAATGTACAAAAAATAATTAATTTTAATGAATTATTTAATAAATAAAAACATAAAAATGTGTCTTGAGTTATTAAAACACGATGAAAATTTATTATTGTAGCTGGAGATGCGCGAAATGTGCAAGCTACAACTTTTTTATGCAAGATACACCTCAATTAATCCTCTTTATAACGGGTTATCCAATTCGACGTTGATAAAGTAGAAATCTGTATACCGACATCTGTCAAAGATAAACGTCAAGTACGCTGTCATTTATTTAGTTGACATTCTGCCATTTAAGAATATTGAGCATTTAACAATCGACCAACACGTTAAAATTATTAAATCTTATTATGCTGATTTTTCGAACAAAATTTTCTTCAGTGATGAAGCTCATTTTTCGCTTGGTGGATACGTTAATAAGCAAAACTGTAGAATTTGGGGCTCAGAAAATCCACAATTGATTGTAGAGAAGCCATTACACCCGGAAAAAGTCACTGTTTGGTGCGCATTGTGGTCTGGTGGTGTGATTGGGCCGTATTTTTTTGAGAACAACCATGGACGAACCGTTACCGTCAATTCTAAGCGCTATGGCCGCATGTTAACCGATTATTTTTTTACGAAAATCGAAGATTATGATCTTGACGATATGTGGTTGCAGCAGGATGGAGCAACCAGTCACGTAACACGAGCAAATCGAGATCTTTTGCAAGAGAAATTTCCTGGACGTTTGATTTCGCGATTGGCTGATGTCAATTGGCCTCCAAGATCCTGTGATTTAACGCCTTTGGATTTCTTTTTGTGGGGCTACGCGAAAGATCGTGTTTACGCAAACAATCCTCAAACTCTTGACGAATTGAAAACTAATATTCGTAAGGTAATGGCCGAGATACCGCCCGAAATGTGCCGAAAAGTCATTGAAAATTACCTCAAAAGAATCAAGGCCTGTAAGAAGTCCCGTGGAGGACATTTGAATGATATCTTGTTTAACTAAAAATGGCAAGGATCAATCTGTAAAATGAAATAAAAATTACAATACATTCCGAATATTTTGTGTGTTTTTTTTAAGTTTACTTTATCAACCTCGAATTTTATAACCCTTATCTCTAAAATATTTTTATATCTCTAAAATCTATTAATTATATTAATTTATTAAGACAATACATATTGTATTAATAGTTATTAATTAAGTGGAATATCATTAATGTTTGAAAATTATTGATAATGTTTGATAATTTGTTGAATTTTTCATGTTTACATGATCAAATAAGTTTTTTGCTTTCAAAATAAGTCACCTCGATAGCAGACTTATTTGAATAAGTCGGTATAAGCAAATAAGTCGGTGTTTGGGACACGGCCTAAGTATAGTAAGTTTTTTTGATATATTATTCTTTTAATATATTATATTATTTACTAAACAAATGTAAAAACTGGAAAAAATTTTATAAAAAAAAATTATGGATTCGGCCTTGATTCGGATAATTATCCCGAATATTTATACCACCTGTGGTGCCAGTTGAAGAAAAGATCGACCTGTTGCGTGAAAGTAAACGAACGTTTGTGCATATTTCTAAAGTCTGTCGATCATTTGGAGATAACTCTACGTATGCATCGATAAAATCAGGTAAGGAGTATAAATTTTGGAAATTTTTAAATGCAGGATTGTTTACTCTCAGTTTTTAAGGAGGGGGAAGCTAAATTTTTCCGAAATGTTTTTTGTTTTCCGGAATAAATTTCACTTTTTTTTTCACTCAAGGGAGTGTACGCCTAATATATTATTCAAGTCAAACAATATGGGTTTATCAACATCATCATCTTCTGATTCAGAAGATTCTACAACATAAATATTTCAAATTGGACAGATGAGACAACACAACTTACTACCTTGTGGAATGAAGATACTGCAGAAAGACAAGACTTTCATTTTGATTGGTCTTCAGTGGGTGTAGCTGATGATGTGAAAACCTGTAATACTCTGAAAGAGATTTTCGATGAAATTTGGTATACGGAAATAATGCATTTAATTGTTAGTTGCACAAACGAATATGGGATAAATTTGTTGTGACTATCACGTCCATGGACGAGAAATTACCGGATAAAGAGTTTAAAAGAGTTGAAGTTAACTAAGTTTGTTAACTTACAGGAAATGGAGATATTCTTTGGCCTTTATTGCAGTCTCAAATAAAGACACCTACAATTCGTTTAAACTGGTCTAACAATCCATTATATGATCATCCAATTTTCGGGGCATCTATGAGCCTTGTAAATTCTATGAGCTTTGTACACATGATGACTATGCTTCCAATCTAGATATATATAAAGGCAAAGTAACAAATGTGGTATCTTCCTTATCTGTAGTGGATTCTGTGGTTATGAACTATAAATATTTATTTATTAGAGTCATTCATTATTTATGGACAACTACTATAATAATGTCGGACTGAGCAATTGATTATTTAGTTTTAAAACTCATACCACTGAAACCTTATGTATCAATCGCAAAATGAATCAAAAAGTCGTAATGCAAAAAAAATTGAAAAAAGGATATATGGAGAAGACAAGGCAACGTCTATATGAGTAAGTGGAAAGACAAGCGGGATGTGCTTTGTATCACAACGGAAAACCATCCGAATATAATTGAAGTGCAGAATAAATATAGTATCTCGAAGAAAAACCCCGATAGAGATGGCTAATTATAACGCAAATATGTCTGGCATAGACAGAAGTGATCAAATGATATCATATTATTCCTCACCTAAAAAATCTATACATTGGTACAACAAGAAGATTCTGTTTCAACTATTAGATATTTCTATATGGAATTCTTATTACATTTATAAGATGAATGATTCAAATATTAATTTCCTTGATTTTAGAAACAATTAAATATGATTTTAAAAATACCACAGAATTCAAATGGTCGTGACGTTTTGCTTGATAATGGCAACTCACAAATGCGTGTTATATAACTCCGCCAACACATTTTCAAGATGCACACTACCAGGAAAAAATTCCGTCACCTTTAAATTACAAACGTAGAACATATTTCCTGAAGTACAAATATTGTTACAGGCAAAAAATAATAAAATTCACATCATACCGGTCAGAACTGTGTAAATAAACCTCCACTGTGTCCTGGACAGTGCTTCCGACAATGGCACTTACCTCCTGAAGATCACAATAACTCCAATTCGGATATGGAATACTAAAAACATTCAATCATAATGATGTACAGAAATATTTAGTTTTGTTTTCATATATACATACTACGAAATTATAGATTTAATTAATTTTTTATATGTAAACGAATAAATTTCTACTATTAAATAAAAAATGTACCTAATGAAAGTATAATAAACTTTTTTTTCTCATGTATTCTATGAATGAATGCTATAGCATTCACGCCATCCTAGTTGAAAAATATTATCTATATCGTCGTGGATGCTATAACGGTCATTGTAAATAAGGGGTAAAATACGATGTTCTGACTACTCTTATAACATGTCTAATCAATTGGAATAATTGCCTGTATATTTTTGCAGCTCCCTGAAATTTGTAGCGTCCGCGAACGTGTTAATATTAATCTATTTTATCTAACATATCTGTCCAAAAAGGCCAACTCGCTTAAGTCACTTTTTATAGTTGAAAAAAAATGAATGGAAAGAGTGATTTTGGAACTTCAACCCAATATGTTCAAGCTCCGTTCATATCGGAACCAAAATGTGCACAAGAGTTTAAAATGAAAGAGGAGTTTGTATTGAATCGTTGAACAGTTAAAATCGAAAAATAATTGTGAGCAAAAATAAAAGAAATAAAATTTAATTAAAAGTAAATGTTATTTATAAAATAAGTGATGGAATGTGCAAGTGTGGAGTGTTATTAGTAAGAGTAGAAATGAAACACTTGAGTAGCTTGTGGATATTTCTGTAATAGGAGATACCACAGGAAATGTGTGCAATTAACAGAATATGACGTAACATTAATTTTGAAAAATAAATATGTGAAATATGTTTGTGCATAATTGTGGTGTTAATAAAAATGATTACGAAAACATTATGAAAGGTCTTC
Source organism: Nephrotoma flavescens (assembly GCA_932526605.1). Taxonomy (NCBI): domain Eukaryota; kingdom Metazoa; phylum Arthropoda; class Insecta; order Diptera; family Tipulidae; genus Nephrotoma; species Nephrotoma flavescens. The sequence goes on from OW052223.1 coordinate 15,365,271, forward strand.
AAAATCAAAAGGTGGCTATCGATAATTTGGATGATAAGTTAAACAGTGTGTTGGATGGTATGAATAAATTGATTGAGAAAAGCATGAAGTGGTTCAAAAGGCGATAGATGGGTTGAAATGTGAGATGGAAATGATAAACGGAAATGTGAACAAGAGTGACGGTAAAAGTAAAGCAAGTTATGCGGATGTGTTGCAAGTGCGTAAGGATATTCCAGCACTCATTATTAAGCCGAAGGAAGGTGAGAAGGAAACTTCTTCGGAGAATACTAAAAAGAAGCTGAAGGAAGCAGTGGACATTGTGTGAATTGAGAATAAAAGATTTCGGAATATAGACTTAGTCTTGGAAGTAGATCCGGAGACACACAAATAGAATGTTGAGTAAGGGCGAGGTATACTGCAAGTGGAGCTGTGCCAAGGTAAAAGACTATGTGTTTGTGGGGTGACGGTCTCTTTATCGTAAACAATTTATCGTGTTTCAATTTAACGTGAACATTTAATCGTAGAACAGTTTATCGTGGACACAATTTACCGTGGATACAATTTATCGTGGGACAATTTATCGTAGAAAGGTTTTATACGTGGTATCAAAAAATTAGTGGGATTCTTTAATGATTTTTGGAAGAAGTTCTGGAATATTGCCATGTGGGACGGAACTCGGTAGTTTCTTAACCGATTATGATGGGATTGGATATGTTAGATGGAAATGGGATTATTGAATGATTTTTGGAAAAAGTTCTGGAATATGGCCATGTGGGACGGAACTCGGTAATTTCTTAACCGATTATGATGGGATTGGGTATGTTGGATGGAAATGGGATTATTGAATGATTTTTGGAAGAAGTTCTGGAATATTGAAATGTGGGACGGAACTCGGTAGTTTCTTAACCGATTATGATGGGATTGGGTATGTTGGATGGAAATGGGATTATTGAATGATTTTTGGAAGAAGTTCTGGAATATGGCCATGTGGGACGGAACTCGGTAGTTTCTTAATCGATTAAAGATCCCTCCTACGCCCCCCGAAATTAAAATCTAAAGAGCCCCGCAGGGCTACGGGGAGGAGCGTAGGTGTCATTAATAGATTCTATATAATCCGCTCCTACGTGCGGCACGCAGTGCGACTCCCACTCTCAATTTAATATATTCATAAAAAAATATTAAATTTCATTTATTTTTAAATGAGATTCAATATTTTTTATTAAATTTTGTTTTAGCACGTCTTAACGTATTTTTTAAAGTTTTAGTTCGTTTTTATTCCAATAGATGGCGCTAGGTCTAAAATGCTAAGCAAAGGCCATAAATCAAAAAGAGAAAGATATGTCATGTAGAAGAAATCTCTTCATTGACACCAGCACTCGTGTCTATTTTTTGAACCCAAATAAAGAACGTGTGTTTGTTGTTGTTCACGTAAAATTGAAGATCGGCGCATTTGTTTTTATTTTATTCGTAAACTTAAACACATGTGTCGGCGCGACGGTGTGACGAAACACGAAACGAAATGGAGAAATATTATTTTGTTTAGTAAAAATATAGAAAGGAGAATTGAAGGACGAACAAATATCTATGTATATAAAACAATTATTTTTGCTTTTTAGAGAATATTATGCAAATCATTGTTCATTTTTTCCTTGAATGTATGTGATATATATAATAAACGTTTATTTAGTACGTCACACATTCAAATATTTTTGCTTTCGAAATTGCCGTAAAAGTAGAAGACATAAATACATACATAATAATACATGTATGTATGTAATGTATATTGTTTCTACAAAATTATTTTTGCTCGCCCTTTAAATATTATGAACACAAAAACGATTTTTTTTTTTAAATTACTATTTTATTTTACATTGATCGTGTACTTCATCAACTGCAAAATATTCTAATGTTATTATATAGATGATTATTAATATAATATACAAATTATAATAGTATGTTATATAACATACATTAATAATATTAAATTTGCAGGTAGCCCTTTTTAACGATTTAAATATGAACTGGAATACGGTCAAATTAAATAAATCAGAAATTTTTAATATTTTTTAGCGGTTGAACAGATGTATGTAACGAAAGTTTGATATCTGGAAATTTCATCCTTAAATTATTGCTGATTACGAGTATTTTGTCGAAGGAATAATTTCAACTTGGTTGGTTTAGGTGGGATTATTTCATTTATTCAAGTGATGTTCTGAAATATGGAAACTGTTTACTAATTTTTATTCGAATTGAAAAATCTAATTAGATTGGCAGGAAATAGAATTTTTGGTTTTTTCTTAAGTTGTGGAATAAATTCAAAACAAATGGAAGTGGTCATTTCATAGTCAAATTTAGTAAATGATTATATACATATGTATTTGGCGTATTTAACGATTTTTAAGCATTTTTGTTAAAAAAATGCAACATGGTTTCGGTTTGCCGTCCGTCCGTCCGTCTGTGTCCACGATAACTTGAGAGCGGATGGACATATCACCTTAATTTCTTCACTAAAAGTTCAAGCAATTCATGGGAAAGAGCCCTATTGATTTGGACATTTTTGTGTTTTGGGTGTTTGGAGATATGTAGGGTTTTCTTAACCCCGCTCCTGAAAATTGATAGATTTTTTTTTTTATTTTCTGGGATTTGGTGGATGATGGTTTGTGTGGGGAGTGTGTGTGTGTGGGAACCACTCCCATGGAGGTGTTAAATGATGATGATATGGGTGGTGCGGTATACGGTGGTGCGGGCGAGATTTGGCGGTTTTGGGGGTTCGAATTGGATAGCTGTAATAATGTTTAGGTATGGTGATTTGCGTTTGTTTGGGGTCGGTTGAGTTATGGTGGATTGGGGTCGGTTGGGCTGGGTGTAGATGGGGTTAGGTGGGTGTGGATGTGGGTGGGTGTGATATTTGAAATACGCAAATCACACTGCATAGAAGTTCTTTATAGGCAACAAAAATGCTTATAGATTTCGGCTCCGAATCTTTCTCATCTTTTTGTTTAACTTTCTAGAATATCGCCAAACAATTAAATGTATAAGTTAATTAAACGAATTTTTAAAAATTGATCAATTAAAAGAATGTTGGGATGAAAATGAGATTTTATTATTTTCCAGTAAAATTCCATAATACGGATTACTTAGTCTCATGATCCCAACCTTTATACTATGTAGGTATGTAAAGCAAACTTTTGTTGAAATTTTCTGTAAACATTGCTCATGAACCCCTGCATCTCCGTTGCTAATCTTATTGATACAAAATGCATTGATATCAGAAAAACTTGTAAAAAAACGAAGAGGGAAAAATGTTGTGGCCAACACCAGACTTTATATTACCACGAATCTAAACATAGATCTCGGATACACCCCGCTTGATTTCTAAAGCGGAGAAACTTATCGGACTTTTGGTAAAACTATATTGATAATAAAAAATCATTATTCCTGCTTAAATTTCAGACAACGAACAAGGTCAACCCTTGTTGAAAATTTTACCTTTAAATTTATTTGAATCTTTTAAGTCCTTGTTGTTTTGTGTAAATGTAAAATTTTTTAATATCGTTGCAAAAATTGAAAAAGCTCCCAATGAAGCTGCCATTTCCGGTACACAGGTTTACAACAAAATTCGCAAGAATCTCCTCCTAATTAACGGAAATAATTTAAGTACAATGTTTCATTCCGAATATTCAATCCGACTCAACTGTAGATGCTGAATTTTGGTGAAATGAAGTTTTTTTGATCAAAACTCGTCATTTCCGGTAATATTTAAAATATGAACTGAACTATTTGTGTTTGAAATACAATTTACACATTTTTTTAAAAAGTTGTTTCGTAAAAGTTATATGTATAGGTACTTTTCAAAATACTTGCATAAAAAGGAAAGCACCGATGGAAGGTTTCACTTCCGGTGAACCGGTTTTGGCCAAACATCATTGGGGCCTCCCAAATTATAGTAAACGCTTAAGCATGAAGTTTCATTCCAACTAATCCGTTATCCTGTATAGGGACCGATTTTTTGTTGAAAACAGTTTTTTTGTCCAAAACAGTCGTTTTTGTAAATGCTAAATTTTTCAGCATCAGCAACATAATTAAAAAGCTCACGTGGAAATTACCAGTTTTGATACACAGACTTGCACTAAATTTCGCAAGAAACTCGCAATTAACTGAAAAATGTTATTATGCTCGTTCAAATGTCCGCCGCGGCTTTGCTTGTTGACACATTTTCAGGAGGTTCGGGTAAATCAGGCTGAATTTGAGGGATGGTGTTCGTTATGTTGACTTTGAGGGCATCAATTGTTTGACCTGCGATTCAAGCTAGCCCCAAAGGATAAAGCCTAAAGGCATTAAATCATGCGACACCTATGTCCAGTTCACGTCGCCGCTGCGCGAGATTACCATATGCTCTCATATCGCTCGTGCAGACTGATAATCGTGGCATGCGCTGTGACATGTAGCGTCGCCATATTGAAACCACATGTCATTGGTATCAATTTCTTCCAGTTTAGGCTACAAAAACTTGGGTCATCGATCTGTATGCCGTTGCCGGTTATGACAATGCCAGTTTTGGAAGAAGCACGAACCGGTGATTCCGCCAAATCAAAATCCACACCAAACAGTGGCTTTCTCGGGGTTTATTTGGTGGTGATATAACTCATGTGGTACTGTCCAAATTCGTCAATTTTTCTTGTTTATATATCCATTCATCCTAAAGTGGGCCTCGTCGAAAAAGATGAGTTTGCAAAAAATGAAAACACTTCTATGGAAGCTGTAACTTTTGATGGACCCATTTCGGCCAAACACCACTATCCAAATTTATGGTAGAAACTTAAGTATAAAATTTTTTTCCAATTAATCCGTTAGGCTGTACAGGGAACGAATTTTTGTTCATTTTGTCAAAATATTTCATTTCCGCATAAATTTTGCAAAACTTGGGGGGCTATTATGTACTTTTTTGATATCGAAAAAATTCAATTCGACGCGGATTTACTCTATTTTGAAACTTTTCGGTTTCGAAGTTTCGAATTTTTTTAGTTTTGACAGTGATTAAAATTAATTAAAAATAGTACAATAATTAAAGTAAAAAAATATTTTCATTCCAACAATTCATTAAAGATTGAATATGGACAGTATCGGTTTTTGCCCATTCAATTGATGGAGATTCTTGATGAAGATGACGTTACGCCCATGTACATATAAAGAAAACGTTTACACACCAATTCAAACGCTTTTGATATGAGTAATAAAAGGTAACTCGAAGTTTTTATTGTTACCATTCTTTATTAACAATTAATTTCTTTGAGATTTATGAAATTATTTCAGCTTTCGAAAAAAATCGAAATCGGAAAATCTTATAATAGGCGCTGGTATGGACCGATATCATATAATATAAAGTATACGCTACTAAGTGGACCGAAACAAAATTTGCAGGGGACTGATTTCAGCCAAAAATCATATGATTCTGTCAAATTATAACAAAAGCTTATGTGTGAAGTTTCATCCCGATCAGTCAATCCGTCTGGCCACTCTGGCCTGTAAAGAAGCTTGTCTGTTACTCTGCATATGCACATATACACAGATTTTTTTAACAACCACATTTTTTGACTGCGGCAATATAGCGAATGTTAAATCTGCGAAACTCGCAAGGTCAACATTTTTCAGGTTTGATAATCATATTTTCATTTCGGATAATTAGTGATTAATTCATTGATCCTAAACCAGCCGTGAAAATTTTTCCTTGTCACCACCGGGAATCGAACCCAGGACCTCCGGTTGCTGGAGCAAGCATGCTAACCACTTTACCACTTTGCCACCGAGGCAAATTATTAAAATGTACTGATGTAATTTAATTTTCATTCTTTTGGTTTTCAATGGATTTTTTTCGTAGATGTTATATAATCAAAATATTGCTGCAACTTCTCGTGTACCGATTTCGACCAAAAATCACTGAGATCTCTTAATTTATGGTAAAATCTTAAAAATGATCATCCCGATAAATCAATCTATTTGGGGTAAACAAAGGTTGAATTTTTGTTGGAAACAGTTTTTTGTCAAAAATCGTAATTTCTGCTTAAATTTCGGAAAGCTGAGCTGTCAACAATACCAGTGTTGCAAAATTAATTTAGAATCTTTTAGGTGATGGTCGTTTTTCTAGTAAATGATATACTTCTCAAAATATTTGCACAAGCTCCTATGGAAGCTGCTATTTCACTAGAATCTCCTAATTTATGGAAAAGCTTAAGTATGAAGTTTCGTCCTGATCAATCAATGAAAAACAGTTTTTTGTCAACCTTTGTGCCAACAAAACACAATTTGCGGAAAGCGTTTTGTTTTTACTTTAATTTGAAGAAAATTGCAGCTGATGAACATCGATTGCTGTTTGAAGCATTTGGGGAACATGCTCTACCAATAAAAACATGTGTGTACTGATTCCACCATATGAGTACTGGTTCCGACAAAACCGGAAAGGGTTTTTACATCAAATCGTGACGGGGGACGGGGGGCGGAAAGTGGATTCACTACGATAACCTAAAGCGCAGAAAATTGTAGAGTAAGCCCGTTCATGCATCAACTTCAACCGTCAAACCGAATATCATAGCAAGAAGTCAATGCTGTGCATCTGGTGGGCACAGTTCGGAGTGATCTACTATGAACTACTCCAGCCTAACGAAACCATAACTGGAGAACGTTATCAACAACAATTGATGCAATTAAGCCGAGTATTAAAGCCCAAACACGAATCACCCACAATACGCCAAAAGACATAACTACGGGGTCTTTCAGCATGACAACGCTAGGCCACATGTTGCAAGAGTCGCCCAGGAATCTTTTACGCGCTTCAATCGGATGTTCCACCGCACCCGCCGTATGCACCAGACATTACCCCTTCCGACTACCACTTGTTTCTGTCGATGACTCATGGCAAAGCAACAATTCACTGCTTACGAAGAAGCTATAAATTCGCCTCAAAACATGAGGAATTTTTTCGATGCAAAATTCGTATCCTGCCTGAAAGATGGGAAAAAGTTGATGGACAATACTTTGAATAAAATTGTACTAATTTCTCTGAATAAAGATTCAAATTTATAAAAAAAAACTCAAAACTTATTTGTACCCCCAATACTAAAACTAATGTTCTTAGATCATAATATTACCACGGTCGTGGTTTACGGGTTTCTCAGTATATTGTGTGCCGTCATGTCGTGTTGTTAGTCTTTGGGACGCTTATTTATATTTGTTGAAATTGTCTAATGCCCGGTTACACAGAAAAATGACCAACAGCCTGTTAACTGTGAGCCATTTAAACTTTTTTTATATGAAACCTGTTTCCACAATCAGGGGCCGAATTTTGGTCAAAAAATGGGAATAAAAATTATGAGAATTACAGTTGTTTTACTTACCTACTAGACCTAAAACATTAAATCATATAATTGTTTGATACATACAGCGAAAAAATTCAATATTTACGTCTAGTACGTATGTGAAACAAAGGTAAAACTCATAAATTTTATTCCCGGTTTTCGACCAAAATTGGGCCCCAGAAAAAAGTCAACGCAAACGTGATTAAATATATATTAGCCGTGTTTTGTGACGCTCATTGATCCGGATTAGTTCAAATTTTATATTTAAAACATGATCCAAATTTTGTTTCAGATCACAAATTTTGATTTTAAATCTAGCAAGCGCCTTTGTGTTGTTTCATGAAACATGAACTGAACTGGATCAGATCAAGCGTCAAAAACACAGTTTTTATTTCATGGAAATATTTAATTAGTTAAATATTTTTTAGTTAAAAAGTTATTCAATCAAAATTGGCCATTTAAATATTTATACGCAAGCTAAATATTTCCACAGAATAAAATACATTTTCCTTCTAAAAAAAATTATCTCACTTATGGCCGGTTGCACAGAAAAATGACTGATTTTGCCATGGGTCTCACAAATTTTCATGTGTTTTTTTTAACACGGATAAATTAAGAAATCAGAATAAATCCATCAACAAAAATGAATTTGATCTGATAATCGAACTTGATAAAAATTGGTTTATAAATGCCTAGTTCCAATGCTACAATTTCAAAAGATTTAATTTTAGAATCAAATTTCCGTCGGTCAACAAATTTCATTTAATCTCGCTAAGAAATAGTCGTTTCTTTTTAATTTGGAGTCGTATTTACGAGCTGTGCTTAAGAATAGTTAAATAATTTAATCACAAACAAAAAATATAAACAGAAATTGAATTTAATTTGCCCATATTTCAGTTCATACTTAAATTAAATCGAATGTTATATTAATAATAATCATCTTTGCAGTCAAAAGTACACGATCAATGTAAATAAAGAAACAAAATAGGGATTTAAAATTTCGTTTTCCTGTTCATAATATTTAAAGGGCGAAGACAAATAAGTTCGTAGAAACAATACATTTTATGTATTCTACTTTTCCTTTTAAAAAAAAAAAATATTTGAATGTGTGTACCTGCTAAATAAAAGTATATTACATCACATACATTCATAGGAAAAAATAAAAAATTAGTTTTATAACATTCGATCTCTAAAAAGCAAAAAAAAAATATAATGATGTAATGAAAAAAATGTCTGTTTTACTGTGTAGTGTTGTTAAGAATAAACTAAAACAAAATAAAAAATTGTTCACTCTTTTCTGTTTCATAACTTTTTCCTTCAAGTTTGCATAAAAATGCATGTGTAAAATAACAATGCCTTCTATACTACTGGCCTTTTACTACTCTCATTTTTCGCACATGATGTCAATTTAAGTCTATACCGAGACTGCGCAATAATAATTTTAGGATATTTACACTAACAAAGCAACTAGAGAAAGCAACAACAACGTCGACTTAGCGTGTCGTCATCATTTGGTGTAAGCGGCCAGTAGTTTAGAAGGCATTGAAAATAAACAGTACGGTACCATGCCATGTTACATTATTTATATACATACATACATATATAAATTAAAGAGAATGAGAGTTTGTTTACTTTATGCTACTTTGCAGTTGTTGTATTTGCCGATCTTATGTTAGTTCCAAAAAGTAATCTACTGGATGCATCGCTAGCCTCGCTTTGGATTAAATAAATAATTCTTATTGGATTATCTTGTTTTCTTTATTTATGGCAAAGGCACATTTTTTAGTTATAGACAATTCCGCTCTTGGTCAAAGTGGCGCTACCGTCGCTCAGACTGTCAACAAATTTGACTGCGATACTAAAGCTGTTCCAAACTGTTATACGATAATTTGCCCACGATAAACTGTTATACGATAAATTGCCCACGATAAACTGTTCTACGATAAATTGTTCCACAATAAATTGATTCCACGATAAATTGTTTCCACGATAAATTGTTCTACGATAAATTGTTCCACGATAAATTGTTCACGATAAACTGACAGTAAATCGTGTTTGTGAGCAGATGTTATAATTGTTCGAGTCTAAAGCATATAGCCAGAGAATGCCCCAGTAAAGACATTGTGTTGGAAGTGTGGAGAACAGGATCACTTGGCAGTAACTGTAACAGGGAGCAAGTGTGTAAACTGCGCGGAGGCGGCGGAGAAAATAAAGTTAAATGTAGACTGCAAGCACTCAGCATGGGATGATAAATGTCCAGCGTTTGTAGAGGGAATAAGGAGAGTAGTGAAGCGGACGGCAAAATCAGATTAACGTGGGAGTGTGGGGACAAGTGGGCATGTAATGCTTGTGAATGCGGCCGGCATATTAAGTAGATTGGATGAGATTGCAGAGGTTGTGAGTTTTTAAAATATCTGTGTTGTGTGCAACAGAAACCCATGTTTTAACAGATGATGGAGATGGTATTTTGCGAATTGAAGAGTATAGTCATTATAGATGTGATTCCAGCTCCAGGCACACAGGTGGAATTCTAGTGTATGTGACCGAGAAACTAGGGAGTAGGCTGATAAGTCAAGTTAGTAAGCCGATGGAGTACTGGATGATAACGGTAAAAGTAGGACGAGCAAAGAGGATTGATGATATGGGAATAATATGCTGTTACAGGTCACCAAGTGCTAGTGTAGTGCAATTCTTAACTGCCTTTAGTGAGTGGCTAGAGGGATTGATGTTGTTGGGAGCAGTGAAGATAATAATTATGGGTGATTTCAATCTAGACTGAGAGAGATCGGAAGAATATGTTAAGCGTCTTAAAGAAATTACAGAATCTTTTGGGCTTCGTGAACAGTTCGTGAAGGAAAATACCAGAGTAACGGATGCATCAAGAACGACAATTAATTTAGTATTTTCAAATAAGGAAGTGAATTGTATTGTTGTGGATACCCCAAAAATTACAGACCATGCGCTTATAATGATCAAGGGAGAGGAAGTAAATGGGAAAAAGGTGATCAAAAGAAAGATAGATCTAAATGTTGTCGAAGAGGAACTTTTAAGAACAGAGGATGGTGTACGAGAAGTCACTGGGAGCATTAAGGAGTGTGAGAAATTAAATTTATGGATGGAAGAAACAGTCAAAAGGGAACACAGACGAGTTAAGGATAGTGGACATAGCTAGAAGTTGTACATGGTTCACCAACAGAGTTAAGAAGGTTAGGAAGGCTAGAGGTGAGGCGTATAAGAAATTTAGAGTGATGAAGGAGAGGGAGAATTGGGGATTGAGACAGTTAAGGAAGGGCGGGTGGTGTATTAAAGGAAAAAGAACAGATTTGTTGCTGTGATTAGGAATGAGAGGAGATTGTATTATGAGAAAACATTAAAAAGAGTAATTGGATCTATGGGAAAGCGTGATATAAATGGAGTGGATTTTGATGGAGTGATGGTGTACGAAAAGATAGACATTGCAGACATTACAGGTTAAACAAGTATTTTGTAGATAGTGTAGAGGATATTATAAGGGAGATACCGGAGGAGCAAGACAATGTGGATATAGCATATGATGGAGGAATAATTGAGCATGTGGACATGGTGCAAGAGGACTACCTAGATAAAATAGTTAAAACGTTAAAATTGGCAGGATGCGAGGGTAAAATCTGTACGTTAAATCTGTAAGTGGGGTGTTAAGCTGTAAAATGTTTACGGATTTGTGGGGGGTTTTAAGAGGATATGTGAGCCGCATAGTTAATTTGTCTTTGGAATATGCAGTAGTTCCTACAAGTTTGAAAGTATCATGTGTAGTTCCCGTGCCTAAAGTTATGAATAGTTTTCGGATGTCGAATTATCGTCCTACTAATATTTTGCAAATCTTGGACAAGGTACTGGAGTCAATAATTTTCAATAAGTTGCTCGGGCACATCGCTGAGAATAATATGCTATCTGGGCACCAATCTGGTTTCAGAGAGCGGCACTCTACAGAGACAGCGATTCAGATGGTGGTGGATTGGAAGAGAGAGGGAGAATGGAAAATCGACAGCAGCAATTTTCCTTGATTTTAAAAGGGTATTTGAAACAATTGATAGGGCAAGGTTGCTAGGAAAATTAAACAAATATGGTGTGAGGGGCGAATTGTTAAGTTGGTTGGAGTTATTTATGTAAGTAATAGAAAGCAGTATGTAAAAATAAAAGATGTATGCTCTGATCCTGTAGATGTAAAGTATGGAGTGCCACAAGGAAGTAAGCTGGGACCATTTATAGTATATATAAATGATATGCCACAGATTCTAAATAGATGCAAAATTCACTTGTTTGCTGATGATACATTGTTGTATTTGTCGAGAAATGATTTGGTCGAAATCATAAATAGTATGAATGAAGAGTTAGGTGAAGTGGCAAAATGATTTCGTATAAATCAGTTAATGTTAAATGTACACAAAACAAAATGTATGTATATAGGGAATAATGTAGTAAATGGAAATATTGTTATAGATAATGCTATAATAGGATGGGTAGATAGTTTTAAGTACTTAGGCATTATTCTAGATAACAAGCTATATTTTAAAGAACATGCTAGTTATGTTACAAAGAAGTTAGCAATGAAAGTAGGTGTATTAGCTAGGTATAAAAATTTGTTATCAGTGAAAGCAAAAAAGGTAGTTTATAACACTATTGTAATGCCACATATCACCTATTGCAGTACTATACTGTTCATTGTAAATAAGTCTGATATAGATAAAATGCAAGTTATCGTGAATAGAGCATTGAGGATTATGTTAAATAGAGATAGATATGCAAAAATCTGTGATATATTTTACGTTGTTGTTGTTTTATTGTAATGGTTTTGTAGACTAGGTAGTAATTCGCTAGAGCTACATATACATGGTATTGTTCTATATATAGACAATATTCCAATGTAAAATATCAACGTCAGTCGCTGCGGCCTGATGAGATAACTGATTTTTTCAAATCAATAATCTCATTAAGTTCGAAACTGATTGTTGCGATTCTTGCAAATCTTCCATCTATAATTCAAATTAAAAATTCTAATTTATCCGCGATCCAGGGTTAAATGAAAGAAAAAGTATGGGGTGGTTGGAAAGTTGATTGTTGTCTTAGTAAGTATGAATCATCATAGTCGTTGTCACACAGATTTGACGCCAAATGGAAGAATTTCCTACGATTGTGTATTTTAAGGCTACCCGAATTAAGAAAAGTTGAATTAAAAAAAGTGAATTTAAAAAAGTGGCATTTGTATGAAAAATTTCCACTTACATATTTTAATTCGTATTTTGAACAAATTTCCTGAAAAGTAATTACAACAAAAAAAACTCAATTCAAAATGAATTAAAAAATGCACATCTTATTACATTTTTTAGAAAATTTATCTTAATTCATTTTCAAATTGATTTAAAATACGTTTATTTTATTTCATGTTTTGCCCACTTTTCTTAATTCATTTTCAAAATGAATGGAAGATTATTAGGCTAAAGTTTACTTTACGTATGCATCGATAAAATCAGGTAATACCATAGACACATATCTGGTTTCGTAACTATGGTTTCGAGTTAACCATGGTTTCGTTGTAATATGTCACCCCTAACCATGGTTTGCAACTCGGTTTAAACGTAGTTTCGGAATTTTTCTCATCCCGTAGCATTTTGGTGATGACAGCGCCATGTAGCTCAATTAGCGAATACCGAAAACTATAAATATTGCTTTAATGCATGTAACCTTATACATGTAACCTACAAATTTAATAATTTTTTATATTCCAAATGTCAAAATAAATATTTTTGTTGTGAATGTGATTAAAATTTTGAGACAATAAAATATAAATAAATAAAAATAACAATTGTTGCATGTAATTAATACATAAACCATTATTAACAATTTTGCCTGTTTGACTTATCTGTCCATATACCTCTATTATACTTTCCCATAGTAAAATGGGAATCAAATTGCCAAAATCCGAACCAAATGTGAAAAAAATTATTTTATATGCAATTCCCATGTAAAAAGTTTTTTTATTTACCATTTTTCTTTATATTTATGAGAAACACACCCTCAGAGTTAAATAATTTTAAGAAATATGACAAACGGTCAAACGAGATGATAACAGGATTATGTTGAACTGCCAAATGAGATGAGAACTATAATGTGTCACCTATTCTCATCCCGCAAACCATGGTTTCTTAATCCTAATTACGAAACCAGATATGTGTCTATGGTATAAGGAGTATACATTTTTAAATGCAGGATTGTTTATTAATAGTTTTTAGGAGAAAACCTAAATTTTTCCAGAAATTTTTTTGATTTTCCGGAAAATTTTTAGATTTTTAATTTTTCAATATTTTTTTGTTTTATTTATTTTTATTAATAATATTTGCGTCATCAGGGTCCCCTAAATTAAGAAAAGATGAATTAAGAAAAGAGAATTAAAAGAAGTGGTATTTGTATGAACGTTGATTTTTTTTGCACAGTATCACCGTGTAAAAAAAGATTTGGGTGTATTTTATTTCACATTATAAACATAAAATTTACATTTGTTTTTAATAACAAAGAAATGCATGCGAAATTTAATATTTTTAAGGAAATGTTTCTTCTTACAGTTTTTTTGTTGTATTGCAGAGAAAGATAAAAAACATGAATTTAATAAAATTCGTTTGTGCATTATTATTTGTGTATTAATTGTGAATTAAAATTATATTTTTTTAATTCATTTAGAAATTTGCGTTTTTGCAAATGAAAGGAGTAGTTGAAAATTTTGAATGGGTCTAATTTTCATATTACAGTAAAAACCCGATTATCCGACATATAATCAATCGGAATACTCAGTTAACCGGAATTTTAAATTTTAGGATTTTTTTTTTTTGCAAGGGAAAATTTTCTTTGACAAAAGAAATATTTTTTTTTATTATTAGGGAATTCACAGAAAATATACTTTACTAAAAGCTCTGTCATCCGGAATGCTTGGGGATGAGAGCATATTCCGGATAATTGAATGTTTCATTAAAACTAGAAATTTTATAAGAATTTCGCTTAATTTCATTATTTTTTAGGATTCTCGTTTTTTTATTTTCAAATTATGTACCAGAAAACATTTTTTTATACATCAATTCATTGAATTTATTGCAATTAATAAATACATACATAATATGTATATGAGTACACCCATACGAGTACCCAAAATTTAATAATATACTCAATATTTCACTAACCTAACTGTAATACGACTTTACACATTCAATTCAAATAGAATAATGCATAAAACAGAAAAAAATAAAGGGAAGTATATTTTCTGTGAATCCCCGAATAATAAAAAAAATTATTTCGCTTGTGAACGAGAAAAAGCAAAAAAAAAATCCTAAAAATTAAAATTCCGGTTAACTGAATGTTGTGGTTAATCGGGATTTTACTGTAATATGAAAATTAAAGCCATTTAAAATTTTCAATTAATGCTTTCATTAATGAAAATGTGAAAAAAACAATTGCAAATTTGAAAATGAATTAAGAAATGCATATGAAAGAGAAAACGCAAAAAAAAACTTCCTCAAAATTAAAATTCCAGTTAACTGAGTATTCTGGTTAATTGGATGCCGGATAAAGGAGATGATACATGTACAGATTTCGCCTTTAAGGCATAAAAATTATACGCGCTGATTGGTTAAAAGTCGGCCATCTTGAATCGCCTTATAGGCAAAAATTTTAAATTGAGTATTTCTCAATTTTTACAAGGCAATTTGTTTTGCCTTAAAGGCAAAATCTGTACATGTTGTATCACCGCCTTAATCGGGCTTTTACTGAAATATGAAAATTAAAGCCATTCACAAATTTTCAAGTAATGCTTTCATTAATGAAAATGTGCAAAATGAATTTAAAAATGAATATGAAAGAGAAAAAGCGAAAACATTTCTAAAAACTAAAATTCCGGTTAACTGAGTGCTCCGATGAACTGGGTGCTAGATAATCGGGCTTTTACTGTAATATGAAAATTAAACCTATGGTAAATTTTCAACAAATGCTTTCATTAATGAAAATGTGCAAAAAATAATTGCGAATTTGAAAATGAATTAAAAAAAAGCATATGAAAAAAGCAAAAAAGAAACTTCCTCAAAATTAAAATTCCGGTTAACTAATGTTCCGGATAATTGGATGCCGGATAATCGGGCTTTTACTGTAACATGAAAATTAAAGCCATTCAAAATTTTCAACTAATATTTTCATAAAATGTGCAAAAAAACAATTGCCAATTTCAAAATGATTTAAAACATGAATATGATAGCGAAAACAAAGAGAAAAAAGCAAAAAAAAATTTCCTCAAAATTAAAATTCCGATTAACTAAGTGTTCCGGTTAATTGTATGCCGGATAATCGAGTTTTTACTGTAGTACATTTTTACGTTTTAAGGGCCAACTATAGATAGAATAAAAAAAATAACAGAAAAACGTAAGAAACGAAGACAAAAAAATATTATTTCAGTTTGACTTTTCGGCTATAGATTACTTAAAATATTAAGTTCATTCTTATATTTCATGTAATATTTTTTTAATGTATTTGCTAAAATATTGAGTGAAACTACAATAGTTTTGAGTCTATAAACGAATTATATCTCAACAAATATATGTGTTTAAAATTACAAAAATTATTTATATGCGGTTTAAATTACCGCAATTCGAACAATTATTTTTTTAGGTCTGCTTTAGAAAAATACAATTATACAGTGTAGTGAAAATTATTTTTGATTTTATAATCATATTAGTATATGTGTACATGGATATTTTATAAATAGGAAACATAAAATACACCAATTATTCCAAATTCCCATATATAAAATAATAAAAATGCATATTACTTGTAACGCACAAAAATTTGTTTGAGTTTTGTTGTTGTAACTGTTAAGTTTTTTATTCTTGCACGAAAATTTTCGCTCTGCTATTCTTTTTACGTGACAGAAAAATTAAAACGCAATTTCTCTTAAACTTTTTATTTTTGTTATTCTGAGTATGGTCGTATACATTTAAATCCTATCTCTCGCTCTCTTACGTTATTTTTTTTATTTATTTTATTCTATCTATAGTTCCCACTTTACTTCGATTTTAAATGAACATTTTATTTCATTTTCAAAATGAATTATAATTTTAAACTAAGGAAAAAAAATTGAAATATTTCAAGATTTTCCGGGAAAAATTTAATTACATATTTTATGAATACTTTTCTAAAATCTTTTCCTAAATAATTTTTTAAAAAAACATATTTTATTTCAGTTTTTTTACTTTTCTTAAAATATTTTGAAAATGAATTAAGAAGTGCACATATTAAATCAACTTTTATTATTTCATTTCTATCTACTTTTCTTAAATCAGTTTCATAATGAATTAAAAACACTTTTTTAAATTCAGAAAAAACACTTTTCTTAATTCAACTTTTCTTAATTCGGGTAGCCCATTTTTGAGATGTAGATTTTTGTTTAAATTTTATTTTCGAGAGAACAGAATAAAACAAGATAAAAAATTTAATGATTTAATTTAAAATAAGGGTTTAAATTAAAAATTAAAATCTATTGCGACTTAGTTTGAATCCAGAAACCATATTATCGTGTAGCATGGCTGATCACTATGAAAATATGTAATTATTAAACCAGATATCCATAAACTTGGAGTATTAAAATTATGATTTTTAGATAATACGCAATTATATACGCATATCGCTTTTGTGATTTACTAACACAATTGTGCGAGTACGGCAAAAGTACCATGTCAAAAATTTATTTTTGTATGTGTTTTGAACCAACTTACACATTTGCGCATTCCTTTCAAACTTAATGCCCGGTTTACATGAGAAAATTGTTTTCTTCTACAAATTTTTGCAGGTAAATAAGAAAGAATCCGCTATATAAAAATATTCAATATTCCAGAAAGAAATAAACATATATAGTAATGGCGTAATTTTTTTTATAGGATCATTATTAATTTATTTTTAATGAATAAAAATGCGAAATTTACATTTTTATCTATGGCGTCTGGTTTTATTATGAATCCTCAACATTTATAAATACGAAATAATTTTTTTCTTATTAATTTTAAAAATGTTGCCATAAAAATACTCGGATCGAGTATATTTTATGGCAACATTTTCATTTTTATGGTGATATTGCTCAAAAATTCTTCTGCAAAATTTTGTTGGGATATATTGCTTTTCTTGTCTCTCATGTGCAAAAAGTCAATGTTATATCTTATTCATGTTGCAGAAGAAAAATGTTGGTCGTATGTAAACCGGGCTTAATTCGTCCGAAAAAAACACTAAGTATACACACAATTGTGTTGATTGTGCTTCAAATCAAGCGAAATTTTTTATCAAAAACGCTATTACATGCTATGATTTTTTACTCACACATTTGTGGTTTGGACTTTAATTTAGTCATTTTATTTTTTTTTGTTTGAAAAAGGGATATTACTTTTATCAAACACTTGACCACATAAAAAATTTCATTAAAAAATTATTTTATTTAGGTATTGATGTGAAAAAATATTTTTTTCGCTTGATTGTAGCATATTTAGTACTTTGACAGCTGCAGTCTCGAGTGGGGTTGAGAATTACATTTGTAATTGCGGTCTTACTTTGAGAAATTTACAACAACAATCCCATATATGTAATTCCAAATTGGAATTGTTTTAAACCAACTGTTTTGATGGTATAGAATAATTATATTCTACCGGTTGTAAATTAGTTACGATTGGTAATAATATTCAATATTATTCGGTCATATTACTATTTAATTAGATATATTTAGTTGTGTTTTCACGTTTTGTTTCACTTCAAAATGTAATTGTTCCCAACTAATAAAAATAAGTAAATACAATTTTTGGTTGTTACTTTGAGCACAATATTTATTCTATTCCAGTATGGATTTAACCGGTACACAAGTAAGACCGTAAATGTTAAATACGAGTTTACGTTGTCGTTCGTAAAGCACGTGGTCGTTGTTACAATGATAGTTTCAGAACGATTTAGAGCTGTCATTGTTAACAATATCGTAACAATGTAGAGTTTACAAACAGCCTCCTGTCTTTAACTAAAACTATATCCCTTTTTCAACCAAAAAAAAAACAAAATGGTTCCATTAAAGTTCAAACCACACAAATGTGTGAGTAAAAAATCAAAGTATGTAATGGCGTTTTTGATAAAAAAATTTCACTTGTTTTGAAGTACAACCACCACAATTGTGTGTATAGTTATAGTGTTTTTTTCGAACGAAAATAAGTTTGAAAGGAATACACAAATATGTAAGTAGGTTCAAAACACATACAAAAATTGATTTTGGAAATGGCACTTTCCACACAATTGTGTTAGTAAAACACAAAAGGGATATAGCTACGATAAAAATAATTTCAAAGATTTTTTGTTGTTGAAAAGCGAATAACTGAATAACTTCCAAGTTACATATTGTCAAATATGGGAACTATAAACTTAAAGTTTAATTTTTGATTTTTTCAAAAGTGTGATTTTGTCGCTTAGCGTACTCTATAATATTAAACGCGACGATATATTAAATTAAATTATATTTTAAATTAATTATTATTTCTATTTTTAACAATACAAAACAAAAACGAACGAAATTTTTTGGGGCCCCCTATTCTTTGCTATAGCCGAATCATGTACTTTCGTTTTCGTATCGCATTCAGAAATATGGCCTACCATATTGAAAGCCTTGAAACACTAGCGACATCCGTATTTTTCTCGGGTCAGTATTTCGTTATGAGTTTTACTAATTTGCCCGCGCAGAGGCAAAGGAGATGTTAAAAACGTGAGACCCCGAGCGATGTAAGCTCCATAAAACCTGAATCGAAACAAATAACCACAGGATAATTAAACACAAATATAAAATTGTATACTATACAGCTTTTCCGTATCGAAAATGAGTCTCGAAAGTCCCGGGTCTCGGATTTCGAACTAAATTTGGGTTATGTGATCAAAAAATCTATATTTTTAAGATTATAATTTGTTGATTTGTGGTAAAGTTGTATTGATCCGAGATCATATTTTACCATCTAAAGAATATTATTGTGTACGTTGATGATAAAATAAATACATAGTACTTTTAATGACATTATATTATATGAAAAATAAAAATGATATAAATTGTATAACGTTAATGGAGAAGGATCGAACGTCGTAGAGGAAAGATGTGTTTTTGTCTCTCCTCTAAATAAATAAATAATTTAAATGTGTTTTAATAAATTAATTAATTAACTAATATTATATAATATATATGTGTTCAAATAAATAATAATTTTAATATTAATAATAATAATTGTGTGTTCGTAATAATTAATAAGTAAAGTGAAAATGATCGATCATTTACACTTTGAAATGTGTGTACGCGTTGTTTTTAGTTTTAAGTTTAATGTAGTTTTTTGATTAAACAGTTAACTATTTTTAAAAAATAATTATATAATAATAATTAAAAAGTGGTGTCCAGTGGATGAAATGTTTTTATATACATTAAACCGTGTTGAAATATTTGTAACGGCATATATTTCTACGCGAAGTTTATGTCGTTTTAATTTTTCGATATCTGTATATGTATATATCTGCATATTCAGAGAAGAAAATGGAGAGAAGTATCCTTTTAATATATTTTATTATATACATAAATGTTATATGGTGATTGAATGGTTATATATTGTGGGTGTGTGTGTAAATACAGTGACGCTTCGGTAAGTCGAATTACTCCTTAAATCGAATTTCGATTTATGGTAGGAACATTTTTCATCAGTTTCCTGTTTAAAAAATATATATACATATATATGTTTAATATCTAATATGTGTACATATGCTCGGGTAGTTCGAATTTACAAATGAAATATACTGAGAAGATGAACACTAAATGTAAATTAATTTTTATCTTACTAACAGTATTGTGATGTTATTAAGTTTAACTCTTAACAAACGATTAATTATTTGTTTAAATCACTATATGATTTCTTATTATTTTGTATAAACTTAAGATTGTTATTATGTACTGTTACGTGCAAATAATATTTCACTATTAAGCTTGGCTTATTATGAAGGATAGGGCTGTATTGTACTGAGAAAAAATCTTTTAAGTATAGATATTTAATTGCCCCTTTAATGTATGCAATTGATTTGATTCTTTAATAAGCTAAGAATATTGAAATATTGAATAAATTGCTTGTTAGTTCTTACTTAAAGTGCTCATACTTGTTAAATTAATGAATAATTCAGTTAATTTTCATTGTTCGGAACTAACATTATTGTTGTAATAATTGAATTACCTTTTTATCTTGAACACATTAATTAAAAAGAGATTCGCGGGATATAGTTAAATTGCCCAATAAAATCATTGCGGCGTAAAACAAAACTTATCGTTGGTGTAGTTATCGATAAGATGGAACTTATAATATTTTACTAAATTTTGAAATTTTTACGTAAATTTCGAGACTGATCTTGAAAATTTTGTATATTTCGATTTGTGTTTCTTACCAATTTGATGTTAAGTGTTTCGCTGTTTGACGATGGAATTCTGAGAAATTGGCTGAAAGTTTCAAAATATTAGTCTGACAATTTAAGTACTATACAGCCCAACCATGTTTACAGTATAATTTTTAAATGCTACTGGATTTCAGTTTAGTTTTATAATTAATATACATAATTCTAATAACTATGATTTCAGGAAATTCTTTTGTAAGTTGTTGAGTTTTAGGAGGATTAATCAATAAATGTTTGTATTATTTAGGAAGCCGAAAAACATTAATGAAGAATTAAATTTCAGGAGTCTTAAGATGTTTGTGGACTAATACTTCTTTAAAATATTAATTGATGATTGTGTAGTTTAGAATTGTGTTGTGTTTCTATTACTCACTATCGGATTTACCTAGGTGACTGTATTCGGAGTGAATTAATCAATCAATTTTATTTTAGGAAGCTGGAAATTATTAATGTTGAATTATATTTCAGGGAATTACCAGATGCTCGTGAAATAATAATATTTTTTATCAGGTTGCTGATTTAAAGAAGCAATTTTTGAAGACCAATATCATCGTTATCCATTGAACTTATTAAACCTTTATCCCCCCTCCGTAGATTAGAAGTAGTTTAGAATTGTGTTGTGCCGTACGATCGCTAGGTGTCTGAAACCGGGTCGTTCTGTCCCAAAAAAAAAAAAAAACCTTTCCTATCCCTCCTATTGTTATGTGTATAAAAGGCTGTAGGAATAGGCCCGGCGTTAACCGGGACACTCGTCAAGTACTTGGTTCTACAGTCCAATCAATCAATCAATCAATTATATTATATGAAAAATAAAAATGTTAACACAAAAAAAAGTAGGTACATTTTATTGACCAATGAATTAAAATATGATCGAATAAATAAATCGATATGTAAAATAAAACTGTCATTTGTTTCCAAATAGTAGTCCATATTTCCAAATAGTCAACTAAAACCAATACAATTCTAAGCTAAATTGGCGTCAGCCTGCTGCACAACCGCTCCGTAAGTAATATGTGAACCAGCGAAGACTTAAGAGCTTAAGTTACACGCTCTTTCTACCATTGCGGTTACTGCTACAATCACTAAAAGTTTATAGGCTTCTCGTCACAAATAAACAAGACCCCTAATGCTGAATACTTACTTGTGGAAATTCTTGCGGCAATAATATATCGCACTCGCTCCGCAGATATGAATATTTACCTGCGGAAGCGAGTGCGATATATTTGTGCCGCAACAATTTCCACAAGTATGTATTCAGCATAAATTTTGATGGTCGTACCGCTCCCCTACGTGGTCCAAACGCAGCCCAACTTAAGCTCTTAAGTTTTCGCTGGTTGAGGCTTAAATCTGTAAATTGACAGAATTGTTGAAAAGATCTAAAATATTTGTAAATTATGGATGTTCCAAGGTTCCACAGAGGCGACTTAGTTGCATCTTGCAAATTGTAATTTGTCTTTGGTACATTGAACTAAAAAATATCTTTCAGAGGATCGACATTTTCTGTCATCGTCGAATTAAATCTTTCCGGTAACATAAACAAGACCAAATACTTCACTAAAAAATTATTAAACATTTTTTAAGCACATTTACACTACCCAACAAAAACGTGCTCAACTTCCAATTTCTTCAACTTACAGTATCTTGTGGATAGCTATGTATATACATACTACATATTGTTTGGAACGACAACGGGAATATAGGAAGATTTTGTACAAAAACGTATAACTCAAATTATATAAGGATATAATATTAATAGCTACGTATGTTTAATTCCGAATTGACTTTTGTTTTTCATTCGTCATTATATGTACTATACAAAAAAAGCTAAGCAAATTTCGAATGCATATTACGCCATCTTAAATCGTCCAACAAAATATTTTTACAGCTATGTATAAAAAATGGCCGAAAAACAAATGAATCAAATTAAGATAATATTGTCTTTTAATAAACATTTACGCAAAAAAACTATGTACAGTACACCGTATTTAAAAATAAATAGTTAAAACACATATATGTATAAAACAAAAAATACGCACCATTAACGTCCAACTTTGCATTACTCGACGAATTCTCAATACACTACATCCACTTACAAAACATTTTTATACTAACACTAAACTTATTTTATAGTCTTTACGAAGATTATTGTCTATCTTCATACAATTTATAATAAAACTGGTGATTGTGACACTGGAAATCTTGAATTAAAAAAAAAGAAACAGCTATACAATTCAGCAAATATTCAACTAAAACTCAACTAAACATACCTTGGTATCCAAGCATCGATAAAGTAAAATAAACGAAGAAATCCTATAACAATTTTTATATTTAACATTACATTATTTATAGTTTCGCGACCTGAAATAGAAAAATATATTAAAGTTATAGCCGAAATATAACAAAGTATTCCGTATATTACCATCCTACATTAATTTTTATTGACGCGAATTACAATAATTTTCACGTAGAAAGTTTTCACTTGAACAACTCAAACAATAATGATGGCCGCGCATTTGGTTCGCTCGCTTACCTATAACCGGTTCAAAAAGAAAAAACCGTAAAAATTTATACTGTTATAAACTTTTACGTGAAAATCAATAATACCCAATAAACATGTTAACACCCATTACATAGTTCCACAGTTTGATTCTTTCGTCGTGATTCTTGCGTTTCCTTCACCTTCACCAACAAACTGATTTTATAGTGGGGAAATTTTTGATTCTTTTTCAGCAACAGTTTTGTTTGATTCAGCAACAGATTTGAGGTAAATCCTGTAGAGTTGAAGTTAAGTTTTTTCCCATATAAAATTTGCTATTTCATTTGAGACACGTCAGAGCAGAATGGTTATATAAAAAATGCCTATGGCGGTCTCAAATGTCAAAGAAGAAGCCAACCAAACATTTTTTTTTGTAAAAAGTGACGAGCTAAATTCTGTGTTTTTAAAATATCGTGATATTATTAATTAAATTTAAAAAAATATTATAAAACAGTTAGAGAATCAAATTAGTACATCGTTTGTTAATAAACATTGAAATCTTTTAACGAAAGATTGAAATGAAGTGTCTTGTAAAATTCTTACCGTCTATAAATGTTTATATAAAATAAAACGGAAATTATGTTAAAAGGAAAGTGATTTGTGATAAAATTATCCATATTATCATTAGAAATCAGAAAAAATTGATTAAAATATTTAGTTGTTGTTGTTGGACTTATTGGAATACCTTGATATTTTGGAATACTATAAGTACAATTTATACCGAAAGTAAAAAAAAAAATCTGTACTATATTGGAATAAAAATAATTGTGAATTTGTGTAGTTTTTAATTTCGATCGAACAAATTCTAAATACGACCCGTTGATTTATATGCTTTCTCTTTAACTCTCCTAATTTGACTCACCCGGCGTCTACACTATGCAAATCCACTGATATTTTCTATCATGATATCAAATTTGTCAGTGTATGTGTGAGTATGTTATACAAATTTTGACACTATCAGCAAATTATTAGGAGGCTATTTCACGATAAATTATTATGAAATTATTACGAAATGTCAAGTTTTGAGGTTAGGTTTCCTCATTATAAATATTAATTTTAGAGTAAAGACGTATTGACAGTATCCATTCATATGAAATTCATTAAAACTGAAAACCCCGTATTTTTAATTTTTATTTTTTATTTATGTTATTCTATGTTTACACTATTTAATAAAAATGTCACTTTTTTCGACGGAAAGTGCAGTTAAATAATAAATCGATTATAGAAAAAATGAGTGTTTGTGAACAATTTCGACCAGAAGTTATAGAAGAACTGATTTGAAAAATTCTGCACTTGCAAAAATTTCAGAAGAACTGACCAATGATGTAGAAAAAATTAAAAAGAAAATACGTAACTTACGAAACACTTACGTACAACAAAAAAAAAGATTGCAGGGGAAAAAATTGGGCAGCGCCTATGATGGGGAGGACCCAAAATGGTTTTTATTTGAAGAACTAAAATTAATGGATGAAGTGATTGCCTTGTCTAACCCTACTCCATTAACCAAATATATATTGCCACCAAAGAGTGCTTCTTCTCAACCGAAAAGTAATGTCATCAACGATGATGGCACAGTTTGTTTCTACAAAATTCAGAAATCTCAATTAATTATCTAAATGATTCTGATATTGCAGCTATACTATCCAGTTCAACCATTACTTCACCACCTCTCGCTTCAAATAGTATGTACAATTCTAAATAAAATGTAAAGCCTCCACCATCAAAGAAATCATTTCCAGAAAACCCGAACTGCTGCGAATGACGCTTGTCTAATTGATGAAGACTATATTAATTTACTTTAATTATCATATTAATATACTTTAATTTTTGTGTTTTCATACTTTAATTTTTGTGTTTGGGTGATGTGAATGGTGACGGTCAAGCCAAGCAAATAAAATAAATCCAAAAAAAAAAAAATATTATTTTGACAATTAACAAAATTGACATTTCAAATTAATTATCATGATAGCAAAATTGCCCAGACATGATATTTGATGCAAAAAAAATTTATCAATACATTGAAAACACACATACATTCATAAATTATCATGATAGAAAATATCAGTGGATTTGCATAGTGTAGACGCCGGGTCACTTGACAGCTGCTAACATTCCCTCTTCAGTATTTACCTTTATACTCCATTTACATGTAGAAAATTGTTTCATTCTACAAATTTTTGCTGGTAAATAAGAAAGCCGCCCCGGTGGCAAAGTGGTTAGCATGCTTGCTCCAGCGACCGGAGGTTCGATTCCCGGTGGTGACAAGGAAAAAATTTCACGGCTGGTTTAGGATCAATGAATTAATCACTCATTATCCGAAATGAAATTCTGATTATGAACCCTCATTTGAAGCGTCAAATCCCTTGATGGGATATAGTGCCAGAGAGAGAGAGAGAGAGAAATAAGAAAGAATCCGCCATATAAAAATATTCAATATGCCAGAAAAAAATAAACATATATAGTAATGGCGTAATTTTTTTATAGGATCATTATTAATTTATTTTTAATGAATTAAAATGCAAAATTTACATTTTTATCTATGGCTTCTGTTTATATTGTGAATCGAATATATTTATGGCAACATTTTATTTTTATGGCAACATTTTGCTGTGTACTGACTAAAAAATCTCCTGCAAAATTTTGTTGGTATATATTTCTTTTCTTGTCTCTCATGTGCAAAAAGTCAATGTTATATCTTTCTCATTTTGCAGGAGAAAAATGTTGGTCGTATGTAAACCGGGCATTATCGATTCAAGTGATTCTCGCACTACTCAAAAGATAAATATTTCAAGGACACCTTTTTTATTTGTCGTTTTTGGGTTAATTTTAGTTTAATTTTTGCTTCGAGTGCAAAAAATATATTTTTCAACAAGGAAAACATTTTTTACTATACGAGTAAATCAAAAAACATCATTTTACGCACATTCGTAAACAAAGAAACGCGCAAAGAAATCAAATGTGAACGGCGATTGATTTTTTGAAATCATTGAATCACCACGAAAGAGTCAAAGTGTGGTCAGGCTCATTCCATGCATCCACACCAGTGCTGTCGAAGTGAGTACGATCGGAGTTTTATACTACTTTCGACTTGACTGTACTCCTGTACTACGCTAATTCATTTTGTACTCCTCCAGGGATATTTTGAATTTTATATTCAAATACTGGCAAATGGATTCCATCCAAAAATTTATTAATTAAATTCAAAAAATAATTTATAATTTAAGCATGTTTATTTTATGTGCTTAATCTAAGTTCTTTTAAGTTATATTTATTTCTGTGATCACAAGGGACCGTTCCTCACTTTACTTCAAAGAAGTTATTTTATTTTCGTCTCTTTCCCCATTTGCGTATGATACTGGTTTTAATTGGGACTCAGTTATCAACAAGTTTTTTTTTGTAAAGTAGCTTTAACATAAATGAGCCATGCTACACACGGTTACATAAGACCGGCTTCACCTTCCTTTCTTTCCCCTTTTACCTACAAAATCCGTTTTAACTGCGATATTAAATTTTTCGATTAATCCGAAATGAAAATATAGAAACGAAAATAAAAAAATTTAAAGCCATTGTTGAGATTTAGATTTTTGTTCAAATTTTATTTTCGAGAGAGCAGATTAAAACAGTACAAAAAAAAATTTGTTTAAATATAAAATAAGGTTTTAAATTAGCAATAAAAAATCTTTTACGACTTATTTTGAAGTAAGAAGTATACTTCAAAAGAAGTAGAGTGTGGAACGGCCAATAAATGTGATTTATTTTAAATTATAATTACATATTATTTTTTAAATTATATGTATAATTTTGAATGTATTATTTCCAATTATTTTTATTTTAAATGTACTCCCTTTTAACTTAAAATACTCCCCTGAAATTCGAAATGTGCTCCTTTTAAAATTTTTAAAACGACAGCACTGATCCACACTATCGTCGTAATTATTTTCTCGTTTCCTTTCCCCTCAATCCGTAGTTCCACACTTTTATCATGTTTCCATGACAGAGTTAACCTAGGTTAACTCGGGTTTACGTGCATGGAAACGCAAATTAGGGTAGAGTTTCGTTAAACCCAAATAAACTCAACGAAACTAGTGTGGTTGGGTTAGGTTCTATCTGTCAATGTTTTTTACGTGTATTTTAAAATGACGCTCTTTGTAAACTATTAAAATACAGATTTTGAATAAAAATATTTTAAAATGAAACTTGAAAATGAGTTAAATTACGGAAAAAATATTAACATAGCTGTCAACTTAACTCGGTTTCATGGAAACGGCACGAGTTAACTGCAACAAATTTTCAACTCAACGAAACCTAAACCTGTTTTAACTCGGTACATGGAAACATGGTATTTGATTCTTTGGTTTTGATTCTTTCCTCATTCCCTTCCCCTACACCAACAAACTATTTTTTTGGCGGGGAAATTGTTGATTCTTTTTACAGCAAAATTTTTTTTTGATTCAACTGATTCTCGCACAACATCAAAAATAATCACAATAATCACAACATCAAAAATAAATTTTTTTATTTTCATTTCAAATTTTTTCATTTCGGATTCACGGTCAAATTTATTTTCGAGAGAAAAGAATAAAACAAGACAAAAAAAATTTAATGATTTAATTTAAAATAAGGGTTTAAATTAAAAATTAAAATCTATTGCGACTTAGTTTGAATCCAGAAACCAAAATTCTGTGTAGCATCCCTCCCGGCGCAAAAATATGTACATTAAAAGCGGACCGTTTACGAACGGTTTACGAACGCTTTTTTGGTACTACTACTACATACATATACATTCAATATTATGTACACAACCAGAATCTACTTTAATATAAGTCCTGCTTACTCTTCTCATTGACAGATACCTATTAAAAAAACTAACAAAGAGTGTGTTGGTTACACTAAAAATGCAACGTAAATTTTATTTTTTTGGTCCACTTTTTTTGTTTCTGCACCAACACACTTATACTTAGTTATTTAAAAAAAATTACTATGGAAAAAAAAAATCCAGTACATCTTTACTTAGTTATTGTTTATTTCATATGTGTGGAGTTAGCACGACTTATATATAAGTAGATTCTGACACAACACATGTTGTCGTTTCTCGTTTTTTCTATTGACAATTTATTCTTCATACATACGTAAGCATAAGTTAGTGAACACTCGTGTGTGACATTTTAGTTTGTTAATTAAATACAAAATAATAATCGTAATATTTGATTGTTTTTATATATTTTGTATATTTTTATTAAAAGCCTTATAGGGCCCATACACCACACAATCATGCATGAGCAATCACGTGGTTGCGCATGCTGATTGACAGTGTATGGTATTGATTGAGTGATTGCGCATGCGGATTGTGTGATTGTAGAATTTTTTGATATTTTTGTTGTTTGTACATGCAAAACTGCGTAGTATATGTTCAATTTGCTCAGTCGTGTGTATAAATTCGAGTGTGCATACTAACAAAATGTCAAAATTTATGGACTGAATTTCTGGAACTTTATAAAAGTTTACCAGCACTATGGATGGTCAAAAGCCCAGATTACAGCAACAGGATTTTTCAAAATTCAAAAATTGTCTATTTCTTCTTTTAGTTTTCTTCCCCCGCATTGCTAATCCAATTTAAATCACCACGCAAGCCTCTTCAGACATACTTTAAAACTGATGAATGTGCAAAATGCATGTGTTGTGTGAGGAACAATCATGATTGTGCAATCACGTGATTGCTCATGCATGATTGTGTGGTGTATGGGGCCTATTAGGCAACTTCGATTGATGAGTTCATAAATTTGGAAAACAAAGTAAAACAAGACTGTTATAAAGAAAAAATTCTTGTAAATATCAAGCAATTTGTAAACATTTCTAATAGTTTTACATTTTACACTTATAACTCATATTGATAATAAACTTTTTTAAATTTTAGTTACAACATTTTAGAGGTATAACGGATTTAACGCACGATAAATACATTCGGGGCTGTTTAAAGACCATTATTACGGATCATGCGGCCTACAGTTTCTAGTTGTATGGGCAACATGGAAATATACCTATTAAAACATTTACAATTATTAACATTTTAAAAGGTATTATCGGTTAATTATAATTTCTTGTTTTTGTATGCTCTAATAGTATCATTTCAGAGGAAACAATTTCAAGATTTAGTACGGCTCGTACTAGTGACGTGAAACACGTAATTAAAAAATGGTTCCAGCCAGTATGCCAAAGACCGTTGTCGGCGGTCACAACGTATTAATTAATGAGACATTCAAAATATTAGATAAATAATGTGACAAATGAATTTAAAGAATGAATTTACTAACTAACATAGTAAAATATTTAAGACCAAGCTAAATTTTTTGTTTCTGATTAGTTAAGATATATCATTAGTTAATAGACAAAGACAAAAATGTCATCTTGAAAATAATATTTACATATCTAAATACTGTTTATTAAAGTAACTATTATATGCACTAAGCAGTAAATCCAGAGATAAAAACATTTTTAAATTATTATAAATCTACGTGAAATACATAAATAATAAAAATCGATTAAAAACGATTTGTTTACTAGGGAGCGACAAATTCTACACCGTTCATAATGATTCGTGTAAGCAGTTCATAATCGTATCGCGTAAGTGGTTCATAAATGTTACGCATTAGCAGTTCGCAAACGTTACGTAAAAACGTTAACATTATGAACACTATTATGTATACTAATACATACAAAAGTCTTCGCAAATTTGTTTCACTTCTCACCCTCCCAACAAAAAAATGTATACATCAACAACGTAACATAAATGTTACTCAGCTATGCTACACACAATTTTGGTTTCTGGATTCAAACTACTGCGCAATAGATTTTAATTTTTAATTTAAACCCTTATTTTAAATTAAATCATTAAATTTTTTTGTCTTATTTTATTCTTTTCTCTCGAAAATAAAATTTAAACAAAAATCTACATCTCAAAAATGTCCTTAAATTTTTTTATTTTCATTTCAATTTTTTTCATTTCGGATTCACGAACAAAATTTTATTACGCAGCTGCGACGTAAAAATTTTGACCGTGAATCCGAAATGAAAAAATTTGAAATGAAAATAAATAAATTTACGGACATTTTTGAGATGTATATTTTTGTTTAAATTTTATTTTCAAGAGAACAGAATAAAACAAGACAAGAAAATTTAATGATTTAATTTAAAATAAGGGTTTAAATTAAAAATTAAAATCTATTGCGCAGTAGTTTGAATCCAGAAACCAAAATTGTGTGTAGCATAGCTGATTCAGATCTTAAAAAAAATTTTAACTGTTCTGCGCAGCTTTCAGTGGTGTAGAATTTTTTTTTATAAAAATTTTGATGGGTCGCATTTATCTTAGATAGTAAACCTAAATAAAATAATAAATAACAATGAAAAATAATTATATTTCAGTTTTAATACAAAAAACATTCAAAATTATTATGTATTTATGTTATTAAAATCATATATCAAGTGAAAATTAATAGGTCTAAAAAAATATTGCACGCCTTTTGGAAGCAATGACAACATTTAATTTTGGTACGGACTAGGGAAAATAAATATCCAAATGTTATTCGTATCGCACAAAACCACAACAACATAGAAAAGCAAATTCAGTTTTCAATTTAATGGAATTTGGAATTAATTCTTAACTTATCGAATTAAATATCATTTTAATTTAAAAATCTAAACTTTGTGTTTTAATTGTATCCTAAAATTCCTACTCCATTTAAATACAAATAAATGTAAAAATGTAAACAATAAACATGAATATTATACTTAATACATCACTGTGTATCCGCCATATTCGTTCTGCGCGAGAACTGTCAGAATTCCAGCGAGATTTGAACACTACTATACTTTTGAACACAATTTTAAGACACAGTAGCGTCTCTGGCGGGTTTATGATTAACTACTCAAAATTCAGCCATTTTGATTTCTTTACCTTTTAGTTTAATGTGATAAGAAATACTATGTTGTATTGTGATTTTATTAAAATATTTTGCGAATTAAAATATATTTGAGTTTTAATTAAAAAATACATTTTAAAGTGTTTTATAATTTAATAGTATTCTGGTGATAGTTTAATTAAAATAAATACTTAATAATGTAATAAATATATTTTGTCTTTTAATTTAAAGAAAATATTACTAAACAATACATCGGAAATATAACATCAAAACCGCTCAATTTTATTACGTCTATGTGATTCGAAAACGTTCAACAAAAACAGTTCAATTACGGTACGCCATTATGTAGACAAATTGTATACATGTTTTTGTTTCATTTCTCTTGTGATAAAGGTTACGTAAACTTAACATATTTGTTACACAAAAGCGTTACGTTTCTCTAGACTTTAGTATAAGCAAGTCTCCGTAAACTGTACGTTTCTGGTACGTAATGTTGGAAGGTAATGTACATAAAAAAAGAAACGCGCAAAGAAATCAAATGTGGACGGCGATTGATTTTTTGAAATCATTGAATCACGACGAAAGAGTTAAAGTGTAGCGAGGCTTAATAACAAACGGATTTCTTTGCGCGTTTCTTTGTTTATGTATGTGCGTAAAATGATGTTTTTTGATTTATTCGTATAGTAAAAAATGTTTATTACTTGCTGCAAAAACTGCTTCCTTGGTTGAAAAAATATATTTTTTGCACTCGAAGAAAAAATTAAACTATACCCAAAAACGACAAATAAAAAAGGTGTCCTTGAAATATTTATCTTTGTAGTAGTGCGAAAATCAGTTGAATCGGATCGGACAAAACCAACAACAATATTGTTGTTGGTTTTGGATCGGAACCAACGAGAATGTATTCTACAAGCTGAACTATACTCGAGTATACACCGATCCTATTAAATATTTCGGCAGAATCTACTTAAATATAAGTCGTGCTAACTCCACACATATGAAATAAACAATAACTAAGTAAAGATGTACGGGAATTTTTTTTTCCATAGTAATCTTTTTTAAATAACTAAGTATAAGTGTGTTGGTACAGAAACAAAAAAAGTGGACCAAAAAAATAAAATTTACGTTGCATTGTTAGTGTAACCAACACTCTCTTTGTTAGTTTTTTTAATAGGTATCTGTCAATGAGAAGAGTAAGCAGGACTTATATTAAAGTAGATTCTGATTTCGGTCATCGATTTATTTGTACTAGTATAAAAATACAGCAAAGGTTTACAACATTTTATAATAAATATACGACATGATACACGCACACATCAAATAGAAGTAAAAACAAAACTAAAATCAATAACAAATAGAAGAAAATAAAATAGAAGTGGAAGACGAGGAGCCACATTTCATTATAATTTAAAATTTGATTGTTTATTTTGTTTAGTGTGGATATTGAAGCGAAGACGAAAGGTTATCGAATTTCGATTTGGTGCTATAATTTTTTTGAAATCAAGAAATAAGCCTAATTTTTTATAATGCACCATTTTTCACAGTAATATTGAGATAAATGTGTTGTATTTATTATTGAATTAAACATGGACTATTTTCTTTTTAAGTAACACTTTTATTTCCAATAAAACAAGAAACGATAGAAAACTGTATAAGGATAATAATTACGGACTTGTTACTGTAAAGCTCCTACAATTTTTAATTTTATATTTTGTTTACACATTGTTTCGTTTTTCTTAACGAAATTTTTCTTCTTTATTTACACACAGAGTGTTTTTTTATTCATTCCAAAGAAGGAATAGAAAGAATAGCATACTAATCACGTGACTTAAAAATATTCCAAACAGAATGTAATAAAAAAACGCTTTGGAAGGAATGGAATACGTTTTTGACAGTAGTTTTTTTTAGTTGTTTTATATGTTTATGTATTTTATATATTTTCATTGCTATGATTATTATTCTTCATTTTTAATTGATTTTATTTTATTTTATACCACATCTATTTTTTATGTACATGTGCATTCAACAAAACAGGCCATTATAATAAAGAAAAGGGGGTACCAAAAAATTCGTTCGGATTGTTTTGTTTGCTTATTATTAAAAATATAAATAAAAATAATTAATTTAAAACTAATATTATATTTTTGATATATTTTATTTTGAATTATATATTAAATTAAATATAATTATATTTTAAATTAATTATTTTTATTTCTATTTTTAATTATAAATAAGCAAACAAAACAATCCGAACGAATTTTTTGATACCCCCATTTTATAGCCACAAAACACACAATTTGGTTGGTTCCGGTATACGGAAAAATATTCTTTTCGTTCTACCTTTTCATCTAGTATGAAAAGAATACATCCAGAACGTCTAGAATAAATAAAAAATAGCAAAGAAAAGGAATAGAAGGAATGGAATGAATTAAAAAACATAATATGTCATGTTTGGAACGTCCAGAATATTTGGAATGAATAAAAAAAACACTCACAATACCATGATACAATAAAATGGTTTTCCAATAAAATGGCTTGTAGATTACATTCTCGTTGGTTCCGGTTGAATCAAAAAGCAAAGTTGCTGTAAGCCTTTATGCCTCTATTACACCAAGAAAAGTTTACTGTCAGTAAAAACGAAACGAGATAAAAATATAGATATTCTTTATACTAGAATGAAACAAAAATTAAAATCAGTAAAATTTACTGACAAAATATTTGTGTATGTGTTTGTGATGTTGCTATAATAAATTTAAAAAATATGTATCGGGAGTACTTTTTATGGCCACATTTCAATACATATGAAGAAATATTGTGTAGCGATAGAAAATATTTTTCTCACACATGTACCATCAAATTTTTTATAGTTAATTATGGTAACGGTCTTTTCTCTTAATTTTGATTACATTATTTTTCATTGTAATTTGTTTCAAAAACCACTTTAAACTTAATAATTGTCAACACACACAACGAGCCACACCAAAAATAAATTTATTTGGTTATGTTTTTTATAGTTGCCAAAATTTAGCTATAAAATCTAGGTATTACAACAAAAAAAATGAAATATTTGTCTTCTTCACTCCAATGCAATTTTATATAATTTTTCTTTTTTTGGTTTTTCAGTATTTTTTACTGACAGTAAACTTTTCTTGGTGTAATAGAGGCATTATTCCACAATGAAACATATTTTTTCAGTAAAAAATACTGAGAAACCGAAAAGAGGAGAGTATACATATTAAAATTACATTAGAGTGACAAAAACAACAAATGTTGCCATAAAAAGTATTGTGTTTCATACTGTTTATGGCAACATTTTCCCTAGTAAATTTTACTGAGATTTTTTTTGTTTCGTTTTGGCACGTGGCGAAATTATATTTTTATCTCGCTATTTTTTTACTGAAAAATTATGTTTCATTGTGGAATAAAGGCTTTAAAAAGAAACAAAAATTTCCAATACAAAAACTAGTATGTCGACGAAGCGGAAAGAAACGAAGAAAGAATAACGACGAAAGAATCAAAGTGTGCAACCACGGATTCAGCAAAAAATTTTTTTTATTCAACCGGAACCAGCGAGAATGTATTCTACAAGCCATATTATTGGAATACATACACAATTTTCGGTCGACTGTATGATGGTATTGTGTATAAATAAAGAAGAAAACATTTCGTAAAGAAAAACGAAACAATATGTAAACAAAAAATAAAATAAAAAATTGTAGGAGCTTTACAGCAACAAGTCCGTAATTATTATCCTTATACAGTTTTCTATCGTTTCTTGTTTTATTGGAAATAAAACTGTTACTTAAAAAGAAAATAGTCCATGTTTAATTTAATAATAAATACAACACATTTATCTCAAGATTGCTCTGAAAAATGGTGCATTATAAAAAAATAGGCTTTCTTGATTCCAAAAAAATTACAGCACCAAACCGAAATTCGACAACCTTTCGCTTTCGCTTCAATATCCACACTAAATAAACAAAATAAAAAATCAAATTTTAAATCAATACCACTACAATAACAGGCCATTTCTTGTAATAATTTTGTTGGTGTATGTAAATACAAAAAGAAATGAGAATTCCATACACCACGAAACAAAAACACATGGCAACAAAATAACAATTTCATTATTTTTAATAAATAGTTTGTATCGTTCAAGTTAAATTGAATGGGGCCGTTTAGACGATGAGTAATTCAACAATCATAATTCAACATTTGCGTTCACACGATAAAACGTAGTTGATGTTATTTACTTATGTATGTGTAAAATGATTTACATTTCATATTGAATTTCTTCGGAGAAGCATCGTGAAAGCGGTTGCCAACTGGTTGTATATTTTTTAGTTGTGTTGTAAAATAGTTTTCAGAAAAAAAAATTGGACCCAAATTTTTTTTTTATAGCTTTTCTGTTTGTGTTAGTAAATTACAATTCGTTCAACACCTAAAATTCGAGTTGAAAAATTCCGCAAAAAAAAATTTTAGAATATAGGCAAGGGGGAAAGGAACGAAGAAATTTGTGTTGAATTCAACTCTCGTGTAAACAGCTACAATAATACATTGTCAAAAATAAATAGGGATATTTTGTTATTGAATTATTTAAAAAAAAATTGTTTTGAGAAAACTTTTCATTTAGTAATATTCCAATTAAAGCAGCAACTTAGTTTTACACCATAACAACAAATAAAAGAAAAACAAAAATATACGAGATTGTGTACTGCCGCTCTTGCATGCTATTTTACTTTTTTAGTAAACCAAAATATGTTGAACGGGATGTGATGAAATGATAATATGAATTTTTTAGTTTTATGATTCGATTTTATTTTTACACGTTTTTCTATACTAATGCTTATAACTCTAAATTTTTATTTATTTATACTAAGATTCCCCACCACCTATTTTAAACAAAAAAGGATTCTTAACCTAAATATACTATATATGCGCTTATATATTTATATTTTTAACCAATAAAAAGGTAGAGATAATGCACTTATGTATATTCTATTTTTAAAATGGTTTTACCTAATTTACCATAATACGCCGTAGTTTTGGGAATTTTCCTATTATAAATGTGGTTGCCATATGTTGTTTTCGGAATTTTGCTAGGATGATTGGGCCTGTTTAGACGAAGAGTAATTCAACAATCATAATTCAACATTTGCGTTCACACGGTAAAACGTAGTTGATGTTATTTACTTATGTATGTGTAAAATTATTTTCATTTCATATTGAATTTCTTCGGAGAAGCATCGTAAAAGCGGTTGTCAATTTATTCGTATATTTTTTGGTTGTGTTATACAATAATTTTTTTTTTTTGTAATTTACATTAACGATAATTTTGAAAACAAACTGTTGTTAAAAAAATAAATAATAATAAAAATTATTTTAATTTTTAAAACAAATTGACAGCTACTTATTAGCTATTTTGATTAATATTTTTTACGCAATGCACAGCAATGCTTTACAATAATTTATAATTATAGTTTATAAAATTTTGTATTTGCTATTTGAAAAAATTGTATTTACTGTATAGGCTTTTTATATTTGTTTTTAAGAAATTTATATAAAAATTTTTTCATTAGCTTTGAAAATGATGTCGATGAGACATCGAAAGCTCAGTCTTTAAATTTGTTTTACTTTATTTAAAATAAAAACGAGCCCTAAACCATTATCAACTTTATTATATGTTATTATTGGCTCAATAAATAATTTTTAATTTATAAAATTTGTTTATATTTTTTATAAAAAATAAATTGATATTTAGGAATTAATTATGTTACACAAAAAAATAAAAATAATTTTTTTGTTGAAAACCCAACTCAACTAAACATTTATTTTTTGTGTTCGGTAGATGTTTTTATGTTTTGCGAACGAAAGACAAATTGAAAATACAACATGTTTTCAGAAAAAAAAAAATTGGACCGAAATTTTTTTTATAGCTTTTCTGTTTGTGTTAGTAAATTACAATTCGTTCAACACCTAAAATTCGTGTTGAAAAAGTACGCAAAAAAAATATTTAGATTATAGGCAAGGGGGAAAGGAACGAAGAAATTTGTGTTGAATTCAACTCTCGTGTAAACAGGCGTATGTCGTTCTGCTATGATTATTAATATTATATCAATCTGATCTATTTGTCCAGGATGGGTGTACGTCTTTGCGTATGACAACAAAATATTTTGTGATTT
This sequence comes from Nephrotoma flavescens, assembly GCA_932526605.1. Lineage (NCBI taxonomy): Eukaryota > Metazoa > Arthropoda > Insecta > Diptera > Tipulidae > Nephrotoma > Nephrotoma flavescens. The sequence continues at coordinate 15,402,736 of OW052223.1, forward strand.
ATTTTTGTTCAAATAAAACTTGGTTTTTAATTAATACGGTGTAATAAACCAAACTACAGTTTAATCAATCAATACTATTGATGCCCAATTGCGTGATTTAGTTGGTTGTACATAATTACAAAAAAAAAATCCAATTTTATCGACAATTGGATTTTTTTGTGGGCTTGTGTATAATTTACAGTAAAGATTAAAAACTAGGATACGGTTTATCAACGATATTGAAATTTGAGAAGGTAGAATATCACACATAATAATTTTGTGTATTATGTGTGCTGTGGTAAAATATATTATTTATACTATTTTTCATTTTCATAATATACAAAACACAATCGAATATAAATAAAAATTTTATTGTAACATACAAAATATTATACCCTTTAATTTAAAATTCATTACACAAAAAAATGTGTAAAATTAAGTTTACTATTTTTCTTCGGTACTGTATGTCGTGAAACAAAACCAAAACAAATAAAGCCTTTATTCCACAATGAAACATATTTTTTCAGTAAAAAAAGAGCGAGATAAAAATATAATTTCGCCACGTACCAAAACGAAACAAAAAAAATTCAGTAAAATTTACTGGGGAAAATGTTGCCATAAAAAGTATGAAACTCAATACTTTTTATGGCAACATTTGTTGTCTTTGTCACACTAACGTAATTTTAAAATGTATACTCTCCTCTTTTCGGTTTCTCAGTATTTTTTACTGAAAAACTATCTTTCATTGTGGAATAAAGGCTTAACACAAGTGCCGAGAGCCAAGAGAAATTAAAAAACTTATACGCGCACGTGTCATTGAAAAATTGTGTAGTTGCTTTATCAGTAAATTAGTAAATGAAAAGTTTCTCAGCAGGGAAATATTTTTATTGGAAATGTTTCTCAAAATATCAATATTTATCGTGATCCTTCAGATAAATTATGTTTGTAGATAATAAACCAGACAAATTGGGACAAGTAAACATTTTTTTTGTAATATTTAATTTTTTGTTCGTCCTATGATGCCAATGTTTTTGTTTGTATTTACCTACACCAACTCATGTAGTTTTTCTATATAGAAAAACGGCCTATTATTGTAGTGGTATTGTTTAAATTATAACGAAATGTAGCTCCTCCTCTTCCACTTCTATTTCATGTGAAGTTCTTTCGGAAAAAAATATTTGATGTAAATCAAAAATATTTGATTGAAATCAATTTTTTACGTTCTTTGCGACACAAAAATGACAGATAGATTTGATTTAAATCAAATTGTGATATTTTGAAGGATTTGATATTTTTTGAATTTGATCGACACTCTCACCAACAAACATTATTAGTGCGCAATTTTTATAATTTGCTATTTAAGTATTTTTTTTTGCTGTGTCCAAATGTGATTTGTGTAAATTAATATATTAAACAAATTAATAAGCATTAGTATTAATTATTATATATAAACTTGTTTTTTTTTTGTTTTTTTTTTTTTAAAGAAAGTATTAATCATCCAGTGGATTTAATGTCCTTTTAAGGTCAATTAATACTCCCCTTTTCATTCACGCACACCCATTCACCTATTCACACAATTACAGTATACCACCTGCGCGTTGCAAGCTCCATGTCAACCTGCACACTGACATGAACGGTGGGTCGGCGCTGAATTCTGCACTCCAACAGAGGGTCTAAGTTGTGTTTATTATCATCACCGATCGTAATCGATGAAGAAAATTCGCTTTACATCCTGCCTCTGATGGGATTCGAACCCAGTACCTCCCGGTCCAAATGCCGAAGCTTTAACCACTGCGCCACTTGTACGGTAGTACGGTTGTTTATGCCATAATTTTGTTTTTCAACAAACACGTTGCCTGTGTTGCACAAGTGCGTTTAAATAAAATATGCATAAGAAAACCAACAACAAAAGATGATCGTTTACGCTCTATTAACCTATAATACACACTGCCAACAAGAACAACAACAAAAAATTTACGTTCTTTGGCAACTGGAAAAATTTAATTTATTTTTTGGTACGATAGAACTTCACATTAAATTTTTCTTCTATTTGTTATTGTTTTTAGTTTGGTTTTACTTCTATTTGATGTGTGCGTGTATCATGTCGTATATTTATTATAAAATGTTGTGAACTTTTCCTGTATTTTTATACTAATACAAATAAATAGATGACCGAAATATTTAATAGGATCGGTGTATACTCGAGTACAGTTCGGCTTGTAGAATACATTTTCGTTGGTTCTGATTCAACTGATTCTCGCACTACTCAAAAGATAAATATTTCAAGGACACCTTTTTTATTTGTCGTTTTTGGGTTAATCCGTGGTTCCACACTTTGATTCTTTGGTCGTAGTTCTTTCCTCGTTCGCTTCCCCTTCACCTACAAACTAATTTTTTGGCGGGGAAATTCTTGATTCTTTTTTCAGCAAAAAATTTTTTTGATTCAATTGATTCTCGCACAACAACAAAAATAAATTTTTCAAGGACACCTTGTTTATTTGTCGTTTTTGGTTTAATTTTAGATTAATTTGCACTTCGAGTGCAAAAAATATATTTTTTCAATAAATCAAAAAACATAATTTTACGCACATAAATAAAAAAAAGAAACGCGGAAAGAAATCAAATGTGAACGGCGATTGGTTTTTTGAAATCATTGAATCACGACGAAAGAATTAAAGTGTGGCGAGGCTCAATTTTAGTTTAATTTCTGCTTCGAGTGCAAAAAATATATTTTTTCAACCAAAGAAGCAGTTTTCGCAGCAAATAACAAACATCTTTTACTATACGAATAAATCATAAAACATCATTTTACGCACATACATAAACAAAGAAACGCGCAAGGAAATCAAATGTGAACAGCGATAGATTTTTTGATATCATTGAATCACGACGAAAGAATTAAAGTGGTGCCAGGTTCATTCCGTGGATCCACACCACAAAGTATAGTAATATTCAAATCTTAAAAAAAACTTTTTTTTAACTGTTCTGCGCAGCTTTCAGTGGTGTAGAAATTTTTTTTATAAAAATTTTGGTGGGTCGCATTTATCTTAGATAGTAAACCTAAATAAAATAATAAATAACAATGAAAAATAATTATATTTCAGTTTTAATACACAAAGCATTCAAAATTATTATGTATTTAACCATATATCAAGTGAAAATTAATAGGTCTAAAAAAATATTGCACGCCTTTTGGAAACAATGACAACATTTAATTTTGGTACGAACTAGGGAAAATAAATATCCAAATGTTATTCGTATCGCATAAAACCACAACAACATAGAAAAGCAAATTCAGTTTTCAATTTAATGGAATTTGGAATTAATTCTTAACTTATCGAATTAAATATCATTTTAATTTATAAAATCTAAACTTTGTGTTTTAATTTTATCCTAAAATTCCTATTCAATTTAAATACAAATAAATGTAAAAATGTAAGCAATAAACATGAATATTATACTTAATACATTACTGTGTATCCGCCATATTACTTCTACGCGAGAACTGTCAGAATTCCAGCGAGATTTGAATACTACTATACTTATATATAAGTATAGTAGTATTCAAATCTCGCTGGAATTCTGACAGTTCTCGCACAGAAGTAATATGGCGGATACACAGTGATGTATTAAGTATAATATTCATGTTTATTATTTACATTTTTACATTTATTTGTATTTAAATGGAATAAAAATTTTAGGATACAATTAAAACACAAAGTTTAGATTTTATAAATTAAAATGATATTTAATTCGATAAGTGAAGAATTAATTCAAAATTCCATTAAATTGAAAACTGAATTTGCTTTTCTATGTGTTGTGGTTTTGTGCGATACGAATCACATTTGGTTATTTATTTTTCCTAGTTCGTACCAAAATTAAATGTTGTCATTGTTTCCAAAAGGCGTGCAATAATTTTTTAGACCTATTAATTTTCACTTGATATATGATTGTAATAACATAAATAAATAATAATTTTGAATGTTTTGTGTATTAAAGCTGAAATATAATTATTTTTCATTGTTATTTATTATTTTATTTAGGTTTATTATATAAGATAAATGCGACCCATCAAAATTTTTATAAAAAAAATTTCTACACCACTGAAAGCTGCGCAGAACAGTTAAAAAAAATTTTTTTTTAAGATCTGAATATTACTATACATACTTTGTATCCACACTTTGAATCTTTCGTCGTGAATCTTTTCTCGTTTCATTCCCCTTCAATAACAAACGGATTTTTTGCGCGTTTCTTTGTTTATGTATGCGCGTTTCTTTGTTTATGTATGTGAATGATGTTTTTTGATTTTTTCGTATAGTAAAAATGTTTATTACTTGCTGCTATATATATATATATATATATATATTACTATACATACTTTGTGTCCACACTTTGAATCTTTCGTCGTGAATCTTTTCTCGTTTCATTCCCCTTCAATAACAAACGGATTTTTTGCGCGTTTCTTTGTTTATGTATGCGCGTTTCTTTGTTTATGTATGTGAATGATGTTTTTTGATTTTTTCGTATAGTAAAAATGTTTATTACTTGCTGCAAAAACGGCTTCCTTGGTTGAAAAAATATATTTTTTGCACTCGATGAAAAAATTATTCTATAATTAACCCAAAAACTACAAACAAAAAAGGTGTCCTTGAAATATTTATCTTTGTAGTAGTGCGAAAATCAGTTGAATGAATACCACTATATACAGGCCGATTTGTATGAATAAAAAAAAATTGTGAGTTAGTATGAGTAGTATTGAGAAATTAACTTCGCGGCATACACATGAAAATAGTTATTATGAAAAAACTTTAAAAATCCTTGTTTACGTCCCCTTAATCATTTATATCTTTTAAATGAGCTAGAAATGTGAACTATTGCCCCTTTCTCTCTAATCTTAACTCCTTTAGTAACATTTATAAACAAAAAAAAATCTTGTTAAGAAACTTTTCGTTCATTAATTTTCCAATTAGAAAAACAACCCATTTTTCCATAAACCACGTGCTCTTTATACAAACAAAATTTTTTTGGTTAGTTTTGTGGTTCATGAATCATGTTACTATTTTCTTTGGTTGTTGTTTTTGGTTTTATACGTTGAGCTACAGTGTTGGGAAAGACAACCGTAACAGATTGATGTAAAGTAATATTTATTTAAATTTTGTAATTATGTAATTTACGTTATATATTAATTATGTAATAATATATAATATATGCTATCTTACTTTGAGAAATTTACAACAACAATCCTATATTTGTAATTCCAAATTGGAATTATTTATACTGTTTATATTGGAGGTTGAACCTAGGTCGAGTCAACTTGTAGTTATCTTCAGGTTAACCTTGAAGTTAACTTCTAGTGTTTATATTGGAGAGTTATCTTAAGGTTGAGTCGAAACCAGGTTATAACTGTCAAAATCATTCTAATTTTTTCCTTCAAAAAATCATTCTAACTTTTTCTTTCGACCCAAGTATAACAAAACGAAAGTAAAAATTGAGCATAGTATTTTCCTTCGTTTTCATCCAAAATTAACGAAAGTTAAACTTCACATTATAATGATAGTGTTTGTACCCAAGTATAACAAAACGAAAGTAAAAATTGAGCATAGTATTTTCCTTCGTTTTCATCCAAAATTAACGAAAGTTAAACTTCACATTATAATGATAGTGTTTGTAGCGTATATGTATACTGTGTTGTTACTACTGTATACTGTGTTGTGTTACCGCAATTTTTCTTTCGTAGGAATGTGTATAGCGTGTAATGTACATGGTTTGTTTTTATTTTTCATGTTCACGACATGAGTTTGGTAATTTTATAAAATTTTGTTAAAAAAATTTAAAGATGTGCGTTAATTTAAATAAAATTACATCAAAATATATTTTATATCTATTCAAATATTGTTTTCATAAATTAATTAATTTCTAGTTCAGTTTTAAGTTTTTAGGTAGAAAACAAATGCGAAAATAATAAACTTGATGTGCAATAATCATAGTACCTATTTGGAAAATTATTTAAACTTTTAATATTACAATCAAAGAATAATTTCAAATTGTGTAATAATAAAAAATAATTAAAAAATTAACTAAAATATAATTTAGATTCGTATATAATATGTATATATGTATGTATATTTTTATACCGCAAATTTAATAAAATAAAAATATTCATTTTAAACCTAAATTTTTATTTTGCTCTCACATTTGGATGCCGCCATCTTTTTCTTCTAACATTTTCAAATATAGCATTTTACATTCATGCACAACCTCGCTCCCGCCATTTTGTTTTTTGTCTTTTCTGTTCACACATACATGTATACAATTCTCCTTTATTGAGTTTCGTTCAGTTTCGTATAATCGCGACACGTTTCATACGTTTTATTTTAATAAATTGCAACTCAAACTTAGAAAAATACTAGACTAAGTTTAGTACTTAAGTACGAATATCGCCAGGAAAATTGAAAGTAAAAATACTTGGGGAACTAGTTAAATAGAAACATATTTAAAAAAAAATAAAAAAAAAATAAAAAATCGAAAAAAACCCAAAAATATGCTGCCGAATTTAAACACAGATGCGCTTATACAAGAAAAATATGAAAAATTGCCATTTTTATTTTTAAATTTATTGATTATTTTTTGTTGTTGTTTTTCGACTCGACTCTGGGCGTTTATATTAACCAGAGTTAACTCGACCTAAGAAATGTTTTGGATTGAGTCGAGTTAACTCCAAGTTAACTTTTGGTGTTTATATTGGAGGTTGAACCCAGGTTGAACCTGGGTTCAACTCCAATATAAACAGTATAATTTTAAACCAACTTTTCTGCTGGTATAGAAATATTCTATTCTACCCGTAGTTTAAATATTCACCACCAGAGCAGTTTTATGGAATACTTTTATTTTTAAATGTTGGCAATAAAAATATAACAGTGATTTTTGTTATTTTGACATCGCATTTTTCTAAAAAAACGAGCCATTAGTTACGATTTGTAATAATATTCAATAATGTCCGAGCACATTACTATTTAATTGAATATATTTAGTTGCTTTTTTACGTTATTTTCAAATTCAAAATGTAATTGTTACCAACTAATAAAAATAAATTAAAAACTATCTTTGGTTGTTACTTTGAGCACAATTTAATTCTATTCCAGAATGGATTTAACTTGTACCAAAGTAAGACGACAATATTGTGTTATGTAGATAATATAATAACTTAAATATGTAATTGTAATGGAAAGCGATATTTTAACATAATTTAGTGTATTCTATCTAAGAAAATTTTGTATACATGATTTGATTAGGGAATAAAAATCACGCCGTTACCACTAAGTACGTACAAATGTTTCGATAGTTTACTGTACAAAATATTCCATTTACATAGGTATAGTATACACATAAAAACAAATTGGATAAACATTCAATCAGTTCCGTTTTTTTCTCCCCACTGCTGTACTCATTATCAATTTTACACACATACATAAACAAAGAAACGCACAAAGAAATCAAATATGGAACGCGAATGATGTTTTGAATTCATTGAAATACGACGAAAGAATCAAAGTGTGGCAAGGTTCATAGAACGTAAAAAATTGATTTTGATCAAATATATTTTTGATTTACATTAAATATTTTATTTTCCAAAGAACTTCACGTTATTTTTTGGTACGATAAAGCCTTTATTTCACAATGAAACATATTTTTTCAGTACAAAATGAGCGAGATAAAAATATAATTTCGCCACGTACCAAAACGAAACAAAAAAGGATTTCAGTAAAATTTACTGGGGAAAATGTTGCCATAAGAAGTATGAAACTCAATACTTTTTATGGCAACATTTGTTGTCTTTGTCAATCTAACGCAATCCTAATATGTATACTCTCCTCTTTTCGGTTTCTCAGTATTTTTTACTGAAAAAATATGTTTCATTGGGGCATAAAGGTTTAAAACTTCACATAATTTTATGGCGGGGAATTTTTGATTCTTTTTTCAGCAACATTTTTTTTTGATTCAACTGATTCTCGCACTACTACAAAAATAAATATTTCAAGTACACTTTTTTTATTTGTCGTTATTGGGTTAATTTTAGTTTAATTTTTGCTTCGAGTGAAAAAATATATTTTTCAACCAAGGAAGCAGTTTTCGCAGAAAATAATAAACATTTTTTACTATACGCAAAGAAAAGAATATAGTCTTTTCTTTGCTATACGAATAAATAAAAAGCCATATGCGCTCTTACTTTGAGAAATTTACAACAACAATCCCATATATGTAGTTCCAAATTGGAATTGTTTTAAACCAACTTTTTTGCTGGTATAGAATAATTCTCTTCTAGTTACGATTTGTAATGATATTCAATATTATTCGGTCATATTACTATTTGATTAGATATATTTAGTTGTGTTTTCATGTTTTGTTTAACTTCAAAATGTAATTGTTCCCAACTAATAAAAATAAGTAAATACAATTTTTGGTTGTTACTGAGCACAATATTTATTCTATTCCAGCATGGATTTAACCGGTACCAAAGTAAGACCGTAATAGTTTGACGCACATACATAAACAAAGAAATGCACAAAGAAACCAAGGGCGGTATGTTGTGTTGTGTACCATCACTTCGAATCGAAAAAAGTCGAAATTCGAAAAAAGTCGAATCGAAAAAGTGAAAGTTGTATCATTTTTGCTTTTCGAAAATGATACAACATACCGCCATTCAACTTTTTTCGAATTTCGATTCGAAGTAATCGTACAACATACCGCCCCAAATGTGGACGGCGATTGATTTTTTGAAATCATTGGCTGATGCCACACGAGATTTTTGGTTTTTTGATAATTTTTTCTAGGTCAACTAGTCCTTTTAGATAATGTATATGTATGTGTCTTTTATTTTGTTTTGTTCTGCTCTCGCAAATAAAATTTAAACTAAAATGAGTCAAAAGTGGACTTGAAATATTTTTTATTTCATTTATGTTTGTGTTAGTGTGGTTGCACCGAAAATTTATTTAGGTCGCAATAAAAACCCGTATCATAGGTAAACGGGGAAAGAAACGAAGCAAAATACGGTTTCTGTGATACCTTGTGTGGCATCAGTTCTTCAACACATGGTTCTTTCCATAGAAGCAGTGTGGTTTTAGAACGCGAATGTAAATGGAATTCCGTCTGCGTTGAATATTGGGTTTGTATATATTTTCCAATTGGAATAAATAATAATTCTTATCCGAAATAAAACAAAATTTTCCATTTATAATAAAATAAATATTAATATTTTATTCACATTATTTTTTATTTGTGTACAAAAAAACATAGACAATTTATTTACATTAATTCATAAATTGAGTTTTGTATTGGATCCGCCACGTTGTATTACATCCGCCACGTTGTATTGCATCCGCCAGCATATTGAGATCTTGAAAAAAAAATCATTGAAAATTTACTACGTAAATGTATTTCGCGACGACGCGATTGTGAGACAGATCTCTATTACCTTTTTAGTCCAAATTTGCACATCGCGATCACTAAATAAGTTAATAATTATTATTATATATTTAAATTTAAAATTATTTACTTTAACAAATCGAAAAACATTATAATGAAACACAACACTTTAAAGTAAAAAAACTAATTATGTAGTGCAACCATGCACGTCGACTTGTCAGAAGAAACTGAAAATAAAAGATATCCCAGTATGCAATTATTCCACTGTGTGGAAAAAACTGCTCAAATGTCGTACAAAACTCCGTACTACAAAATATCAAAGACACAAAAATATTGATTTTGGAGAAAAATAATTGTTTTTCTCTTTCTATTTCGCTTTAATATTATTTCCGTTTTATAAGTTTCGATTGTATCTTTTATTTTCAGTTTCTTCTGACAAGTCGACGTGCACGGTTGCACTACATAATTAGTTTTTTTACTTTAAAGTGTTGTGTTTCATTATAATGTTTTTCGATTTATTAAAGTAAATAATTTTAAATTTAAATATATAATAATAATTATTAACTTATTTAGTGATCGCGATGTGCAAATTTGGACTAAAAAGGTAATAAAGACCTGTCTCACAATGGCGTCGTCGCGAAATAACATTTACGTAGTAAATTTTCAATGATTTTTTTTTTCAAGATCTCAATATGCTGGCGGATGCAATACAAAACTCAATTTATGAAATTTGAATACTGATTGATTGATTGGTTTGACTGTAGGACCAAGTTCTTGACGAGTGTTCCGGTTAACGCCGGGCCTATTCCTACAGCCTGTTTACACATAACAATAGGAGGGATAGGATAAGGTTTTTTTTTTTTTTTTTTTTTTTTTTTTGGGACAGAACGACCCGGTTTCAGACACCTAGCGATCGTACGGCACAACACAATTCTAATCTCCTTCTAATCTACGGAGGAGAGATAAAGGTTTAATAGGTTCAATGGATAACGATGATACTGGTCTTCAACAATTGCTTCTATAAATCAGCAACCTGATAAAAAATATTATTATTTCACGAGCATCTGGAATTTCCTGAAATATAATTCAACATTAACACTTTCCAGCTTCCTAAAATAAAATTGATTGATTAACTCACTCTACTCAGAGTCATCTAGGTAAATTCGATAGTTAGTAATACAAACACAACACAATTCTAAACTACACAATCATCAATTAATATTTAAAGAAGTATTATTCCACAAACATCTTAAGACTCCTGAAATTTAATTCTTCATTAATGTTTTTCGGCTTCCTAAATAATACAAACATTTATTAATTAATCCTCCTATAACACAACAACTTACAATAGAATTTCCTGAAATCATAGTTATTTGAATTATATTAATAATAAAACTAAACTGAAATCCAGTAGCATTTAAAAATTATACTGCAAACATGAGCTGTATAGTACTGAAATTGTCAGTCTAATATTTTGAAACATACAAACCAATTTCTCAAAATTCCATCGTCAAACAGCGAAACACTTACCATCAAATTGGTAAGAAACACAAATCGAAATATACAAAATTTCAAGATCAGTCTCGAAATAACGTAAAAATTTCAAAATTTAGTAAAATATTATAAATTCCATCTTATCGATAACTACACCAACGATAAGTTTTGTTTTACGCCGCAATGACGATTTCATTGAGTAATTTTAACTATATCCCGCAAATCTGTTTTTAATTAATGTGTCCAAGATAAAAAGGCAATTCAATTATTACAACACAACGTTAGTTCCGAATAATGAAAATTAACAGAATTATTCATTAATTTACACATATGAGCACTTTAAGTAAGAACTAACAAGCAATTTATACAAGATTTTAATACTCTTAACTTATTAAAGATGATTTGATTCTTTAATAAGTTAAGAGTATTAAAATCTTGTATAAATTGCTTGTTAGTTATTACTTAAAGTGCTCATACGTGTAAATTAATGAATAATTCTGTTAATTTTCATTATTCGCATACATTAAAGGGGCAATTAACTATCTATACTTAAAAATTTTTTCTCAGTACAATACAACCCTAAATTAAAATTTAAATATAATATATAACAAAATTAAAATATAATATAATTATGTACAATAAAAACATAATCCACCTGTTATAAATTCTAAATAACTTAACTATTTATTATTGATTATTGATGCCATCTATCGGAATTTATAAACTCAAAATACAAATGACCACTGATAGATGTCACTTTCTTAAGTTACCATTATTTTACTTTGGTAACACTAAAAAATCGATTACTCATATTTGAATTTATTACTCATCCTCTTTATCCTTTAAATAATAAGCCAAGCTTAATAGTGAAATATTATTTGCACGTAACAGTACATAAATAACAATCTTAAGAGTTTATACAAAATAATAAGAAATCATATAGTGATTTAAATAAATAATTAATCGACTTATGTTTACACAAAACTATTTATTAATAAAAAAATAATTTATCTCTAAATTATTTTATTTATTTTAACTCTTTTAATTAATTTATTTTTTTATTACAATTTTAATTTTATTTTAATGTTTTCCAATCGAATAATAACTTAATACTGACTTATAATATCTACTTAAATCTATTACGTTGACACCCGATCTAGTGTGTCAGCAAAATATGCATAAAGGTATTTATGCATATTATGCATTTTTGATGCGCGTGGATTTGTGTAGTATCAATCCGCGCGCTTTAGAAAAGTAGATCCCAATTCCACGTTGTTTTCGTTGGCGTCATGTGCAGAGGATCGTAACTCCTCCCGCCGAAGAGAAGGCCATAGGGATTTTGTCCGTATGGTCTTGGGTTCACTGGTTGACTGTGTATTGTTCTGTGTCGCTACTGGTTGTGTTGGTTTGTAGCATCTCTTCCAGATACAATAGATGACAATTGCTATAATAATGATTATGATTAGTGTTGTAATACTGTGTCCTTGTATGCTGTGAGATAACGCCCGTTCTTGTAATAGCGTGATGTGATCTCTATGTTGTAGGGTCCAATTAGTCATTTGTGATAGCGACAATGACTGAATAACGTTTTGACTTGCCACGTCGTGATACGGTATAATGACGATCTGGTTCTCTAGGTAGACGTATTTTGTACTGCTGTAGGTAATGCCCGAGATGTTGACATCACAATCATCGAATTCAATTAACGCTTGGCCTTTGATAGACTTCGTAAATTGGTGACAAGTAGATGTAAATTCTACTTCTGTTGGTGTGGCTACATACACTTTCCCAGTGATGATTTCTGAGACTTCATCTTCCAATTCGTAGACAGTGTGATTACATTGAGCTGGTTGTTGTGAAATGATACTTGGTATGCAGGTGTTGCTTGTTGGTTGTAGTGATTGTTTCGTGCAGTACTACGTGTTTTCCAATTCATTGCATGATTGTACGATGTATTGATAGTAATTTTGTTCGTTTAGGATGATAGTATATGATGGAATCGGGGTAATCATGAGGTTTTTGGATGGAATAGGTTTAATTTTGAAATAACTAAATATTGGTTCATAGAAGGTTGGTACCTGTATACTAAGAATAATTCTAGACTGATTGTAATATCCTTGTAACGTCAATAAATCGTAGATATTGTTTGGGTTGATTATTTCGATTCGGTCGTGAGACAGTAAATCATTAATGAAATGAGTTTCACTGTTGGATAGTAAATGTCTTGAGATGCGTCTGTGTCTAGCCGAACTGAGTGCATCTAAAATGTCGTCTATGTGTTGGGTTAAGGTATCTATTGTATTAATTAATTTAAAGATGTATTGATCTATTTTTATCATTTATATTCCTGATTGTGTTGTGTTACTGAGTCTATTTAATTCAAAAGCGATCTTCTTATTACTGTCCTTTACGTATTTTTGTACGTAATTGAATCTATCAATCATACCCTTATTTATCTCAATTTGAGCATCATTTTGTTTATATAAGTTATTTTGATTCTCGTAAAGACTGTGTATTGCGGAACTGATTTCATCTAGATCGTGTTGATCTAAGTTTCCTGTAATGTCTTTGATCAAGGAACCTAGTCCGTTAATAAGTCCTCTTTTGATCCGTGAAGGTTTCAAAAGGTTAACGTTGTCTTGTAGTTCCTTAAATTTGTGTTCAAGGATTTCTAATTTGTTTTTAAATGCATACTTGTATTCTATATTGTCATTTACGGTTCCTTCGACTATGTCGATGTTATTTTGGATAACGCGAAGATTTTGTTCATAGAATTGGATCTCGATAACGTGGACGATCCTTTTATAACTATTGATTATTCTGGCCTGACCCATCTTGACCGGTATCAAGCCCTTGTTGTTGTTCAGGTCGGTCACTTTCAGCGTCTGGCTCGTGACGAGCGTGCACCTGAAATGGATTCTTTATCAGTTTTTTGTGATATTTGCCGTCTTTAGTTAAGATAGTGACCTTGTTATCTTTAAGAATTTTCTTAATGACATATCCGGGTTTGATCCTTGAGGGTTTTTTATTACGAATGTGCACTGTTTGGTCGATTCTCATTTTTGGGGGTTTATCTCGACCAATATTGAGTTTATTGATTAACTTAACCTTTTTTGCATGAGTTTCCTCATGTATACGCTTGCATAGCTCCTCGTATGCTAAGGTATGATTAAGAAGGTATTCTTGTGCGTTTGGGGGTGTGGGATTGATAGGTTTCCCTAAAATAGTATAGTATCCACTCAATAATTCGAACGGTGTAAATTTTGTTGTTGAGTGAATGGAGTTGTTGTAGGAGAAAATAGCACGATTCATTATCTCTTTGATACCTAATTGAGGGGAATTTAAATGTGCAATTTTGACAAGCTCTTGCAGGGTTGAGTGCAGTCTTTCAACAGGAGAGTTCCCTGTTGACGAATATGATGATGTGTGGTGTAATTCAATATGATGTTCTTCTAAGAAGGCTTTGAACGAAGGTGTGTTCATATTTGCTTCATTGTCGGTAATGATTTTTACTGGTTTACCGTGTATGCTGAAGAATCGCTCAAGTTTTCTTTGGACTTCATCGCTAGTGCGTGTCTTCATGTAGAAGGCTCCAGCGAATTTTGTAAATTTGTCGAGGAGTGAGAGAAATGCATGATTTTGGAAGAAACAGAAATCTATATGGAGGATTTCCATGGGTCGTTTCGGGGTTTCTGTGATCTCATACTCCACTTTCAACGGATGTCTGTCATATTTGGTCTGAAGGCATACCGTGCAGGTGTTGATGTAATTTGTGATAATGTCCCTCATATTCGGGAAATAGTAAGTTCTTTTAATGAACTCGTGGTTTTCGACTATTCCACGGTGGTGATTTTCCTCATGCCTTTTCCTTATTATAGATTGTTGGTCCTCAGGATTGAACACATCTGTTAAAAGAGTGTGTGTTCTTACCAGATATGGTTTGTGAGAATTACCGAATTTCTCTCGGTAAGCTTCTGTAGCTATTTGGAAAACTATATCGTCACACAATATTCCTGTTACTCGATGCTTAGTTACTTGTGTTGAAATATTTAGGCGGATGGTTGGTGAATGATGCCTTGGCATGTATACTATCACTCTATGTTTGCCAAAAGGCTGTTCATGTTGAACATTTATCCCTTGCATCTCGGGATCAACAGTTATGATTAATTGGGAACTAAAATGGTTTATAGGTGTATTTGTAGTTGGTACAATGGTTTGTTCGTCATTGTTTGAGATTTGGGTACCTGTAGAGGAATCCGAGGTTTCGGAGGTGTTCAAGCTATTGATAACGTTAAGTTCAGGTTGCATTCGTGAGAGTGCATCCGCGTTGGTGTTTTTTACGCCTTTCTTGTATACGATTTCGTAATCGTATTCCTCCAATTTCAATCTCCAACGAACCAACTTCGAGTTGGGTTCCTTGAGGTTGAAAAGCCATGTCAGAGGCTTGTGGTCGGTGACGATCTTAAACTTTTGACCAAATAAGTACGGTCGAAAGTACTTAGTTGCCCAGACTATGGCAAGAAGCTCTTTCTCTATAGTAGAGTAGTTTTGCTCTGTGACCGTTAAGGTCCTGGATGCGTAGCATATAGGTTTATCTTTACCTATAGGTCCTTGTGATAGGACGGCCCCAATGGCTACGTTGCTCGCGTCCGTGGTAAGGATAAATTCCTTAGAAAAATCTGGATACTGTAAGATTGGTTCCTTGCATAACAAC
Source organism: Nephrotoma flavescens (assembly GCA_932526605.1). Classification (NCBI taxonomy): domain Eukaryota; kingdom Metazoa; phylum Arthropoda; class Insecta; order Diptera; family Tipulidae; genus Nephrotoma; species Nephrotoma flavescens. Next base: position 15,418,346 of record OW052223.1, read on the forward strand.
TCTTTACAGTATTCGAAACACTGGATATATCTGGTGTCAAGTGTGATCTTTTGATCCTTTCTCAAGCATTCCGTTAAGGGCTTGGTAATTTCAGAAAAGTTTTTGATGAACTTACGATAATATCCTAACAGGCCTAAAAAGCTTTTTCAAGGCCTAATTTCTTTCTCCGTTTTAGGAATTGGAAAGTCTTTAATAGCCTTAATTTTATCGGGGTTTGGTTTGACTCCATCGCTATCGTTACGATATGGCCCAGAAAGGCAATTTCTCTATGGAGAAATTCCGATTTATCCATCTGTACTTTTAGGTTGGCTTTCCTGAGTTTATTAAAAACGTGTTTTAGGCTTTCTATGTGCTCCTGGAGTGAGGTGGAAAAGACGATGATATCGTCCATGTAGCACAAACACGATTTGCCTTGTAATTCTCCAAGGACATTGTCCATGACTCTCTGGAATGTCGATGGTGCGTTTTTAAGCCCAAAAGGCATTCTTACGTATTCGTAGTGCCCATGGTCTACGTAGAAAGCTGTTTTAGGGATATCCTCTTTTCTAACTTCAATCTGGTGAAAACCAGAAGCTAGATCTAATGTCGAAAAATACAGACATTTGCCCAATTTGTCCAGGATATCCGTGATGTTCGGAAGCGGATACCGGTCGTCTATAGTTTTTTCGTTCAATTTGCGATAGTCAATAACTAATCGCCACTTGACTTTGCCACTTGCATCGGCCTTTTTTGGCACGATCCATATGGGCGATGACCAAGGAGAGAAGCTGGGACGGATGATTCCATCCTGTAGCATTTTGTCTATTTGCTTCTTTACTTCCTCTTTATGGACGAACGGGTACCGATAACTCTTGGTGAAAATGGGTTTATCGTCTTTCAGGTTTATCTCATGTTTGACGTCATTGGTAAATGACAGTCGTTGTTCTGATTTGAGAAATAGATCCTGGTATTGATGACAAAGCTTACTGATTGCTACTTTTTCTTCAGGATTGAGATGTTGAACCCTAATTAAATTTGTGATATCTTCATTTTGTGTTTCATCCAATTCTTGTACATGGCAATGGTGGGATTCGACCCGAAAAGATTTTTTTAATAGATCGACTTTAATTGGTTGTTCGATAACGAATGTGTGTTGCTTATTGCTATAATTGACGATTTCCAGAGTAGCGTACCAATTTCTACTATGGTATATTCCCTCGGGGATAATTAGATTGCCATTGATTGTAGAGGAAGTTCAGCGATAAGCTTACTTCTTGGTAATATAGAATAGGGTTTGGATGAATAATTTGGCTTGAACAGTAAAGGGATCTTTACTTTATCTGTTTTCAAAATTGAATTGGCTAAATCTAATGTAACACCAAGTTGTTGCATTATTTCAAGTCCCATTAACCCATCGAAATATTCATGGAACTTAAACAAAAGGAATTCCATGGGTTCCCTGGTTTTGAACTCCATAAGTCCTGGAATTACTACCTTTTGGTCTATAGCATGGGTGTTAAACATCGTTTTTATATTGATAGGGGGTATGGTACGTATCCGTGAAGGATGTACGAACTCTGGGTTCAGAAAGGATTTATTAGAGCCAGTGTCAATTAGAATTTTTAGTGTTTTTTGTGGGTTTAACCGTACGTGTATGTACGGAAGGGTATATGTTTGATGACTGTTAACATCTATGTACCCAACTCCGTTGGAGAGGCTTCGGGATGAAAATTTTCGTCATCTACTTCGCCTTCTTCTAAGTCAGGGAAGTATAATGGTGCTTCCTCTTCATGATGTTCCGATTGTTCCTCGAAGTTGGTCTCAGTATTGAAAATTTCCTGAGCCCGGAACTGCGGAGGTCCATTTGATTGGAATTGATATTTATTTGGCTGGTTCGGCTTGTTGTAAAATGCGTACTGGGTATAACCGTTTGGATTGGATGTCGTATCCATTTTATCTACCTTCCTTGGTGGAATCATAGGAGGTTTATGCACGAATCTATTATTATTATAGTTCGTGGGACCATTTTGACTAACATTTTGTTGTGTAAAAGGCCTATGGTTGTAATACTGAGGTGGAGGTCGCTGATTAACTTGCGGGTGAAAGTTTCTATTTTGAAGATAGGGTGGACCATTTGAATAATTATTCCGTTGAGGATTTATTGGTCTTGATACGATTGGCTTTTGTGGGGTAAAGTTTGCATTCATGGTTGTACCTTTTTTCATGTACGTCATGTTCTGCTCCTTCAAGCAATGTGAGAATGCTTCTGTCAAGCTATGCGGCTGCATAGCTCGAATCATTGAGCCTAGGGGCTCTTTGAGTCCAGCAAGGAATGTGTTGAGGCACATTTCTTGATAGAGCTCCCTTTTCGATCTTATCACTATACTATTGTGTTCGTTCAATTTGATGTGATTGATTATAGTGCTTTGAATATCTATTATTTTAGCAAAATATTTCTCAATCGTATCATTTCCTTGGGTTATGCTGTACAAATCTCTTACGAGATTTGTTTCGTTTCTTTTATCTGCGTAGTGGGTAATTAAGTTGTCCTTAATTGCTTCCCACTCTAACGGGGTTCCGTACATTGTTAGTACCTCGTTAGCTTCGCCTCGAATTTTATTGCGGATTGCTCTTAGAAATATTTTTGAGCACGGCTGCCCGTCGATGTCATTACATAAATTAAGAATTTCCTCCACGTTCTCGATAAATTCAAAGAGGGTGTGTCGGCTGCCCTCGTAACTTGGGAGGTCTTTGATCGCGTCAGGGATCCTAAGATTCCTGAACACGTCATTGTTACTATTTCCACAGTCTCTCACATTATCAAAATCACCGTTAACTGACATATTGTTAGAGGCTGGGTTATGATTAATATTTTCAACTTTAAAATTTTCAAATTTATCTATTAAATTATCTAAATATTTGTTTCTATGTGAAATTGTTCTATAAACCGTAGAACTTTCTTGTTTGTTAATGTCTAAATAATTGTGTTTAATTTTATGTGAAGTTCTATGAACCGTAGAACTTCGGTGAGATATTAAGTTATTTCGATTAGAGGAATTTTTGAACATAAATTAAATATCAAAAAACGCTTACCGTGTAATAATTATAAATGCTGCTTTCATCATCAATGCACACACCGTTGATAAAAATGACTTCACTGCGTATTTTGCTGTATTTGCTTATTTAAATTTTTTATATTTTTTTTTGCACTGTTCTGGTACGTACGCCAGGTCGTATTTTAAAAATTTTATTAAATAGATTACAGGAAAAAATTATTACTTTGGATTTATTAATAATTCACTGAATTTTTATAAATGTTCGTTGTTCACTTGGTATCGATAAACCTTCGATACGAGCACTTTTCTTACACTCCGAAACAACGAGAAAAATTTTGAACGTATGGTTTTTTGATGTTTAAAAACATCCACTACAAACTGCGCCACTTATGTTTACACAAAACTATTTATTAATAAAAAAATAATTTATCTCTAAATTATTTTATTTATTTTAACTCTTTTAATTAATTTAGTACGAGTACGAATTTCCGCGTGATACATACATGGTTCTTTCCATAGAAGCAGTGTAGTTTTAGAACGCGAATCCCGGTAAACCACAAGCCCTAAAATATAGGGAATGTTGGTCTTAAGTCTGACAATGATGTTGAAATTAGTCGTTTGGCTTCTGCGCCATTTCCTTGTCTACTATTAACTAACATGAATGCTGAATGTATATATTTAACTTTGATGCTAGGGATGCAACAGACTTAAACCTGTTTTTATAAAATCCGGCTTATAAGTTGATCGATTGACCAGCTTAAATGACCGTTATCCTAAAACAGCTTTTTAAGTTAATTTCTCGACAGGCTTAAACGTCAGTTACTTGATGTCGACTTTGATACCTTTTATATGACTAACGTTGATGTCAATTACAGAAAACTGACTTATATGTCTGTTACTCGATTAGCGTAATAATAATAAGCGTAGTAATAATTAGCGCCGGTTATAAAAGTTTGGATTTGAAGTCAGTAATTGGACGGGCACTTACGTCAAATACCGATAATTGACTCTCAAGTCTGTTATTTGTAAGCAATTAATACCGGGTTTCCATCGTCATAGTATACAAGTATAATAGTATTATAATATTAAAGTACTACGATGGAAAACCAAAGTTGATAGTATAATAGTTTATTAAAATATTTCAGTATACTAGCTATCAAAATATAATACGTAGCAAATATTGTTTTTAACGTTATAAATTTAACAGTGTAAAAATAAATTTAATTTTCCTAGCTTATCCATTACCATTTTTAATATTTTCTCGCCGCAATGAGAAACAATTTGTTGGCTGATTATCGTTATATATTATTATTATATAATATGTGTCAAATAAAATAATAATATCCTGTTTATCGAACGCTCATTTCGAACAGGCTTATTTCAAACCGTGCGATGGAAAACCACCAGTGCTTGATAGTAAAATAGTATTATACTATTATTCTATTATGCTATCGACGATGGAAGCCTGGTATAAGAAGCTTCGTTGTTAACAAATGATAATACACAAGTGTTTAGTGCAGAGAGCATTTATTTTTCGTAGCAGGCGCAGGTAAGTATTAATTTATATTTTTATTTAAACACACGTTTTTATGACAGAGAGTCGTTTCTCGACAAAGTTAAAATTAAATAAAAAATGAATATTTCGCTAAAAAATAATATGTGTAGAAATAAAATTATTAATAATTTACGATATAAATTTAAAACCAAATATAAGAAACAATTAAATAATACTATATTACAAAATCAAAAGAATAAAATATCAAGTGTACGTGCAAGTGTAATACACAACTATTTTACAGAAAGAATTGATGCAATTTGTCCAAGATCTGTAATTATTGAATAATCTAAAAGTAATGTTTGTAAATTGGCAAGGGAATCGCCTATGTTACCAGAAATAGATGGAAGTTATAATAGTTTAGATGAATCAAACAATCAAAATGATTCTAATTTTGGAATTCATTGTTTAAATGATTATGGTGATGATGATTATCATCTACCAGGGAAATCGCACGAAACGCAATTTAAAAATCCCCTTCAACGTTTGAGCATCAATAATTTAATTCAGCCGTATACCAATCAAGAAATTAATACGTACGTGAAGGCTTTTTTACAAAAATGGTCAGTTGAAAATAATATTAATAAGAATTCAATATCTGAATTATTGAAATTTTTGAAAAGGTTTTTCCTAAAATTGCCGATGGACAACGAACTTTGTTGCAAACGCCGTGAAATCTAGAAAAAATTAAAATTTTTCCTGGAGAATATATTCATATCGGTATAGAGAATAATCTAAAAAAAATTTTAGGGCAAGAGAATTTCAGTATTGAACTTCTGCCACAAATAATGTATGTTGATGTAGATGGGCTTCCCGTTTTCAGCGACAATACTGAACATTGATTCTGGCTCATTTTAGGGCGAATCATAAACATCGGTTCAAACAATGTGTTCGTGATTGGAATTTATCACGGTCTCAAAAAACCAAGAAATTTTATAGAATTTTTAATTACCCGTTTTAAAGAACAATATATATGCATAAAAATTCGTGCAATAATATGTGATGCTCATGCAAGAGCCAGTGTTTGTGGCGTTAAACAATATAATGCATTTGAAGGGTGTCCAAAATGTGTAACTAGAGGAAAATTTGATAAAAAATTTCATAGAATGTATTTCACCAATGCAGAAGTTAGCCTTCGTACAGATTTAACGTTTGACCAAAGAATAGACGCATCATACTTCTAATTCTCCTCTTGAAGACCTTGGGATAGGTATGGTGTCACAGATAGCCTTGGATTATTTGCACATAGTACTGCTTGGTGTAACAAAAAAATTGCTTAAAATTTGGTTTGGTAAAAAGCCATTATTTCCAAAATATTTGAAAGATTTAATTTCAAACAAAATGATATTTTTAAATAAATTGCTACCAAATAACTTTCAAAGACAGCTGAGATCATTAGAGCATTTAGCGGTTTTCAAAGGAAGTGAACTTCGAAATTTTTTTCTATTTTATGGACCATTTATATTAAAAAATTCCCTACCAACTGATTTGCAAAAATACTATGATCATTTTATGCTCCTACATGTCGCGATAAAAATTCTTTGTTGCCCAGATTGGTGTATCAATTACAATTCATTTGCAGAACGACTTTTGAAGGACTTTGGTAATAATTATGCTGTATTGTATGGACCAGATATGGTGAATCATAATGTACATATGCTTAGACATCTCGCAAAAGAAGTAATGATTTTCAAAGGTCCTTTAGATACATTTCCTGGATTTCCTTTTGAGTCGTATATGCATCCATTTAAAAAACTTTTGGCAGGACATAAACATCCTTTAATTGAATTTGCAAACAGACTCCATGAAATGAATAGTTCAATGTTTCCGACAATTTCACCGTCTTCTCAGCTTGAGCTAAAAAAACCAGTTGAAGGAACACAAAACACTTTTTCGGAGTTTGTAACATTGGCTGTTACAGTGGTAATGGTATCGGATATGGGTATGAGTGGTAAAAGAAAACCAAGGGTATAACATCTACAACAACTAATTCGATATTAATGATGGGGGGTATTATTGAGAATATTCCAAAATGTTATTGATGACGTTACGCGAAAAAAAAACTTGATCTGTATAGTATACAACAAAACAGATGATGATGTTGATGAGGTAACCGAAATGTGATATGTAGGTGTGTTCGTTTCGTTACATTAGAATAAATATAATCGATTGTTGTTAAAATCAGTTGATCGCTGGACTTAAACTGGCAAGATCGTGTCTTAAAAAAAAAAAAAGTAATTAAAATATAAAACTAAAACCAAAAGTAATGATAAAAGTGTTTTTAGTTTAAAACAAGTGCGGTGCAATTTTTGTGTAAATTGAATGACGCGACGAGGTAATCTTGATTTATATTTCCTATGTGAATTGTGATTGTTGATAAGAAAAATAGAAGTTTAATGTGCAAACGCTTTCATTCTGTTTTTTTCTTTGGATGCGCGCGTAGTATGAGATAACCGTGTATCAATATATGTAATACAAAATCTTGTTGACCGTTGAAAAAAAAAAAAAAAAAAAACAGAAAAATACACAAATTGTAAGCCAGATTCTCCGTGAGATTATGGCAACGGAATTACATATATAATTCACGTATCCATTTTTGCGGAAAGGTAATTTACACAATAATTGTAAGTCATAATTAAAATATTAATTTTGTGCGAGTTTAATTTGGGTGAATTTTAGCCTCGTGTCCAGGGTCAACTTTGTATAAAAGGGAATAATAAGCTATTAGCTAACTCCGTACCAGGAGATGAAATATCAATATTTATCGCGAAATGGTTACAACATGTATTGTACGCCATAAATCGGAAGGTCCCAAGGCCACACCCTCATCAACCTCGCATCATTAAGTTCAGTTAAGTACGCATGAACTAACATTATTGTACATTTTATATAATTAATTTAATCCAAATGTTATCTATTTATCTATTATATATTATTTAATTATTCAAATTATTATATTATAAGTATCAAATAATTATAGTTTACTGTCGATACGGTGTGGTATTCCTAGATTAAGTTTTCTCAGATGCATGGTATAGTTAAGTTGTAAGTGAACCGGTTCTAATAGTTTGCAAAATAATTAAGGATACTTAATTTTAGTAATAGTAAAAATTTATAAGTATCGTAGAATTAGAATTATAGCTGTAATTGTTATATACGTAGATCATGTGTTTTTTTTATCTCTTTTAATTGAATTATTATTTACCGCGGTTATTTTCTCGAATATTTTTGATATGGTTTTCTGTATGTTTTTTTTAGTGTACTATGAATGTGTGAGTAAATAAATAAGAAAAAAGGTGGTTTAGTGCTAAAACAATGGGGTCATTATAAAAGGTTGCTAATGATGACCGCGGGCGGAAGGGGAGTACAGGTGGTCGATACCATCGGAGATCACAACAGTGAAGTGAAATGGCTGTGATGATAACTGAAGTTCATCATTCAATATGAGTGGCAGTGGTATTATAAAGTAGTTTCTGTTTTTTTTTAATACAAATAAATTCTAGGCGTTACCCATACCTTGCAGCACTTACAAGCTCTAAACTGCTGGTAGCACAACCACGCCCATCCCTGTCACCTAGCCTGGCAAACGTGCTGCAGCTGCCCCAATAGTAGGTTAGAGGTTCTGTTAACGCTACGAGACCCGAAACATGTGATCATAAGGTCGTACGGCAAAAGGTTTCGACGTAGCGTTACAAGTTGGTGTATTATGGTTTAAATTAAATAATAATGACAAAAATAAATATGTCCTAAGTAAAGAAAAGAAAATTTATGAGATCGTCAATTTTGTGAGAGAAGAAGGACAAACTTTCGTTTTTGGCAAACAATATATGGAAAAGATGGATTTTTACACATTTCCAATAAGCTCCTCTAAACTAAATGTATATCAATGTCAAAATTTATCACTAAACTTGGAAAAATTTCATGTTTCTCAATTGGACCGAAAATTATTTGCAATGATTGATGAGGTAACCCCATCACTAATTGCATTTTTTTCATTTTAATAAGTTTTCATAATTCTAAAAAAATAAAACAGAATTTCTAATGCAGTATTAAAATCACAAATTTAATAAAAAAACTTTAACTATAACTTAAAACTTAAATAAAACTACTAACAATCGACAAACCCGCTTTAAAATTAAATAAAAAAATAAGTAAAAAGTTGTATCATTAATATTTAAAATACACTTACTCATACGTTATTCAGTTGAACATTTTAAATGTACAATATAATTCATACCTATCTTTACGAAAAAGAGAATATAAAAAACAATACGAGAAAACCAACCAAAATGAGAACTAAATTTCATTAGTTAAATCGGTAAATCACAACTTATTTATCTATAAATACGAGTACATGTGAATGATTTTTAATTACTTAACATTTAACTATTGTTGTGGATTTTGTGTTTAATTTTATAGTACAACAATTAATTTAAATATACCCGTATAGCTTTCAACAGTAAAAATGGCGAGACTAGAGAAAGATCATTTTGCTGTCGTGGAATTCGAAGCAGATCAAAGCGAACCACACAAAAGACTAATTGAAGTTATCCGATATGCGTGGCTTACGGAAAATGCCAAACAATGTTTCTATCCAAAATCAAAAAATTGGAGTTTGGAATTAAAAAACCATGGGATACCTAGAAGTGACTGGACAAGACATAATTGTAGAGTATTAAAATATAATATTGGTATGTATACGAGTATATTTAAAAAAAAAAATTTATTTCAAGCAGCCGGTGTATTATATTTTTCATATTTTTTGTCTTCGGATACGGAAGAAAGCGAGCATCAGCAAAATAAACAGGCCTCTAATTCTGAGATGATTTTAAAAGACTACTCAAATTTGTTTGAGCAATGTGATATAGAAACAACTGAGAACACTTCAAATTCCGAGGAGCATTTAATCGAGTTTAGCGAGTTACCAGAAACCGTATCTTCGGATAAGCCCATAGAAATGACAACTGAACAAACTTCAGTCAGCAATGTTGTGCGCATTCAGTATGAATCGTTCCAAACTGTTTTGCAAGAACTTGCTGAACTAAAACAGTCTCATCAACTCCAGTCTGACAATTCTGATATGTTATCTCTAAAAATAGATAACATCAACTGAAATGTAGAGAAAATAGCTGCTCAGAACGAGGTAATGATGAGGATGATAACCAATGACAGATATAGGCGACAAAGCAAAATTGGAAAATCTTGAACGTATTCTGTGTTAAAAAGATTATAAAGAAAATATGGTAAGTATTTTTATAACCATTTTATTAACCTGATGGTCTAGGTCACTCACATTCCATTTTAACACCACTTTCACGCACTGGTTATTTTAGTCTTCATGTATATGTAATATAAAATAATTTTGCAGACAGGCACATATATGCACACTTATTAGCAATTGTTTTGTCTTGTTTCCTTTTAAATTTATTCAAATCATATTTATTTTAATTTCTGTTATATGTATTTATTCTATTTTCCAGGCTTACCAGTATACTCAATATACGTCAAAAGGAGATGCCAAGAAAGAAATCAATGGCTTTGCAAAATCCATCCTAAGCAAATTAATAAACGAAAAATTTGCAAAACAAATAAGATGGGACCGCATCAAAAAAGTTGATGAATCGTTGCTGGCTGAAGAAAATGGTAATGAAATACGTTAAATTGTAAGCATAATATTAAACTTCTATAATTGATTTTGTTTCAGCATATATATTTTTTAAAATATATATAAATATTTTAGATTATATTGTGGAAGTGTGCAACAAAAATAGAAAGGACGTGTGTTCTTTTTATAATAGGGATAATATATGCCATGCAGTACAAGATTTTTTCAATCGAAAATCTTATAAGAAGAAATAGAAAGGGTTTTTATTGTATTATACATGTTATTTTATAAGTAATAATTACCGATTTGAATTGTTATTAGTCTGATTGAAGTTTTGTAATAAATTGTTAACTTTTTATATTTTAAATAAAAATATGTTTAAAATATAAGGTCCCGCTCGAAATTTCCTTTTAAATTTCCACAAATGACTTCTAATCAAAAATATGTCGAACGTTGAAGTCAGAGGTTTGTCACACGTTACGTCAGAGTTTGTTCCACGCCGAAGTCAGAGGTTTGTTGCACACTAAAGTCAGAATTATGCACACTATATGCTAGATTTAATGTAACTTTTATACACAGCTTTACAGCCGTTTGTAAACCATGTTTCAAAGTTCAAGATTTGTTTACCAGTAGACTGATAGCCAAGTAACTATTGCAATGGTCACAGTCAATTATAGGACCGGATTTGGCTTACTTTCTATATACCCTTGTGACTCACCTACTTATACAATTATGTCACTTCCTTTGGCAACAATAGATATTTTGCCAATCCGAATATATAGGCGAATAATCCACTTGTGGTTTACCGGGAATGTAAATGGAATTCCGTCGGCATTGCATATTGGGATCGTCGAAAATAAAGATCGATAAAAAAAATTTAAGCTTCGTAAAATTTTGTTCATGAAACGTATAGATGTCACGCAAAATTGTTATCTTAGCTAAACTTTTTGAAGTAAAATTTAATGAAAAAGTGTCCGCATGGTGTGGTTACTGTGCATTGGTTCCCTCCATTATATTTGGTAATATGCATTTATTGAATCGAACTGATACTCAGGTCATTGTATCTTAAAACGTACACTACACCTCCCTCTTTTAGGAGAATGACGTATACTTATATAATATAAGTAAACGCTATTCTAAAATTTTGATGTAACTTTTTCTGTGAATAACCTTACATCGAGATTAACTACATTTCTTATTTTAATACTTACTTCCTTTTATTTTGCAAATGGATGGAAGTATTTTTTTTATTATTTGATAATATTTTATAATACAATACTAATGAAATAAAAACTTAATAATAATAATAATAATAATAAAATTTTATAATATTTCTTTCATTTGCTTAAATTTTGCCTCTTATTTAATATTATAATTGTACTCATTTTCATAAAATTTGATTAATTCTTTAACTATATGTTTTATTATTTTATATAATTATAATATATAAACTATTTAATTTTCAAAATATGATCTAAAAATAATTAACTATAGTATTCGTATTTTTTTTTTTTTTTATTTTAATTTAAACTTATGGCTTATCGATAAACAAAAATAATTATTAAAATTAATATTTATGAATTTATTGTTATGTACCACTTGCCTTTTATTTTGATTATCTTCAACCTCTATATTATTATTCTCTAATACATTAACTACTGTAAAAGGTCCTAAATAACAAGGATCCATTTTATGCCCTCCCAATATGCAATGCCGACGGAATTCCATCTAAATTCGCGTTCTAAAACCACACTGCTTCTATGGAAAGAACCATGTGTATCACGCGGAAATTCGTACTCCCAGCCAAAGAAAAGTGTCACAAAAATTCCGGTGTCGGTGTGAATCCCAACTAAAAAGAGAAAAAAATCACAGAAACAAAAGGCACGTGTTTGTATATATTTTCCAATTGGAATAAATAATAATTCTTATCCGAAATAAAACAAAATTTTCCATTTATAATAAAATAAATATTAATATTTTATTCACATTATTTCTTATTTGTGTACACATATTTAAATTTCATAAATTGAGTTTTGTATTGCATCCGCCACGTTGTATTGCATCCGCCACGTTGTATTGCATCCGCCAGCATATTGAGATCTTGAAAAAAAAATCATTGAAAATTTACTACGTAACCCAAGTATAATAAAACGAAAGTAAAAATTGAGCATAGTATTTTCCTTCGTTTTCATCCAAAATTAACGAAAGTTAAACTTCACATTATAATGATAGTGTTTGTAGCGTATATGTATACTGTGTTGGAACTACTGTATACTGTGTTACCGCAATTTTTCTTTCGTAGGAATGTGTATAGCGTGTAATGTACATGGTTTGTTTTTATTTTTCATGTTCACGACATGAGTTTGGTAATTTTATAAAATTTTGTTAAAAAAATTTAAAGATGTGCGTTAATTTAAATAAAATTACATCAAAATATATTTTATATCTATTCAAATATTGTTTTCATAAATTAATTAATTTCTAGTTCAGTTTTAAGTTTTTAGGTAGAAAACAAATGCGAAAATAATAAACTTGATGTGCAATAATCATAGCACCTATTTGGAAAATTATTTAAACTTTTAATATTACAATCAAAGAATAATTTCAAATTGTGTAATAATAAAAAATAATTAAACAATTAACTAAAATATAATTTAGATTCGTATATAATATGTATATATGTATGTATATTTTTATACCGCAAATTTAATAAAATAAAAATATTCATTTTAAACCTAAATTTTTATTTTGCTCTCACATTTGGTTGCCGCCATCTTTTTCTTCTAACATTTTCAAATATAGCATTTTACATTCATGCACAACCTCGCTCCCGCCATTTTGTTTTTTGTCTTTTCTGTTCACACATACATGTATACAATTCTCCTTTATTGAGTTTCGTTCAGTTTCGAATAATCGCGACACGTTTCATACGTTTTATTTTAATAAATTGCAACTCAAACTTAGAAAAATACTAGACTAAGTTTAGTACTTAAGTACGAATATCGCCAGGAAAATTGAAAGTAAAAATACTTGGGAAATGTATTTCGCGACGCCCAAGTATTTTTACTAAGTTTGACTTGCAGTTTATTAAAATAAAACGTATAAAGCGTGTCGCGAAAATTCGAAACTGGACGAAACTCATTATAAACATTTTATTGCATGTGTATGCGTATTGAGTAATATTTGGCGGGAACAATTGTGCTTGTGTTTGTTAAAATGGAAATTTCAAATTTTGGTTGAAAATTAAATGTTTTTAAAGAAATATTTTTGTTTTTGTAATATAAAATGATTTATTAAATTCATTATTTTAATTCATTATTGATTACTTTGGACATACATATATATATATATACATTTCGATTAAATTATTCAGTTTTTAATTTCTAATATTTACACTAGATTTTTTTAAAAATAATTTTCCTTGTTTGTCTTTTATATAATAAAAGTAATTTGTGGATATTAAATCGGTTTCGATAGAGTTCTTAAATTTTTCCATAGTACAATCTAAAATGTTGAAAATAATACATTATCTTTATTGACCGTTAAACGTAAACTTGCAGCTAAGCTCTGTAAAGTTTGCCCTAATGCACTTTTTTAGTTCGTTCCCATCTTGCTTCATAAATAATGATTTCTAAATATAAAATAGGAAAACAAAATATAATAGATTGTACCAAATTATCTCGAATGAATCTTTACATTACCAATTGTTTTACAGCCTCCCTAAATTAATATCAAAGTTGACAAATGTTACGCATCGTTAAAAGTTACTATAAACTTAGCGTTCTCACAATAAACTAAATAACGCCATTTGTATACGCATATGTATATAATACGTATACGCTACAAACACTATCATTATAATGTGAAGTTTAACTTTCGTTAATTTTGGATGAAAACGAAGGAAAATACTGTGCTCAATTTTTACTTTCGTTTTGTTATACTTGGGCGACGCCATTGTGAGACAGATCTCCATTACCTTTTTAGTCCAAATTTGCACATCGCGATCACTAAATAAGTTAATAATTATTATTATATATTTAAATTTAAAATTATTTAAAAAAACATTATAATGAAACACAACACTTTAAAGTAAACAAACTAATTATGTAGTGCAACCGTGCACGTCGACTTGTCAGAAGAAACTGAAAATAAAAGATATACAATCGAAACTTATAAAACGAAAATAATATTACCGCGAAATAGAAAGAGAAAAACAATTATTTTTGCCCAAAATCAATATTTTTGTGTCTTTGATATTTTGTAGTACGGAGTTTTGTACGAAATTTGAGCAGTTTTTTCCACACAGTGGAATAATTGCACACTGGGATATTGAGCAAGATAGACGAAATAGGGTTTGAGTTTTAGCTAATCATTTCTCTAACAGCCGCTAGAAATATTTTTCCATTTGTAACGACATCGAGAATTTGATTTGAACGTAAATTTTCCTTTGGTTTACATAACTGATTATAACTTGACTGTGGTATGTAGCTACATCGGTTATGGTTTGGTGTGCTGCATGAAAACAAAATAAATATTTGGAGGAAATGATACGAAAGATCAAAAATTTATGAACGAAAGGGAAAATATTATAATTAAATTGTTTTTTAGTGATCGCAGTAAACGTTTAGATATACGTATTGCATACTTGTGTTTGGTTACATTATGTACATTTTATATGCCTATCTGTACTGATTGGTCGAAATTAAACATACATGTATATACATTCATTACATAATTTTTCCTAAGTGTTCTATTAGGATGATATATGATCTAAATTCAATAATATTAAATACCTAACAATTTTATAAATGATTTTGTTTTTGAGAAAACGAATAAAATCAGCTTACACCGGAAAGATGTCTTTGGAAAAATGTACTATGTGTTAAGATTTGCCTCCAAAAAATTGGTGAATCATACAAATTTTTGTTAACATTTTCTCCTTATTCCATATTATCTGAGGCATGGTATAGTAATTGATTTGTTTTGACTAGCTTTTGCACACATTTGAAGACGTTGAAAATAAAAGCTAGTTATTTATTTTAACCAAATTTGCAAAAACAATAATATTTCGATGCCGATTGTGGTATATAGAATTATGAGTATACACAATAGCCATGCAATTCCATTTTGAAACTGCTAACCCTAAGCGTGAAAACCATCATCAGGTTTTACAATGACAATATATAAATAATTCGTTGTTTGTGTCGTCAATCGATTTACAAGCTCACATTAAAAGGACACTGCAATTTATCAGATACCAACCACTCCTTATCATGGAAACCACCCCAAATGACCACTTATTTGAAAATTTCAAAAATATACATTTCAATATCGGTAATGAGCATAGCTTTAAAATCCTCATCAGAAGTGTAACTCAATTTTTAAGTTGTAACTTTAAATCATGGAAACAAATTTATTTAGCCACCCTTTATTTATTAGATGTATGACCTTATTTCTACAGATTTTGTCTTCGAGCTTAAAATTATATTTAAAATAGAAATATTTTCACGGTATTTTGTAGTTTTTACAGGATCGGACGCAATGTTTCGGGACAACGAGCGACAAGCCTACGTGAGTTACATAACCTCTCAGAATATCAGAGTTTACGAACGCAACTGATAAACAGCACATTCGGCACTGCTTTCTATACGAATCAATTTGTAGTGTTCTCGGTGCCGACGTTGTGTCTTTTCAAACGTGTAATTATTGGTATAATCGGTTTAGAAGTGGTGATTTCGGTCTAAGTGGATCCCACATGTGTAGACTGAATGCAACCTAGGTCAACGTATGAACACATGCCTTTTACTGCTAGCCCAGCAACAAAAGAATAATTTCTTGTGGAAAATGTGACGGATGATGAAAAGTATATTTTTTAGTCGAATTCCATATGTAAATAGTTGTGAATAGATCCCGGGTAACCCAGTACATCGACACCAAAACAGAACATTCACTTACAGGAGGTTCTCCTGTGTATCTGGTGGGACATGAAGGGTGTGCTTTATTGCGAACTTCTGGAAACTGGTCAGACTGTGATTGCAGAACGGTACAGCCGACAACTGAGCAAAAAAATTGATCAGATATTGCCATTTACTGGGCAAGGAAGCAGGCAAGTCATACTGATGCATGTAAATGCTCGATCTCACGGTGCCCGCGTGGCTCAGGAGACCAACTTCAACTTGGGATGGGAAGTTCTCCCGCACGCGGCATTTTCACCAGACCTGGCCCCATCCGAATACCATTTTTTGCGGTCAATGCAGTACGCTGCAAAACGCTGGACGATGTGCATAAATTCGTCGATGACCTTATCGCGTTGAAGCTTCCATGTTTCTTTCGCGACGGCATTCGCATGTCACCGGAGAGATGGCATTTGGTTATAAAAAACGATAGACAATATTTCTAAGATTAAATTCGTTCTTGTCTATTTTTTTAAATAAAAAAAAACTTTTCGTGGGAGGCGGTCCACTCGCGCCACTGAAAACACTAAGCTTTTCACAACGATTTTATTGTAAATATATCATTATTTAATAAAATTGATTAAAGAAAAACGAGTTATGGACTTCCAAATCCGGGATCTATTCACAACTATTTACATTTGGAATTCGACTAAAAAATATACTTTTCATCACCCGTCACATTTTCCACAAGAAATTCTTCTTTTATTGCTGGGCTAGCAGTAAAAGGCATGTGTTCATACGTTGACCTAGGTTGTATTCGGTCTACACATGTGGGACCCACTTAGACCGAAATCACCACTTCTAAACCGATTATACCAATAATTACACGTTTGAAAAGACACAACGTCGGCACCGAGAACACTACAAATTGATTCGTATAGAAAGCAGTGCCGAATGTGCTGTTTATCAGTTGCGTTCGTAAACTCTGCTATTCTGAGAGGTTATGTAACTCACGTAGGCTTGTCGCTCGTTGTCCCGAAACCTTGCGTCCGATCCTGTAAAAACTACAAAATACCGTGAAAATATTTCATTTTAAATATAATTTTAAGCTCGAAGACAAAATCTGTAGAAATAAGGTCATACATCTAATAAATAAAGGGTGGCTAAATAAATTTGTTTCCATGATTTAAAGTTACAACTTAAAAATTGAGTTACACTTCTGATGAGGATTTTAAAGCTATGCTCATTACCGATATTGAAATGTATATTTTTGAAATTTTCAAATAAGTGGTCATTTGGGGCGGTTTCCATGATAAGGAGTGGTTGGTATCTGATAAATTGCAGTGTCCTTTTAATGTGCGCTTGTAAATCGATTGACGACACAAACAACGAATTATTTATATATTGTCATTGTAAAACCTGATGATGGTTTTCACGCTTAGGGTTAGCAGTTTAAAAATGGAATTGCATGGATATTGTGTATACTCATAGTTCTATATACCACAACCGGCATCGAAATTTTATTGTTTTTGCAAATTTGGTTAAAATAAATAACTAACTTTAATTTTCAACGTCTTAAAATGTGTGCAAAAGCTAGTCGAAACAAATCAATTACTACCATGCCTCAGATAATATGGAATAAGGAGAAAATGTTAAAAATTTGTATGCTTCACCAATTTTTTGGAGGCAAATCTTAACACATAGTACATTTTTCCAAAGACATCTTTCTGGTGTAAGCTGATTTTATTCATTTTCTCAAAAATAAAATCATTTATAAAATTGTTAGGTATTTAATATTATTGAATTTAGATCATATATCATCCTAATAGAACACTTAGGAAAAATTATGTAATGAATGTATATACATGTATGTTTAATTTCGACCAATCAGTATAGATAGGCATAAAAATGTACATAATGTAACCAAACACAAGTATGCAATACGTATATCTAAACGTTTACTGCGATCACTAAAAAACAATTTAATTGTAATATTTTCCCTTTCGTTTATAAATTTTTGATCTTTCGTATCATTTCCTCAAAATATTTATTTTGTTTTCATGCAGCACACCCAACCATAACCGATGTAGCTACATACATACATCTAAAATAGATCTTCCTTTTTATGGTCACTTGTTTAAATTTTGTTTTAAACGACAGAAATTATCGATCGTGCGCACATGTTATTTTAAATAGTACATATGTATATACGAGTATGTATATCCCAAGTATTTTTACTTTCAATTTTTCTGGCAATATTCGTACTTAAGTACTAAACTTAGTCTAATATTTTTCTAAGTTTGAGTTGCAATTTATTAAAATAAAACGTATGAAGCGTGTCGCGAAAATTCGTAACTGGACGAAACTCATTATAAACATTTTATTGCATGTGTATGCGTATTGAGAAATATTTGGCGGGAACAATTGTGCTTGTGTTTTTTAAAACGATAATTTCAAATTTTGGTTGTAAAATTAAATATTTTTAACCCTCGTCAGGCGGCATAGGTACAATTGTACCTTTTCTGTTTTAAATACTAATAAGTCTTCTTGTAGAAGCCGGAGAGAGTTAAAGATTTGTGAAATCTCTACATTTTAATAATGTGGAAATTCCAAATATTATGTATTTACAAAAACTATGACTACAGTGACGATTTTCATATAAAATATATGAAAGTAGAATTGTACGTCTCCCGCCTTTTAGATTAGTAAAATTATGCCGCCGGACGAGGGTTTAAGAAATATTTTTGTTTTTGTAATATAAAATGATTTATTAAATTCATTATTTTAATTCATTATTGATTACTTTGGACATACATATATATACATTTCGATTAAATTATTCAGTTTTTTAATTTCTAATATTTACACTACATTTTTTTTTTAATAATTTTCCTTGTTTGTGTTTTATATAATAAAAGTAATTTGTGGATATTAAATCGGTTTCGACAGAGTTCGTAAATTTTTCCATAGTACAATCTAAAATGTTGAAAATAATATTATAATGATTAAATTTAACACGGAGTAACGTAAACCATACCTCAGATTATCTTTATTGACCGTTAAACGTAAACTTGCAGCTAAGCTCTTCGGTGAACAGCTCTGTAAAGTTTGCCCTAATGCACTTTTTTAGTTCGTGGCCATCTTGCTTCATAAATAATGATTTCTAAATATAAAATAGGAAAACAAAATATAATAGATTGTACCAAATTATCTCGAATGAATCTTTACATTACCAATTGCTTTACAGCCTTCCTATCTTCAATTAAATTAATATCAAAGTTGACAAATGTATCCGCATCGTTAAAAGTTACTATAAACTTAGCGTTCTCACAATAAACTAAATAACGCCATTTGTATACGCATATGTATATAATACGTATACGCTACAAACACTATGATTATAATGTGAAGTTTAACTTTCGTTAATTTTGGATGAGAACGAAGGAAAATACTGTGCTCAATTTTTACTTTCGTTTTGTTATACTTGGGATACGAGTATGTATATACATAATACGTGCGTTTTAGTTTTCATTTCATTCTGTTTCATTAAATATATGTAAGTACAATAAGAGAAAGGATACTTTCAAACGAAAATAAAAAATTCGTTGAATTTGTATTTTTCCGTTTGTTTCTTTTATACTGGACACCCAAATATAAAAATTTTTATTTTTACGTGCGCGTACCCAAGTATTTTTACTTTCGACTTTTTCGCTTTTTATCGAACAATAGTTCGAAACTAAGATTTGAATATTCCTAAGATTTAGTTTCGAGTTATTCTAAGAAGTCGTATGAAACTTGTCGAGAAAATTCGAAACTCGGCGAAACTCGATATAATAAAATTGTGTGCATGTATGTATTATAATAAAATTGGCTGGAACAATTTTGTGCATGTATGTGAAATGTCAAAATGGATTTAGGGGGTCCTAAATATTATACTAATAAAATTAAATTTTAATTTTATTTATATCAAAAATCTTTTATTAAATCTATACATAAACTGAAATAGTAATAAGAATAACCAAACAAGTAAAACTCTTACACCTAGGTTAATTCAAATGATGCCCGTATGTATACACAACTTCAAATCATCTCCAATAAAAATTGCACCTGGATATGTTTGAGATATAAATTATCTAAAATAGGAAAGCAAATTAATTATAATTATTAAAATATTGTAGAATTTAATTATGTATTTTATCTGTCATATATATCTTTTCATAATTTGAATATTTAATATCCTTTCAAACTTGCAAATAGGTGATGCCACACGAATAATTTTTTTTATACATATTTAAATATTTGTAAATAGTTTTATTATTTACAATTTTAAGAAATCCGTTCTAAATACGTTATAATTTTTTATTAATTTGTGATTATGAACACAAATTAAAATAGTACGATACTTTATTTTTATTTTCACTTCAATGTTATTTTTCAATTCACTAATAAATAATAAAAATGCAATATGGATGCCATACATAATTTTTCTTTCGACTTTTTCGTCATAATTCGAAGGAAAATACGATAGCTCAATTTTGAGTTTCGTCTTGTTATACTTGGGTATTGAAAAAATATATTGAGCAAGAAAAATGAATATATTGAGCAAGATAGACGAAAATAGGGTTGAGTTTTAGCTAATCATTTCTCTAACAGCCGCTAAAAATATTTTTCCATTTGTAACGACATCGAGAATTTAATTTACACATAAATTTTGTATTGGTTTTCGGGTCTGATTGACTCTTTTGTTTGTGGTTTAACTAAACACTTTTTTATGCTTTACCCTTTAATAGCCCGTTTACACCAGTAGAATAAAAGTATGTAGCAAAAAAGTATGTTGGAGTAAACTCAAACTAAAATACTTTAATACTTTATCACATACTATTTTGCTATTAAAGTATAATAGCTATCAAAAAAATATTGGTATTATAGTCGTGGTTTATACTCTACTTTAATGTTATAATACTTTAATTTTGTTTATTATTTTTTTCAAGTGGCCGGTAAAGACATTTTTTATTTCGATGTACATTTCCATTTGTGATATTAAACAAAAAAATTATATTTGTCAACAAAAAAAGTAATATAGTATTATAGTATGGGTTTACACCGCTTGCGATGTAAACTGGCCGGGTCCCAAGTATAACAAAACGAAAGTAAAAATTGAGCATAGTATTTTCCTTCGTTTTCATCCAAAATTAACGAAAGTTAAACTTCACATTATAATGATAGTGTTTGTAGCGTATATGTATACTGTGTTGTTACTACTGTATACTGTGTTGTGTTACCGCAATTTTTCTTTCGTAGGAATGTGTATAGCGTGTAATGTACATGGTTTGTTTTTATTTTTCATGTTCACGACATGAGTTTGGTAATTTTATAAAATTTTGTTAAAAAAATTTAAAGATGTGCGTTAATTTAAATAAAATTACATCAAAATATATTTTATATCTATTCAAATATTGTTTTCATAAATTAATTAATTTCTAGTTCAGTTTTAAGTTTTTAGGTAGAAAACAAATGCGAAAATAATAAACTTGATGTGCAATAATCATAGTACCTATTTGGAAAATTATTTAAACTTTAAATATTACAATCAAAGAATAATTTCAAATTGTGTAATAATAAAAAATAATTAAAAAATTAACTAAAATATAATTTAGATTCGTATATAATATGTATATATGTATGTATATTTTTATACCGCAAATTTAATAAAATAAAAATATTCATTTTAAACCTAAATTTTTATTTTGCTCTCACATTTGGATGCCGCCATCTTTTTCTTCTAACATTTTCAAATATAGCATTTTACATTCATGCACAACCTTGCTCCCGCCATTTTGTTTTTTGTCTTTTCTGTTCACACATACATGTATACAATTCTCCTTTATTGAGTTTCGTTCAGTTTCGAATAATCGCGACACGTTTCATACGTTTTATTTTAATAAATTGCAACTCAAACTTAGAAAAATACTAGACTAAGTTTAGTACTTAAGTACGAATATCACCAAGAAAATTGAAAGTAAAAATACTTGGGGTATTATACTTTATTAGCAAAAAAGTATTATACTATTAAAGTAGCTCTGGTGTAAACCCAGTATAAGTTACAATTTATGGTCGAAATATTTGTGAAAATAATCCGTCGAAATATATTTTTCAAGCTGACGGCAAAATAGGGATAGAATAATTATGAGTATATAACATAAAGCTATAAAATTGTTAATACATATCCTTTACTAACAAAATATTATGTATATGTAGTAGTATTTTTTTTTATATCATTTGCTTAGTTCGACTAGCACTTATAGCTGTATATGACCAGGCAATGTATTTTTTATCAATTATATTATGTGTATCCAGTCGTAACTTTCGTTACCACCGGGAATCGAACCCACTGTGTTACAGAGGGCGACTATAGTAGTATTCAAATCTCACTGGAATTCTGACAGTTCTCGCGCAGAAGTAATGTGGCGGATACACAGTGATGTATTAAGTATAATATTCATGTTTATTGTTTACATTTTTATGTTGTATTTATATTTAAATGGAATAGGAATTTTAGGATACAATTAAAACACAAAGTTTAGATTTTATAAATTAAAATGATATTTAATTCGATAAGCTAAGAATTAATTCAAAATTCTATTAAATTGAAAACTGATTTTGCTTTTTTATGTTGTTGTGGTTTTGTTCGATATGAATTACATTTGGTTATTTATTTTCCCTAGTTCGTACCAAAATTAAATGTTGACATTGTTTCCAAAAGGCGTGCAATTTTTTTTACACCTATTAATTTTCACTTGAAATATGATTGTTTGTAATAACATAAATAAATAATCATTTTGAATGTTTTTTGTATTAAAACTGAAATATAATTCTTTTTCATGGTTATTTATTATTTTATTTAGGTTTACTATCTAAGATAAATGCGACCCTTCAAAATTTTTACAAATTTTTTTTCTACATCACTGAAAGCTGCGCAGAACAATTCAAAACAATTTTTTTTAAAGCTTAGTATAGTAGTAAAGCCTAGTACTCAGTTTGATTTCACGTGAAATTTCCATACGATTTTACCAAAGTGAAATTAGAAATGAAAAATTTCATTTCTGTTTTCGTTTTGTAGTACTCAGTTCTCCAATGAAAAAACCAAGTGTGTTCAATACATCAAAGATGGCGCGCATAAACTCTCCAAATTATTTTCATATGAAAATAATGCCTCGGCACATTATTTTCACGCGAAATTTTGACATTTGTTTGTTTTTGGCAAAAAACAAATTTTTTAATACCACAAATTCATAAATTTTAATTAAAGTCAATTTAATTTAAATTATTTACGTAAAATAAAGAAATTAATTTATGCATGTTTACAAATTTATACGTTAAAATTAAAAATTCTCCAAATAAAATTTCATTTCTATTTCACACGAAAATAAATAGATTTTTGGAGACCGCGTTAAAATTTCATTTCACTTTGAACTGAGTACTAACCTTAATAGTTCAAAGTGAAATGAAATTTTAACGCGGTCTCCAAAAATCTATTTATTTTCGCGTGAAATAGAAATGAAATTTTATTTGGAGAATTTTTAATTTTAACGTATAAATTTGTAAACATGCATAAATTAATTTCTTTATTTTACGTAAATAATTTAAATTAAATTGACTTTAATTAAAATTTATGAATTTGTGGTATTAAAAAATTTGTTTTTTGCCAAAAACAAACAAATGTCAAAATTTCGCGTGAAAATAATGTGCCGAGGCATTATTTTCACATGAAAATAATTTGGAGAGTTTATGCGCGCCATCTTTGATGTATTGAACACACTTGGTTTTTTCGTTGGAGAACTGGGGCGGTATGTTGTACCATCACTTCGAATCGAAATTCGAAAAAAGTCGAATGGCGGTATGTTGTATCATTTTCGAAAAGCAAAAATGATACAACTTTCACTTTTTCGATTCGACTTTTTTCGATTTCGATTCGAAGTGATGGTACAACATACCGCCCCTGAGTACTACAAAACGAAAACAGAAATGAAATTTTTCATTTCTCATTTCACTTTGGTAAAATCGTATGGAAATTTCACGTGAAATCGAACTGAGTACTAGGCTTAAGATCTGAATAGCCCAGTATGCAATTTTTCCACTGTGTGGAAAAAACTGCTCAAATTCGCAGTAAATTCCGTACTACAAAATATCAAAGGCACAAAAATATTGATTTTGTGCAAAAATAATTGTTTTTCTCTTTCTATTTCGCGGTAATATTATTTTCGTTTTATAAGTTTCGATTGTATCTTTTATTTTCAGTTTCTTCTGACAAGTCGGCGTGCACGGTTGCACTACATAATTAGTTTTTAGTTTAAAGTGTTGTGTTTCATTATAATGTTTTTCGATTTGTTAAAGCAAATAATTTTAAATTTAAATATATAATAATAATTATGTATTAACTTATTTAGTGATCGCGATGTGCAAATTTGGACTAAAAAGGTAATAGAGATCTGTCTCACAATGGCGTCGTCGCGAAATACATTTACGTAGTAAATTTTCAATGATTTTTTTTTTCAAGATCTCAATATGCTGGCGGATGCAATACAACGTGGCGGATGCAATACAATGTGGCGGATGCAATACAAAACTCAATTTATGAAATTTGAATATGTGTACACAAATAAAAAATAATGTGAATAAAATATTAATATTTATTTTATTATAAATGGAAAATTTTGTTTTATTTCGGATAAGAATTATTATTTATTCCAATTGGAAAATATATACAAACACCCCAAGTATAACAAAACGAAAGTAAAAATTGAGCACAGTATTTTCCTTCGTTTTCATCCAAAATTAACGAAAGTTAAACTTCACATTATAATGATAGTGTTTGTAGCGTATACGTATTATATATATATATATATATATATATATATATATATATATATATATATATATATATATATATATATATATATATATATATATATATATATATATATATATATATATATATATATATATATATATATATATATATATATATATATATATATATATATATATATATATATATATATATATATATATATATATATATATATATATATATATATATATATATATATATATATATATATATGTAGGATTTTACTTTTAATCGTCGTAAGAATGAAACGCGGAATTAAGTTTTGCTTTTCTTCGGCTCTTTATTTTTTGGATTATCACCGCAGACTGACTTTTTGAATAATCATTTTATTTCAATTACAAAAATAATAACAGTACAGAGTACAGCATAAAATCATACGATCGAAGTATGGGTATTCGTCTACAATACTTGTAATAGTAAACAGTAATACAATACAATAAGCAATATTAATTAGATACAGGGTATCCCACAATCGGCCCTCCTGAATTTTCATCCGGCCCGGATGAACTCTCCTCCTGCGCAATGTCAATTTCATCATCCTCACTTTCGTCGTCTGATATACCAGTGTAGTAAGGCTTCATAAACTCCGAACTCGTTGATGTCATCATTGGGCCCTCGGATGAACTAGTTTTTCTCACGTCGTATCTATCGTGAAGGTTGACTTTCAGGACTTCGTACGGACCCAAGTACTTGTGCGATAATTTGGAACATGTAGTAAATTGCGATCTCTTGATCATGACCAGATCGCCTACTTTATATCTCATAGCCTCTTTGCGCTTTTTGTTGTACGTTTTACGGTTCTCTTCTTGTACCTTCAATATTTCTTGCCGCGCATGCTCCCTCATATTATCTCGATCATTGTTAAAGAACCACGCAGCTTCTTCCTCTATTATTTCGCGAATTTGAGCATCTTCACCACATCGCATCTTCACGCCCATCAGAAGCTCAAAGGGTGTCATTGCGATACTGCGCTGGTAGGTGTTATTGATGAACATCTGTAATCGATTTGTGTGCTTGTACCAGTGATTCGGATTCGCTAGCGAAAGTTTAGCTAGGGATGGTATGATAATCCTATTCAACCGCTCAACTTGCCCATTGCCTGTTGGGACACCTGTGGTTATTTTCGTGTGTGCAATCTGTTCATCGTCGCAGTATTTACCAAATGTTTCAGAAGTGAAGCACGGACCTCTGTCGCTCACAATGTGCTTTGGGTTCCCGAATATTGCCTTTTGGATGTCTAGCTTTTGAATCACCTCGCATGTGCTTGTCGTTTTGGTGGGGTAAATCCAAACGAATTTGGAGAAACTATCAATAACACTGAAAATGTGTTTATAACCTTTCCCAGTCGCCGCTAGGCTTCCCAAATGGTCAACGTGGTAGGTTACCAATGGCGCATCACCTTTCGGAATCGGGTTAAGGTAGCCATCCTTCTTACCCATTTTACGTTTCCATTTTACATCGAGTCCATTCTTTTCGGCGACATCAATTACGCGAATCAATCTCGAAATTGCCTCTTCTTCAGTTGTTGCCGGAATTACAAGGTCGTCTAGGTAAATGCAGAGAATTTTCTCCATCATCAGATGCTTAAAAATATTGTTGATGAACCTTTGAAAACTGGCAGGCGAATTACAGAGTCCAAATGGTGCTCGCAAAAATTCATATAACCCAAACGGTGTTACAAACGCTGTAAACTTTACTGAATCAACCCCCATTGGTACGTGGAAAAATCCATTGCGAAGATCCAGCGTACAAAAATACTTAGCGCTTTGCAGTTGGTCGATCTGGTCGTCGATTAAAGGCAGTGGATACTTATCTTTTACCACAATCTTGTTCAACTTGCGGTAATCAACGCATAGCCGTTTTGTTCCATCCTTTTTGTTTGACAACACTATCGGGCTAGCATAGTCGGATTTGCTCGGTCTAATGATTCCTTCTCCTAGCCATTCATTTATCTGTTTTCTCACGATCTCGGTCTCCAATGGTGAAAGGCGTCTTACTTTTTGCGCGACTGGTTTCTCATCCATCAAAACAAGTTTCATCTCAATTTCTGTGGTCCGCCGAAGCTTTTCCGGGCAATAGTTCACGATTACACTCTTAATTTTGTCAACCAAATGTTTGTTTTCTATGTGGTCCAAATTTAAATTTAATTCTCCATGTTCCAGGATGAATGAGTACATCTCAGGCACAAATTTTTTCATCGTAATGCCGATCGGTGAAATCGTTGTAACCGTCTTAGATATTAGTTCCTTTCCCAAAATCACGTCCACTGGGAAAACGGTATCCTGTACGATATGGAACACGGTATTGTAATCATCACCATCCACTATGATAACTGCCGAGAATTGCCCAACCGTTTTCAAGTTCCTCGAACCAGCACCCGAAAATAAAGTCGTGATCGCTTCAAAATTCGGCTCACCAATACTTGTGTATTTCTTCTGCGTCATGAAATTCAAGTCACTTCCAGTGTCGACCAACCCATGCAGCTCGTATTTGCCAATACTAAATTTTTTTATTTCGCTTGCACAACCATTTTTGTCTCTTGTAAAGCATGCTTTAGATGTACCGGTTTCATGACAATCTTTCGCTCGATGCCTAAAATTGCTGCACTTGAAGCACTTCAAACCCTTTTCTTTATTCGGGCATTCCTTACTGATATGCCCAACTTCTCCGCAACTATAACAACGCGGGTTACTCCTATACGACGCACCTCTGAATTTTGGAGGCGTTTTGACATCTTTCGAATTTGCTGTGACTTTCGGCGAAGCTGAGTTTTGCTTGCATTTCTTCTTTAATTCAGCATATGAATCCAATTTTCGCTTAAAATCTTCCATGTTTGACCATCCATACAAGAGTTGTTTATTGGTCTCCAAATCAGGGATCCCGTCAATGCAATGCTGTATAATTGCATCGTCTTCGACATTTGCAGCACAGCCAATTTCCCTCAGTGCGATCAAATAACTTCTGTAAGACTCAGACGGTAGTTTTTTTCGCCCAGAAAGTTTTAGATGTACTTGAGCACTATTCAGAGTGACCTTGAATTCTTGTTTCAAAAACTGACTAAGTTTTTCCCACGTGCCAACATCGTTTGTGGTTCTCAAGCTGTTTTTCGCAGTTCCCGTTAGTAAACGCTTTGCATACACTGTCTTCTGCATGTCGCTCCATCCCAAACAAACAGCAGTTTCATTGATGTCGCTCAGCCACTTTTCCACCGAATAACCATCATCACCACTAAATTGCACCAACGATTCTTCAACGTCTTTGAACAGAAAATTTGACGAATTTCCGGATTCACCCCGTACGGTATTATTAGCGGATAGCCTTTCTTTCAACAGGTCGTTCTCTCGACGTAACAATTCAAGTTCGCGTGCTCTTTCTTCTAAATCTCTGATACCTCTCTCCGCCTCGGCATTACCATCTGTAATCGAGGAGCGGTGAGTTGAGGAAAAGTGTAAACTATCAATCTTTTGTTTGAAACCGTCTAACATTGCTTGAAAAGTGTCCTCTACATGTGATAAATCTGGTAACGTCTGGGAACTTCTACGTTTGTTACGATTTCGTTTAGACATTTCCTTATTTCTTTTGTAACACACTATAAAGATGCTCAACGTGGTACTTAAATTGCACGATTTTATTTAATTATTTACCGCACGCAAATTAATTATAATGTTTTTCGTTGTCTATTTCTAAATTGCGCACAAAACGGAGAATTTTATTATTTAATATGTTTAAATTTATTTTTTAACAGAATCACATCAACACGTTACACGATTTTTTTTTTTACAGTTGGTTTAGTTCACAATTCGCGCTACTTCTTCGTTGTTTCATTGAAGAAAATCCTCGTGTCGGTAAAACATCAATTGAAAATATACTAACACTTTTTTTTTGGTTAAGATTTTCGTTACCGACACCTGTAACGATAACCGGCCGTCTTTGATGAGAAAAATCGCGCACGTCTTTACGTCTTGGAATTTCTTTTTATTACAGCGAAATTTCACGGGCCTTACAATCCACAATATCAACACACGTTATTGCGGAATCACCGATTATCCCGGTTGAGCCCCCACTTGTAGGATTTTACTTTTAATCGTCGTAAGAATGAAACGCGGAATTAAGTTTTGCTTTTCTTCGGCTCTTTATTTTTTGGATTATCACCGCAGACTGACTTTTTGAATAATCATTTTATTTCAATTACAAAAATAATAACAGTACAGAGTACAGCATAAAATCATACGATCGAAGTATGGGTATTCGTCTACAATACTTGTAATAGTAAACAGTAATACAATACAATAAGCAATATTAATTAGATACAGGGTATCCCACATATATATATATATATATATATATATATATATATATATATATATATATATATATATATATATATATATATATATATATATATATATATATATATATATATATATATATATATATATATATATATATATATATATATATATATATATATATATATATATATATATATATATATATATATATATATATATATATATATATATATATATATATATATATATATATATATATATATATATATATATATATATATATATATATATATATATATATATATATATATATATATATATATATATATATATATATATATATATATATATATATATATATATATATATATATATATATATATATATATATATGCGTATACAAATGGCGTTATTTAGTTTATTGTGAGAGCGCTAAGTTTATACCCTCTAAACAAAAATGCGAATTCGCAAAATACGGTACAAATACGAACCATAACCAATTCAATTTTTGTTGTTGCTTTACCACATTTATACGGATAAATCCAAAAAAAACCCATATTATTTTTCCTATTTCAATCGAAGACGCCATATTGTGTTTTATTTATTTGTGTTAATTTTTTGTGAGTGTTTTATAATATTTAATTTATTAAAAATAAACATTAACCGATTTATTTTTTGTTGTTGCTTTGAAACATTTATACGGACAAAACAAAAAAACCTAAAAATCATTTATTTTTACTATTTCAATCGAAAACGCCATATTGCGTTTTATTTATTTGTGTCAATTTTTTATGAGTGTTTTATAATATTTAATTTATTAAAAATAAATAGTAAGATTCAATTTTTGTTGTCGCTTTAAAACATTTATACGGATAAAACACAAAAACCCCAAAAACATTTATTTTTCCTATTTCAATCGAAGACGCCATATTGTGTTTTATTTATTTGTGTTAACTTTTTAAGTAAGTGAAAGTAGTGGTTTTTAATATTTAATTTATTAAAAATTATCAGTTTAAGATGGAAAAACGACGATACTATGAAATAAATAGAGAAATAAATAAAATATGTGCCGAAAGTTCATTGAAGATGACAAATAGCCATTCGATTGAATTATTATCTGATGCATTACCAACGATTCAAATATCGCAAATAAGCGCTAATATGAATTCCGAGTCTATTAATTTATCTAGCTCAATATCTACAGACTCATCAGATGTTGGTGAAAATTCTTTATTACGAGACTTAGCACAATGGCTTGTAGAATTTAATATTTCTGTACAATGCGGTAATGCACTGTTAAAGTTACTTCAGAAACACGAAATAAACGTTCCTCAAGACGTGAGAACTTTAAAAAAAGTTCGTTAAAACCTTGTGACATAATTAGCATAAAAAATGGAAACTATACTCATGTAGGCTTACTGCATAATATAGAAATTTTCCTAGAAAATAATCGTTATTACAAGGACGAGATCACTGTTGATATCGGAATCGACGGTGTTCCTTTGGCTAAGAGTTCAAATAGTCAACTATGGCCAATTCTTGGGAACATTCCACCATATAAAAAAGTTTTTACAATCGGAGTATACCATGGGAATAAAAAGCCAACTTGTGCTGATGCCTTTTTAGAACAGTTTATCAATGAAGTAAAATGTTTATATCAGCATGGCATAAAATATAAAGGCAAAACATATACATTTAGTTTAAGAGCATTTATTTGTGATGCTCCAGCCCGAGCATTTATATTAGGTAAAGACATTTCGTTTTAAATTAATTACACTTTTGAATTATATTTGTATATTTTTCAGGGGTTAAAACGCATTCGGGCTACTTTAGCTGCACAAAATGCCAAATTAGAGGAAACTATTTGGCACATAGAGTATGTTTTCCAGGGATCATTGCATCGCATTGCGCATTATTAGGTGTCACTCGTCAACTTTTGCATTTAATTAAAAGCGTAAAACGTAAACATTTCTCTTTGAAGAGAACTGCTATAGATGCCATAAATGAAAATTTAAAAGCCATACGACCATTCATTCCATTTGAGTTTGCTCGTAAGCAGAGAACTCTTGATGAACTGGAGCACTGGAAAGCCACTGAATTCAGGCTGTTTCTCATATATACTGGTGTTGTAGTACTTAAAGGAATACTTCCGGATAAATATTATATACACTTTTTACATCTAGTTTGTGCAATCAGAATACTATGTCATCCTGAACACGCTATGACTAATAATCAATGTGCAACTGACATGTTAACGGAATTTGTAAAAAACTTCTGTTTTATTTGGCGAGAATACAACATATAATGTTCACAGTTTACTACATTTGTCGGAGGACGTAAAATTATATGGAACCTTAGACAGCTATAGTGCTTTTCGATTTGAAAACTTTCTGCAAAAACTTAAAAAGATGGTTAAAAAAGGATCATTTCCGTTGCAGCAGGTGGTCAATAAAATTCAAGAAACCGAAAAATTTCAACCAACATCCGAAGAAAATATGTATACCACATTTAAATTGGCTGCTACGTTTCCCAACAATTATTGCATGATCAAAAATCAGGTCATGAAAATTCTCACAATTGAAGGGGATACTATAGCTGGCACATTCCTTAAAAATATCAACAATTATTTCAATTATCCAATTGATTCCTCTAATGTGGGAATTTATTGTGTAAACTCTCAGATTGAAGAATATTTTGGAAACCGACAAACTTTTAAAATTTCCGATATTAAAAATAAAATCGTCAAAATTACAACGAAATTAAACTTTGTGTATATTTCGTTACAACACCTATATTAACACCAAAATTTTTGTTGTTGTAGATATGTCGCACTCTCAAAAGGGATATGATACGGAATTATTCGATTCCGACGATGATGGGAACTACGCAAATTTTTTGTGCATAAAGGAGAATATACGGCCAGAGACCAGTACCCAAATGAATTCATCACAAAAGGTATTTTATTTTCAACCATCAACATCCAAATCTGCGAGTGTAACTGATGCCAATGCAGAACAGTCATTACATCCAAGCAAGCAACCGACCATCACAGACGTTCTTAAAATCCTAGATACTCAGGGTAATATAATGAGTTTTATTACGTGAGGTTAAACTCTTAAGACGAGAATTAAGAGAAGAGCGTCAAAATAAAAACACAGGTGATTCCGGCGAAATAAGCCTTGAAACGATTGAAATTCCAGCAACTTCAAAAGATCAGTTCCTGCACCTGGAAAGTGAAATAAAAGACCAATTAAAAGAAAAAATATTGGTATGTATTTACAAAACTAATTTTAATCAGTACTAATTAAGCATCAATATTATTTACAGATCAGGCGCTTCGACAACATAATGGATCAAAATTTAGATAAATTTGTTCGAGCTTGTCTCAAACTTGTCATTTCTGACCTGGCAGCAACACATTTCTCTTGGTTTGGCCGGCATGACAATGTTGCAGTGGAGAATTTTAAAATCATGAATTTAATTAAAGGTAATACATTAATTTCCTAACAGAATCTCCTAAATAACGAGTATTCTTAATATAATTCCAGAACGCACAATGAGAAAATTTCCCTCCTGTAAAAATATGGAGATTATTTATATTATTAAAAAATGGTTTCAATATGCCAAAGATCGCGTGAAGAAAAAAAAATAAAAATATCATGTAAATTTATTATAGTTTTTAGAAAATTGAATTTTTAAGATTGAATTAATTTCTATACTAAATGCTTTAATATTAGACGTTTATTAAGTATTTTTGTTTATGAATTTTGAATTTTTTCTATTTAGCTTGCTAAGGTTCTAGATAATTTTAAATGAATTTGTTATTTATGGGTATAGAAGTACTGTATCTACTTTTATTGAATTTTATTAACTAAAATCTCGATATATTATATTTTTTTTATTTAACGAATTAAGTTTTTATTTTTAATGTTTTAACATAACATAATTTTTAATGTTTCTATGGTTTATGTATTTTAATTTGATGGATAAGTTGATGTAAACCAAAATGTGATACATAATTGGAAAATTCAAATCGTGATATTGATTTTGATATTTTATATATTTAAGGCATAATCACAAAGAAAAATAAACAGAGGCACATGTTTTCTACGACTCTGATGTATATGAAAATAAAATCGTAAAATTCACCAATATTTTTAGAAGTAAGAAGTGAAAATGGGATAAACGTATATTCCGTATTATCTCTTTCGATCACAAGACTCCTATACTTGAGTTGATGTTTTCTGATTTACGCCACAACCACATTCGAAAATGCAATAGTGTATGCATAGATCTGTAAGTATGTTTGATTTCTCATACAAATACAATGTGTAATGATATAGAAAAAAACCAGTTGGAAAAGACACGATCAGTTTTTTGTTTTGGTTTTTGTATTTTGAATGAAACGAAAATTACACGATGTACATTTCCCGTTCGTTGTGTTGTTTATATTTTTTATATATTCCATTCCACCTACAAAAACAAATATGTACACTTATATTGCATTGCATTTTTTCCATTGTATAATATACGAAAAATTTCGTATATGACGACATACGATTTTAAAAAAATAACACAACAATACAGGAGTCAGAAAATGGATTTCTCGGTTTAGGAAATGCAAGAAATGGCAACAATATAATAATATTTTGGAACATATTGTGGAGAAGGGATATTATTGAAAAGTTATTTTTTTTTAAAAAAGTCATTCATCTTTTAGCTTTGATAAATTTTTTTTTTTTTCATTTCTCTAAATATATAAGTACGATGTACTCGTATATATAAGTAGGACACAACGTGTGTTTTGATGGTATTAGTAACAAACATTATTGCGGTGATTTTTTGGTTTTACTGATCATAATGTTGCAAGATCATTTAAATTTTTATTTTTTGGAAAAATATTTGCGTTTTCGCGCATCATTAGCGTTGAAATTGGAGTTCAAAAAATTAGGTGGAAATTTCGAGAGACAAAAAAGTTCGAGTTTCAATTGATTAGCTAGCTCAAAATTCTTCAGATACAAGAAGGGTAGTTAAATTATAATGTTCCGTGGCGCCAACTTCGCATTGGCTTTTTATTTCGTCAATAATTAAGATTTTTAACTTTCACATACATATTTGGTTTTCAAACTGTTAAAATTTCTTTTTACTTTAAAATATTTGGATCTAACTTCTTGAATTATTCGCTCTTAAATTATCATGTGTATCATGTCAATGTCATATACCTATACACACTGAATCGCCGATAGATTATGTTACGTAGTGTGAGGGGTTCGTAATTGTGTTCTTTTTTGTCTCCGATCGTAATCGAGAGATGAAAATTCCCGTTTTCATTTTGCCCCTATAGGAATTTGAACTCGATTGGCTAGAGATTAGTGAAAATATTCAAATAAATAAGTGAAATTCTCAAATATTCTTTGAACCTGTGAAACTAAAGTGAAACTGTGAAACTAAACGAAATTTATATATATATACAGCGATTCCACACGAAAACGACCGGATTCTGTCCTCACCCCCTTCGATTTTTATGAATCTTGCTGAAGATGTTCTCTATGGTGTAGAAACACAAAAAATAATTTTTGTTTTTCTCTTCGGCTTCGTCCTTTTGAACAGGGCGTTTTAAGGATTTCGCAAAAATGCAAATTTTTAAATACATATAGCTCAAAAACTACTTACCGGATTTTATTAAATGAGATTTCATATGAAAGGAATTTAATGGTAGTTTTATTAATAGTTGTTATTAAATTTTTCAATTAATTGGTTGTGTGATAAAAATGACGATTTTTCAAAAAAACTGATTTTTCAATACTTTTGACAACAACAATAATCAATTTTTTTATCATTTTTTGCAAGTTTAACCATTTCCCAAACAGGTACAAAAATAAAAAAATAGGTGTTATTTTTCGTTTTTATGATATATTTTTTTAAAAATTCCATGCAACACTTACTTACTTACACTTAATTCCATGCAACACTTAATATAAAAACAGAATGAATTTTTACAACTTGTGTAATTTTAAAGAAGACTTCAAAATACGAACAGAATGGCACCATGGAAAAGGACCATGTGATGCATTAGGAGGTGTTCTTAAGAGAAATGCGGCTAGAACAAGTTTGGAAAGGCCGTTTGAAAATCAAATAACCACACCACATGAACTGTATTCTTGGGCTATTCAAAATGAGTCAAAAGTGAATTATCAGTTTTATAGTACCAAAGATTATAATACCATGGAAAGAAAATAAAACATCGGTATAACTCAACAAAACAAATACCAATTACTCATCAATATCATAGTATTGTTCCAATTGATAAGACATCTCTACCAAAACCAACAACAATATAAAGCCATGCTAATGCGACAAATACAGAAAAAACTGCACTATAGATAATTGTATTAGAACATATGTGTACATTGTATGTGCGCAATAGTTTAATAAGTAGTGGTGCGAAAGAAAAAAATTAATATGGGATTGTTAGTGTAACCAACACAATCTTCTGTGGTTTGTTGCATATTGGTATCTGCGTTTTAGACTTTGTTCAGGGCTTTTAATTGTTGTTGGTTTTGTCTCTACACATAAAAAAATTTTCGTTTTGTGAAGATCAACAGTGTTTTAAATTAGAAAAATAAATATTATATTATTAATATAATAAATCGTTAAAATTGTATTTTAAATATGTTTACTTAATAAAAATATTGTTTATATGAAATTAAAAATAGTACTTGTTTTATTTTATTATTAAAACAAATGGACAATTGGTAATAGAAATTTGCATGACCATTTCCCGTTTGACTTTACTGGGAATAATTTAATATTCTGTATCTCATAAATAAAAAAAATAAGTATAAATAGATAAAAATAAAATAGACACTTAAAATGAAGTTAAAAAGTATTAAATTGATAAAATTTATTGTAATAAAAATATTTTTTTTAGTTATAAGTTAACCCATGTTTTATAAAAGTCGGTGTTTTCTTTTATGATAGAACCATTTTTATGAGTGTAAGTAAGTGTAGCCATGGAATTTTTAAAAAAATATATCATAAAAACGAAAAATAACACCTATTTTTTTATTTTTGTACCTGTTTGGGAAATGGTTAAACTTGCAAAAAATGATAAAAAAATTGATTATTGTTGTCGTCGAAAGTACTGAAAAATCAGTTTTTTTGAAAAATCGTCATTTTTATCACACAACCAATTAATTGAAAAATTTAATAACAACTATTAATAAAACTACCATTAAATTCCTTTCATATGAAATCTCATTTAATAAAATCCGGTAAGTAGTTTTTGAGCTATATGTATTTAAAAATTTGCATTTTTGCGAAATCCTTAAAACGGCGTGCGAAAATCCTTAAAACGCCCTGTTCAAAAGGACGAAGCCGAAGAGAAAAACAAAAATTATTTTTTGTGTTTCTACACCATAGAGAACATCTTTAGCAAGATTCATAAAAATCGAAGGGGGTGAGGACAGAATCCGGTCGTTTTCGTGTGGAATCGCTGTATATATATATATATAAATTTCGTTTAGTTTCACAGTTTCACTTTAGTTTCACAGGTTCAAAGAATATTTGAGAATTTCACTTATTTATTTGAATATTTTCACTAATCTCTAGCCAATCGAGTTCAAATTCCAATAGGGGCAAAATGAAAACGGGAATTTTCATCTCTCGATTACGATCGGAGACAAAAAGGAACACAATTACGAACCCCTCACACTACGTAACATAATCTATCGGCGATTCAGTGTGTATAGGCATATGACATTGACATGATACACATGATAATTTAAGAGCGAATAATTCAAGAAGTTAGATCCAAATATTTTAAAGTAAAAAGAAATTTTAACAGTTTGAAAACCAAATATGTATGTGAAAGTTAAAAATCTTAATTATTGACGAAATAAAAAGCCAATGCGAAGTTGGCGCCACGGAATATTATAATTTAACTACCCTTCTTGTATCTGAAGAATTTTGAGCTAGCTAATCAATTGAAACTCGAACTTTTTTGTCTCTCGAAATTTTCACCTAATTTTTTGAACTCCAATTTCAACGCTAATGATGCGCGAAAACGCAAATATTTTTCCAAAAAATAAAAATTTAAATGATCTTGCAACATTATGATCAGTAAAACCAAAAAATCACCGCAATAATGTTTGTTACTAATACCATCAAAACACACGTTGTGTCCTACTTATATATACGAGTACATCGTACTTATATATTTAGAGAAATGAAAAAAAAAAAAAAATTATGAAAGCTAAAAGATGAATCAGCTATGCTACACACAATTTTGGTTTCTGGATTCAAACTATTGCGCAATAGATTTTAATTTTTAATTTTAATCCCTTATTTTAAATTAAATCATTAAATTTTTTTGTCTTGTTTTATTCTTTTCTCTCGAAAATAAAATTTAAACAAAAATCTACATCTCAAAAATGTCCTTAATTTTTTTTATTTTCATTTCAATTTTTTTCATTTCGGATTCACGGACAAAAATTTTATTACGTAGCTGCGACGTAAAAATTTTGACCGTGAATCCGCAATGAAAAAAATTGAAATGAAAATAAAAATATTTACGGACATTTTTGAGATGTAGATTTTTGTTTAAATTTTATTTTCGAGAGAAAAGAATAAAACAAGACAAAAAAATTTAATGATTTAATTTAAAATAAGGGTTTAAAATTAAAAATTAAAATCTATTGCGCAATAGTTTGAATCCAGAAACCAAAATTGTGTGTAGCATAGCTGAATGACTTTTTTAAAAAAAAATAACTTTTCAATAATATCCCTTCTCCACAATATGTTCCAAAATATTATTATATTGTTGCCATTTCTTGCATTTCCTAAACCGAGAAATCCATTTTCTGACTCCTGTATTGTTGTGTTATTTTTTTAAAATCGTATGTCGTCATATACGAAATTTTTCGTATATTATACAATGGAAAAAATGCAATGCAATATAAGTGTACATATTTGTTTTTGTAGGTGGAATGGAATATATAAAAAATATAAACAACACAACGAACGGGAAATGTACATCGTGTAATTTTCGTTTCATTCAAAATACAAAAACCAAAACAAAAAACTGATCGTGTCTTTTCCAACTGGTTTTTTTCTATATCATTACACATTGTATTTGTATGAGAAATCAAACATACTTACAGATCTATGCATACACTATTGCATTTTCGAATGTGGTTGTGGCGTAAATCAGAAAACATCAACTCAAGTATAGGAGTCTTGTGATCGAAAGAGATAATACGGAATATACGTTTATCCCATTTTCACTTCTTACTTCTAAAAATATTGTGTGAATTTTACGATTTTATTTTCATATACATCAGAGTCGTAGAAAACATGTGCCTCTGTTTATTTTTCTTTGTGGCATAATATTGAAAAAAAAAACATGAATTGAAATTTATATAACTTAAAATACATATAATTATTATAAATTAAATTTTGCATTTTTATTTAC
The DNA here is from genome assembly GCA_932526605.1 of Nephrotoma flavescens. Classification (NCBI taxonomy): domain Eukaryota; kingdom Metazoa; phylum Arthropoda; class Insecta; order Diptera; family Tipulidae; genus Nephrotoma; species Nephrotoma flavescens. Next base: position 15,457,110 of record OW052223.1, read on the forward strand.
AACAGTGGTTTTAAAAGAACTCTTCGTAAGTTATTCGCAAAAGTGTTGCGTTAATGATTCGCAAAAATCTTACGATTGCGAATCACTAAATACGGCACATAAACGTTTCACGAAAATCGATTCGTTAATGTAACGTTAAAAGTGAACATTATGCGAACGAATACCTCGCTAAAAAGTCTAATTATCTTGGGATAGGAACACCGTAAACGGTTCGTTTTTGAGCTACAAAAGCGATTCGTTTGCGAACTATTGTATGAAGTGTAGTTTTCGTTTATGGTTCGTAAACGGTTCACCTTGTTTAGCGGGTAGTAACTTTTAACGATGCGGATACATTTGTCAACTTTGATATTAATTTAATTGAAGATAGGGAGGCTGTAAAACAATTGGTAATGTCAAGATTCATTCTAGATAATTTGGTACAATCTATTATATTTTGTTTTCCTATTTTATATTTAGAAATCATTATTTATGAAGCAAGATGGCCACGAACTAAATAGTGCATTAGGGCAAACTTTATAGAGCTGTTCACCGAAAAGCTTAGCTGCAAGTTTACGTTTAATGCTCAATAAAGATAATGTGAGGTATGGTTTACGTTACTCCGTGTTAAATTTAATAATTATAATATTATTTTCAACATTTTAGATTGTACTATGGAAAAATTTACTAACTCTATCGAAACCGATTTAATATCCACAAATTACTTTTATTATATAAAAGACAAACAAGGAAAGTTATTTAAAAAAAAATCTAGTGTAAATATTAGAAATTAAAAAACTGAATAATTTAATCGAAATGTATATATGTATATATGTCCAAATAATGAATTAAAATAATGAATTTAATAAATCATTTTATATTACAAAAACAAAAATATTTCTTTAAAAACATTTTTTTAATTTTACAACCAAAATTTGAAATTGCCGTTTTAACAAACACAAGCACAATTGTTCCCGCCAAATATTTCTCAATACGCATACACATGCAATAAAATGTTTATAACGAGTTTCGTCCAGTTTGGAATTTTCGCGACACGCTTCATACGTTTTATTTTAATAAATTGCAACTCAAACTTAGAAAAATACTAGACTAAGTTTAGTACTTAAGTACGAATATCGCCAGAAAAATTGAAAGTAAAAATACTTCCCAGTATGCAATTTTTCCACTGTGTGGAAAAACCCGCTCAAATTCGCAGTAAATTCCGTACTACAAAATATCAAAGACACAAAAATATTGATTTTGGGCAAAAATAATTGTTTTTCTCTTTCTATTTCGCGGTAATATTATTTTCGTTTTATAAGTTTCGATTGTATCTTTTATTTTCAGTTTCTTCTGACAAGTCGACGTGCACGGTTGCACTATTGTTTTGTATCTTCAGTTTTATAATCGCACTTGAGAATATAACGCGACATTACTTGTGCCTGTCGCGATTTTTATTATTTATTATGTTAGCTTGTGTTTTTCGGTGTATTATGTTAATACATACCTTAATAATAATTCAATTACGTGTTTGTGTTATGCTTGTGACCAATAAGTTTGTTTGTAAAAAGAGGTAATCAAATAATTTTAAAATGGCGTTTTCTTGTAATGATAGAAATTTCCGATTTTTATTTTTCAAGGTTGAGCTTGTTGGGATGTACAATTGGATGCACGTACAAGTATACTATTGCAATTGAGATAAAAACACATCATTATCGTTCCGGTACAGTAACTTTACGTGAAATGACATAAAATTCGTCGTGAGATGGAACATATTTAGTTGGATTAATTGAAGATGCAAATGGATGACGTATGGTGAACGTGCTTAAAATTTAATTTGTAAAATTTTTGTTATAACATTTAATTGTGTATATTTATTTGAATAAAAAATTAATATTTTACTTTGGTTTTTTGCAATTGTAATGGTGTTATTGTGATTGTTCTGTATATTGGTATATTTCAGCACTCTCGAATTAAATACACAAATCGTAGGAAATTCTTCCATTTAGCGTCACTATCTGTGTGACAAACGAATATGATAATCGACACTTACTTATACACACACAATCAACTTCCCAACCACCCCATACTTTCTTTCCTTTAACGCTGGATCGCGGATAAATTTGAATTTTTGACTTATAGATGGCTATGTGTAAGAATCACAACAATCAGTTTCGAACAAATGAGAGTATTGATTTGAAAAAATCAGTCTTCTCATCAATCAGGTCGCGTCGCGACGACTGATGTATTATTACATTGGAATATTGTCTATATATATAGAACATACCATGTAGCTGTACTACTAGCGAATTACTTGCTTAGTGTACGAAATTTGATTCTTTCACATTTCCATCTATGTTCTATTTTAACAACTAACTTTTCGCATTCACGAATTTTATTATATATTTTACTTTGGTTTTTTGCAATTGTAATGGTGTTATTGTGATTGTTCTGTATATTGGTATATTTCAGCACACACAGATAGTGTCAGCCCGACAGCAGTCACACAGATAGTGACGCTAAATGGAAGAATTTCCTACGATTTGTGTATTTAATTCGAGAGTGCTGAAATATACCAATATACAGAACAATCACAATAACACCATTACAATTGCAAAAAACCAAAGTAAAATATATAATAAAATTCGTGAATGCGAAAAGTTAGTTGTTAAAATAGAACATAGATGGAAATGTGAAAGAATCAAATTTCGTACACTAAGCAAGTAATTCGCTAGTAGTACAACTACATGGTATGTTCTATATATATAGACAATATTCCAATGTAATAATACAACATCAGTCGTCGTGACCTGATGAGAAGACTGATTTTTTCAAATCAATACTCTCATTTGTTCGAAATTGATTGTTGTGATTCTTACACATAGCCATCTATAAGTCAAAAATTCAAAAAAAAAATTAATATTTATTTTATTATAAATGGAAAATTTTGTTTTATTTCGAATTAGAATTATTATTTATTCCAATTGGAAAATATACACAAAACACGTGCCTTTTGTTTCTGTGATTTTTTTCTCTCTTTAGTTGGGATTCACACCGACACCGGAATTTTTGTGACACTTTTCTTTGGCTGGGAGTACGAATTTCCTCGTGATACACATGGTTTTTTCCATAGAAGCAGTGTGGTTTTAGAACGCGAATGTAAATGGAATTCCGTTGGCATTGCATATTGGGTTGGGACGTGCTTTTTGTTTCTGTGATTTTTTTTCTCTTTTTAGTTGGGATTCACACCGACACCGGAATTTTTGTGACACTTTTCTTTGGCGGGGAGTACGAATTTCCGCGTGATACACATGGTTCTTTCCATAGAAGCAGTGTGGTTTTAGAACGCGAATGTAAATAGAATTCCGTCGGCATTGCATATTGAGAGGATTATCCCAATATGCAATGCCGACGGAATTCCATTTACATTCTCGTTCTAAAACCACACTGCTTCTATGGAAAGAACCACGTGTATCACGCGGAAATTCGTACTCCCCGCCAAAGAAAAGTGTCACAAAAATTCCGGTGTCGGTGTGAATCCCAACTAAAAAGAGAAAAAAATCACAGAAACAAAAGGCACGTGTTCCCAGTATGCAATTATTCCACTGTGTGGAAAAAACTGCTCAAATGTCGTTCAAAACTCCGTACTACAAAATATCAAAGACACAAAAATATTGATTTTCGAGAAAAATAATGTTTTTTTTTACCCCCATTACACGGTCAGTAATAAAGTCATTACTTGCTGCGAATGACATTAATAATGATCATGTAATGTGTGATATTGAAGAATGATGCTTAGTAATGATGGAAATCCGGATTTTCTGATTTCGAGACATCATTACTTGTGTGTGACGTCAATACTGTCATTATTAATGATAGTGTAGGGTTTTCGTCATTACTATTGAACATCATTACATACTTTTCTTTAGTTCTACACTATTTAAATATGCATATAAAATTGTTTTTCAAGATTACCGACGGCAAAAAAAAAATTGTCGTTGGCTAAATTTTTTTTTAACGAGTATACATATTATATCAAAATGTTGATATATCAATAGTTATATTAAAATTATATTTGTTTTATCACAAATAAATGGAAATATAATGTAGTATTTATTTCGGTACGGTAAACCACCAATTTTATGGACCCCAATTTAACGGATGCTCGATTTAACGGACATCTAATGGACCCTCGATTTAATGGACAATTTTTTATTTTCCATTGTTCGATTACCGATTATGATGGGATTGGGTAAGTTGGGTTGAAATGGGATTCTTAAATAATTTTTGGGACACGTTCAGGATTATGCATATACATACTATATTATATTTTAATTCAGTCTTCATAAAAAAATATAATTTTAACATAAATATTAATATGTAAATATCTTTGACTATATATTTATTTAAATGTATAGTCAAAGGTAAATATTCTATCAACATTTTGATATACATATTAGCTATCTATACTTGTTAAAAAAAAATTTAGCCGATGAAATTTTTTTTTGCCGTCGGCAACTCTTGATAAACAATTTTATATATTTAGAGTAAAACTAAATTTGTATACAAATCGATTAATAGAACTCAAGTAATGACGATAATATTGACGCGTAGGAATGACCGTGTAATGGTAACAAAACTGAAGAGAGGAACGATGCAAGTAATGACATTACTGGTAATGACATTATTACTGACCGTGTAATGGGGGTATTTCTTTCTATTTCGTGGTAATATTATTTTCGTTAAGTTTCGATTGTATCTTTTATTTTCAGTTTCTTCTGACAAGTCGACGTGCATGGTTGCACTACATAATTAGTTTTTTTACTTTAATTTAAAGTGTTGTGTTTCATTATAATGTTTTTCGATTTGTTAAAGTAAATAATTTTAAATTTAAATATATAATAATAATTATTAACTTATTTAGTGATCGCGATGTGCAAATTTGGACTAAAAAGGTAATAGAGATCTGTCTCACAATGGCGTAGGCGCGAAATACATTTACGTAGTAAATTTTCAATGATTTTCTTTCAAGATCTAAATATGGCGGATGCAATACACAACGTGGCGGATGCAATACAAAACTCAATTTATGAAATTTGAATATGTAAATAAATTTTTTATGTTTTTTTGTACACAAATAAAAAATAATGTGAATAAAATATTAATATTTATTTTATTATAAATGGAAAAATTTGTTTTATTTCGGATAAGAATTATTATTTATTCCAATTGGAAAATATATACAAACACGTGCCTTTTGTTTCTGTGATTTTTTTCTCTTTTTAGTTGGGATTCACACCGACACCGGAATTTTTGTGACACTTTTCTTTGGCGAGGAGTACGAATTTCCGCGTGATACACATGGTTCTTTCCATAAAAGCAGTGTGGTTTTAGAACGCGAATGTAAATGGAATTCCGTCGGCATTGCATATTGGGTTTGTATATATTTTCCAATTGGAATAAATAATAATTCTTATCCGAAATAAAACAAAATTTTCCATTTCCCAGTATGCAATTATTCCACTGTGTGGAAAAAACTGCTCAAATGTCGTACAAAACTCCGTACTACAAAATATCAAAGACACAAAAATATTGATTTTGGGCAAAAATAATTGTTTTTCTCTTTCTATTTCGCGGTAATATTATTTTCGTTTTATAAGTTTCGATTGTATATCTTTTATTTTCAGTTTCTTCTGACAAGTCGACGTGCACGGTTGCACTACATAATTAGTTTTTTTACTTTAAAGTGTTGTGTTTCATTATAATGTTTTTAAAGTTAGTTTTGTATTGGATCCGCCACGCTGTATTGCATCCGCCAGCATATTGAGATCTTGAAAAAAAAATCATTGAAAATTTACTACGTAAATGTATTTCGAGACGACGCCATTGTGAGACAGATCTCTATTACCTTTTTAGTCCAAATTTGCACATCGCGATCAATAAGTAAGTTAATAATTATTATTATATATTTTAATTTAAAACTATTTACTTTAACAAATCGAAAAACATTTTAATGTAACCCACAACACTTTAAAGTAAAAAAACTACAATAGTTATGTAGTGCAACCGTGCACGTCGACTTGTCAGAAGAAACTGAAAATAAAAGATACAATCGAAACTTAAGCCCGGTTTACATACGACCAACATTTTTCTTCTGCAAAATGAATAAGATATAACATTGATTTTTTGCACATGAGAGACAAGAAAAGCAATATATCCCAACAAAATTTTGCAGAAGAATTTTTGAGCAATATCACCATAAAAATGAAAATGTTGCCATAAAATATACTCGATCCGAATATTTTTATGGCAACATTTTTAAAATTAATAAGAAAAAAAAATTATTTCGTATTTATAAATGTTGAGGATTCATAATAAAACCAGACGCCATAGATAAAAATGTAAATTTCGCATTTTAATCCATTAAAAATAAATTAATAATGATCCTATAAAAAAATTACGCCATTACTATATATGTTTATTTCTTTCTGGCATATTGAATATTTTTATATATCGGATTCTTTCTTATTTACCTGCAAAAATTTGTAGAAGAAAACAATTTTCTCATGTAAACCGGGCATTATAAAACAAAAATAATATTACCGCGAAATAGAAAGAGAAAAACAATTATTTTTGCCGAAAATATTTTTGTGTCTTTGATATTTTGTAGTACGGAATTTACTGCGAATTTGAGCAGTTTTTTCCACACAGTGGAAAAATTGCATACTGGGTATATGTATATAAAGAAATTCAGCTCACAAATTATTGTCAACGATATCATAGCTGTGTTTCTCTATGTACAACATTCAAAATATTCGTGGTCTTAAGAATTCATTTATTTAAATAGATTATGTACTTTAAATTATAAATTAAAATTAAATCTTGATTTTATTTCATTGTGATTTTATGATTTCCGCTAGTTAATCAACGAAGTGTTAATATGTCTGTTCTTATCAGGTTTATGTAGTTGATGGGTTTGGCTACAAATTGAAGGCCCCAATTTCTAAGTTGATGTTCATTTCGAGATTGTTGAACGATTTATTTAAGTAAAAAATGTTTGATTTTAACTGAAAATCGGAAAATAGTTAAAGATTCTTCAACTATGCTTATCAAACTCGAATGGGCTTTTTATTTTAGGATAGAAGTGCGTTGGTTGTCCATTTGTTTAAGAAAACGATAAAAGGACCGAAATCATATGTTTGTTGTCTACAAACTGTTTAATTATTTTAAAACATTGTAATTTGATGATATATAAGTTGTGTAGCATGTCAATTGTTTGTTTTTGATAGCATATTGATTGTTTTTGCTGGGGACCCGTTCATAACTGCATATTTTAAAATTGCATTTCTCAAAACGCCATATAGTATTTAAATATATAAGGTACAAAATTGCATTTTTCAAAACTGCATATTTCAAAACTGCATAACCCAAGTATAACAAAATTCGACTTTTTTGTCATTTCTCGAAGTAAAAACTTATATTTAGTTTCGACTTTGACTTAGTTTTGCTTTCGACTTAGAATAAGATCCTGTATGAAAAGTGTCGCGATTATTCGAAACTGGACGAAGCTCGATACAATACAATTGTGCTTATGTATGTGTGTAAATAAAAATTGGTGGAACAATTTGGTGTAAGTATGTGTGTGAAACGTCACAACCGAAACGTATTAGGGAATGAGATGCTGGCGGAATTAAAAAACTACTATTTTGATTTCAGAATTTTATTAAAATTCAAATGAAAATTGACCATACGACTAACATAAATCTGTTGATTGATGAAAAATATTATATCTTTGTTTTTTCCATATTTTTTGTTTTGATATATTATAACACGGCGTATACACTTTATGTGCTGTATTATACACAATTTTCGTTCATTCCTGATAACAATTTCATTATTTCTACAATAATATGAAAGTTTAGTTTACAGGCCCACCAATTGAATTAAGTTTTGTGCTGAAATTTTGATGAACATAATTTAAACCATTAATATCCAGACAATTGATTACTTAATAAGTATTTAATTTTGTATTACTTACATTTTAAATTAAAATGTTAAACCTGCACGTCGCCTTTCACATCACTTATAATTATGATGACGTCTCCATTCTTAGTTTACAATAAAATTTCTTTCTTTATACTTTGGACAGTATACATATACGCACCAATACTAAAGTATTGATTCTTCGACTTTTTTCTAATATTTCGAAGGCAAATACGATAGCTCAATTTTGAGTTTCGTCTTGTTATACTTGGGAAGGTACGAAACGGCATAAGGTACAAAATTGCATTTTTCAAAACTGCATATTTCAAAACGGAATAAGGGTTAAAAGAGAATTTTTCAAAACGGCATTTTTCTAAACGACATATTTTAAAACATTTTTCAGAATGGCATTTTTTAAAACTGCATTTTTCAAAACGGCATAGGTACTAAATGGCATTTTTCAAAACGGGATTCTCCAAAATAGCATTTTTTAAAACTGCATATTTCAAAACGGCATAGGTACAAACGGCATAGGTGCATTTTTCAAAACTGCACAAGACAGAATGAAATATTTTAATCGATTATGAATCTAGAATTATCTTTTCATTAATTTCTGGAATATGACCAACAGGTACGGTTATTTATTACACGATGAAATTTGAGATGAATGAAATTTTTGAACATTTGTGAACGCTTCTTGGATTAAATTCTAGGATAAAGTCAAATGAAAAAGAACTTGACTATTTCTTAGTCGAGTAAGATTTAATTTCACATGTTTAGGTTTAGTATAGGTATGTTATAAGAAAGGACCTTCATGGAAATTAGAAATTATTTGAAGATTTAGTATGCATACAAATATTCTCCTTCACCTAAATTTTTCTACCTATGTCGTTTCGAAAAATGAAATTTTGAAAAAATGCCGTTTTGAAAAATGTCTTTTTAAGAAATGCAGTTTAGAAAAAAGCCGTTTTGAAAAATGCCGTTTTGTACCTATGTCCTTTCGTACCTTATGCAGTTTAGAAATATGCAGTTTTGAAAAATGCAATTTTGTAACTTATGCGGTTTTGTACCTTATGCCCTTTTGAAATATGCAGTTTTGAAAAATGCAATTTTGTACCTTATGCCGTTTTGTACCTTATGCAGTTTTGAAATATGCAGTTTTGAGAAATGTCGTTTTAAAAAATGTCATTTTAAAATATGCAATTTTGACCTGGACCCTTTTTGCTGTTATTGTAGTTGTACTGTTGTTTATCGGACAAGGGCGATTTGGGTGAAGTGCACAAATCTGTGTGTTGGTCCGGGGTGCGTGCAGAGATGGATTTTTGACATGATTCTTTTTCGTTCCCACACGATTGTGATGGCGGGCATAAAGAGGGATGTTAGCTGTATTTTGTTGAGACAATTAAAACAACACCACCATGGCTAAAGCAGATACTAAAGCATTTTAAAATTTTGCCTTGGCTGAAGATAATGAAGATTTGCATTAGTTGAAAAAGCTTAATTGCGCTGAAACAGCTGGATCAAAGATGCTGTGTTTCTCAGCAAAGTACAGCTACTGTTTCTTGTTTCTTGTTGCTATTATTATTGTTATTATTACTTTTATATTATATTTATATTTTTTGACGAATACAGCGAAATAATAATTGATAATATTTTTCGGTTTTACTGAAAAAAAAGAACTTGAGATTTAAGAGCGAATTGTCACGGTTTTGAGTAATTGATTAAGCATTAAGGGTGTTTTCTAAACACTGACTTATTGTAGACTTATTGACCTGTTTGACTCATTCTTGAATAAGTCGGTCAAGCT